>CM031620.1:67716659-67737520 GCA_018398815.1 Conus ventricosus | reverse complement strand
GGTTTCTAAATCTAAATAACACAATTACCAAAATATAGTTATTTGAGAAATGTTGATATTATTGCATAGTTATTCCTTTAAAAAAATGCACACACACAAAAAATCAAAAACTGTTGACAGTTAAAGGTGGAGGGTAATGAGAGGCGATAGGTTTGTGATTGGTGTTGGTTCAAGATGTGATCTTCATGGGCTTAGGAGAAGTGGTGGGTTTCGGTGATGTGGTGGTTGTGGGCTCAGGAAAGATGGTGAATAGAGACGAGGTGGTGTGGGACTTGGGGAAAGATGGTGAATAAGATGAGGTGGTGTGGGACTTGGGGGGAAAGATGGTGAATAGAGACGAGGTGGTGTGGGACTTGGGGAAAGATGGTGAATAGAGACGAGGTGGTGTGGGACTTGGGAAAGATGGTGAATAGAGACGAGTGGTGTGGGACTTGGGGAAAGATGGTGAATAGAGACGAGGTGGTGTGGGGACTTGGGGAAAGATGGTGAATAGAGACGAGGTGGTGTGGGACTTGGGGAAAGATGGTGAATAGAGACGAGGTGGTGTGGGACTTGGGAAAGATGGTGAATAGAGACGAGGTGGTGTGGGACTTGGGGAAAGATGGTGAATAGAGACGAGGTGGTGTGGGACTAGGGAAAAGATGGTGAATAGAGACGAGGTGGTGTGGGACTTGGGGAAAGATGGTGAATAGAGACGAAGTGGTGTGGACTTGGGGAAAGATGGTGGGTTTCGGTGATGCAGTGGTCATCTTATATGGTGGGTGGAGGTCAGGTGGATGCAGTCTACAGAGAACAGGTGGTTTAAGAGATGTGGTAGTGGGCTTAGCCAAGATGTGGTAGTGGGCTTAACCGAGATGTGGTAGTGGGCTTAACCGAGATGACAGCGGTGAGCTTAGGACAGGTGGTGGGTTTATGAGATATGATGGTGCCGGTCTTACAAAAGGGATGGTGGGTTTTGAATGGGGGTGGAATTAAGAGGGGTGCTGGTGGTGATGGCGTACAAAAGGGGGATGGTGGGTTTTGAAGGGGTGGTGGAATTAAGAGGGTGCTGGTGGTTGTGGTCTTTCAAGAAATGGTGGGTTTTTGAGAGGTACGGTGATGAGCTGAGGCGATCTTGGTGACCGCAGCAGAAAAAATGTCACCACAAAGGGTACAGTAATGCCCAGTTTTCACCATCCTCAGTTCAGGACTTTTAAGTATGACAAACATTGTTCCATGTGAGTGCAGATAAGAATTCTTGAAGAGAGAAACATTTGGTGAAGTTTCCAGCCATAGACCCTTCTTCATCATGGAAGCTTGACAGTTCCAGGCAGTGAAATAAAGGAAGAGAGTAGCTAGGCAGACTTTCTTTTTTCTTTTTTTAATTTATGGGGACAGTTTATCCATCTTTTGTTCAAATTCAGCTAGTCCAGTCCTGAACCACCATTCTAGGCATGTAAAGGCCGATTCAGGATCTATTTCATTCTAGATATCAACCCACATTTTATCACGGGCACAACTCATAATTTGTCTGCTTAAGTTTATAATATCAAGACAATACAGCCCAAGAAACAGAAGCAAATCTTAATCACATTCAAACCTACTAAAACGTAAGTACTAGATGAAATAAACCAGATCTCTTCTGTCTGCACCTGTGTCTGAATGTACACTGTGGTAAAAAGTGTATCCAACTGTTAAGTCTCCTCTCACACAAATGGGTATCCTAACATTTATGGTCGGCCAATATCACTGCATTTGTAATCAGACTTCAAAACTTGTCAGAAAATTCAAAAACCTCACACTAGCTCAGTAAAATGGCCCCAAACTGCTACTAAACCAGGATCATCCCAGAATTTACAGCAAGTGACATGGAAAGTGCCCTGTCTTGTGGATCCAAAACTCAGTCCTGTCAACCTGAACAGATTTGCTGAATGTTTGTCTTTAGCTGTCTGAACTGGTTCATCAGTATTTAAAAGAAATCCCATTTCCACCCATTTTTGACATCAGTGCCTCCTGCCATAAAATTTTGAAAATCACCTTAAACATTTCTCTGTGAACAGATACAAAGAGACAGACAGACAGGAGTATGTGAGAGAGAGAGAAAGACAGACAAAGAGAGAGACAGACTGACAGACAGAATACATGCATGCATGTATCTAGAAACTAAATACTGAAACAGTTCATATATACGAATACAAATACAGAATGTTATTCAGATCAAGGCCATAACCCCCATACTGAAGGGGTGATACTTGCAATATACTTTGTATCAATATTATTGTGAAAGATAAGATAATGTTGCTTATAGCCCAGCCGACCGCAAAGGGCCACATCAGGGCTGTCACCACGTTAAAATCAACTCACCAGTCATTAAAAAAAAAAAAAAAAAAAAACCCCAACTTTCACACATCTCGTTAAATGACCTCGTCTACAAACGCACCAGAAACTTTGTTAAAAATCTTTCTGCCGTAAAATCTTAAAGCAGATGAAAAAATGTTAATCTCTCTCAAAAACTCAAGGATCACGTCAGGCGGGACATCCTGAACAGGATCTTCATGGACTCCGCTGTAAAATGTTTGTGTCTCACATCGTGCAAGTCCCAACACTCTAAAAGAACATGTTTCACTGTGAGTGGCGCATGACATGGAATGCACCACGGAGCTTCTTCATTCTTTAAAAGGTAAGAATGGGTAAAATACGAATGGCCGTGTGCAGCCGGCACAGAACGGTTTCCTCTTTACGACCTCCCGACGTAGATGGATCTGAAAGAGTTTGTTATTCGTCTGTGTGTTCCAATCCTCCTGCCATGAGGTCTCTCACATAATCGTTAATTTTCGGTTTCACATCTGAGCAGGGGATATAAATGTTGGACAGTTTTTCTCTTGTGGCGTTCTTGGCTAAACGATCAACATTTCGTTCCCGCCGATGCCAACATGACCAGGAACCCAAGCAAGAGTAATGTGTAACCGTTCCGCCTTCAACTTGCTAAAAAGTTCAAAAAAAATTAAAAGTTCTGGATGCTGAAGGTTGCGGCCAGCTATGGCCTCCAAAGCTGACAGCGAGTCCGACAGAACCAGAAAATCCCTCTTCGAAGAATGTGAAATTATCTTCAAAGCCAGTACCAGAGCAGTAAGTTCAGCAGAATAGACAGAAGCATCGGAATGGATATGTTCCACAGTATCTGAGAAGGAGCCCCAGGGCAGTAGGCTGCACAGGCCACTCCATCTTCAGACTTGGAACCGTCAGTGAAAACTTTTTGATAGGATGGGAATTTCGAACAGAGCTCAGCATACAACGCCTTGTACGCCAGAGAGCTGGTAGACTCTTTACGAAAAGCTGCAAGATCGAAACGAATCTCTGGTGTGAAAAAGGTCCACGGAGGTTGATCCGGAAACTTGGAAAAATCCGACACAACTCCTAGGTCTAGACCTGCATTCCGCACGTGAGGCTGCATACGAAGACCAAACGGCGGAATACAGTTAGGGTTGGTTTCGAATTTGTTTAGAAACTGAGGGTCAAAGACACAGTCATAGGCAGGATTCTGCGGTTCTGAGAACAGTCGGATATTAATAATTTAAAGACAGTTTCAGCCTGCGGTTGGACAGTGAAGGTTCACCCGCCTCTGCGTACAGGCTGTACACAGGGGTGGTGCGGAACGCTCCAAGACAGAGACGAAGCCCTTGATGGTGGATAGGGTCCAAGAGTTTGAGGTAAGACGATCTTGCGGAGCCGTACACAGCACAGCCGTAGTCCAGTTTGGAACGGACCAGGGCTCTGTAGAGGTGCAGCAAAGTTTTCTTATCAGCGCCCCAGTCGGTGTGCGCTACGACCCGCAGAATATTCAGTGCTTTCTGGCAAGAAGTTATGAGGTTTTGATGTGGCTGAGAAGTTGAGTTTTTGGTCAAAAATAACTCCCAGGAATTTGGCTTCTTTTACAACTGGAATGGTGGACTTGTCCAGACGAATTTCAGGATCAGTAAAGAATCGACGAAAATTGTGGAAATGAATTGACTGAGTTTTGGTACGGGAGAACGTAAACCCGCTTTCCTCAGCCCACTGTTGGATTCTGTTGACACAAAGTTGGAGTCGACGCTGTACGCTGGCGTAAGAAGCTCCAACTGCATACAGCGCGAAGTCGTCAACAAACAGAGAGGACTCAGTGCCCTGGCTTACCGATTGGACAATGTCATTTATTTTAATACTGAAAAGGGCTGGAGAAAGGATGCTCCCCTGAGGAACACCCAACTCCTGCCCATGGATGTCAGAGAGTGTGGTGCCAACACGCACCTGGAACTGTCGATCGGCTAAAAAGTTTCTGAATGAACAGAGGCAGGTGACCCCGAAAACCAAGTCTGTGCAGGTCCATGAGGATTCCTGCTTTCCATGTGGTGTCGTACGCCTTTTCGAGGTCGAAAAAGATAGCAACCACATGCTGCTTGTTAACAAAGGCGTTGCGGATGGTGGTTTCCAGACGGATTAGATGGTCAACCGTCGAGTGGTACTTCCGGAAACCGCACTGTTCACTGGCCAAAAGACCATCGGTTTCCAGCTTCCACATCAGACGGGAGTTGACCACCTTTTCCATCAGCTTACAGAGGCAGCTGGTCAGAGCGATTGGGCGATAGTTGGAAGGGTTGGTAAGGTCCTTTCCAGGCTTTGGAATGGGAATGATCAGGGCTTTCCGCCAGGAGGGCGGAAAGGACCCTGTGGTCCAGATATAGTTATAAACTTGGAGAAGAGTCTGGAGACAGCTTTCTGGAAAATGTTTCACAACCTGATAATGAATGTCATCCAGACCAGGGGCAGAATCAGTGCAGCTTTGTAAAGCTAATTTGAGTTCAACGATTGAGAAAGGAAGATTATAGGTTTCAGAGTTGTCTGATGTGAAATTGTATGAAGATTTCTCTCTAATCTCTTTGTTTCTTAAAAAGACTGCAGATTTATTTGAAGATGAGGAGTTCTGTTGGATGGTGGAGGCCAACAGATTGGCAACAGCTTGTTTGTCAGTGATCAGAGCATCGGCAAGTTTCAAGTGATGAATGGAGGGGTTGGTGTTCTTCCCTTTGATTTTTCTAATGATGTTCCAAACTTTTTTCTTGGAAGTTTTAGATGTCAGCCTGAGCAGAAGCTTCTCCAGGACCGACGTTTACTGATTTTAAAGTGTATCTCGATTTAGCACGGAGTTTCTGATGGGCTCGAGCGTTGGGACCCGAAGGTCGTTGGTATACCCGACGCTGAGCCCATTTGCGAACTTTGGAAATTTGTTGGCAGTCTGAATCGAACCAGGGTGTTTTTGGCATTTGAAGTTTATCGGAAGACACTGGAATACAGGCTTTAGCACATTTGATTACAGTGTTAGTCAGAGATTCTGCTGGGTCTGGACTCTGAAAAAAATCAGTGTCCTGGAATTCTTTTGAAATAGTGGTTGCAAATAGATCCCAGTTTGCTTTCTTATAATTGAGATGTTGAGAGACAGAGGCGGTTTCAGTTAATATGGGCTGTAAAAGAACAGGGAAATGGTCACTTCCGTGCAGATCGTCATGGACAGACCACTCATAGTCCAGGACCAGCGAGGGGTCACAAACCGACAAATCTAAACACGAAAGTGAACCTGTGGAAGAGTGGAGGTAAGTTGCGGATCCGTCGTTCAGACAGCACAAATCCAAATCCGAAAGGACATCCTCAAGTAGCAGACCTCTGGATGACGAACTGACACTACCCCAAAGAGGATTGTGACCGTTAAAGTCCACCCAACAGCAAAAAAGGTCGAGGAAGTTCTCCTATCAGACTGACAAGGTCCTGACGACAAACCGGGACTGAAGGAGGTAGATAAATGGAACAGATTGTGACAGTCTTGTGGAGAGTGACTCTCGCAGCAACAGCTTGAAGGGAGGTAGACAGAGCGACAGGACTATACAGTAGAGTTTTGTGTATGAGAAGGGCAACACCGCCTGACAGTCCCAACGTGGATGGTTGTGCAGGTTTTGAAAGAATATTAAAGCCAGAAAAAGTGAAGGTCTTCTGGCTTTGGAATTTGAGTTTCCTGAAGAGCCACGACGGAAGTTTTATAGATTGACACAGAAGCTGCAGCTCCTCAAAGTTGGAATTTAATCCACGGATATTCCAATGGAATATTGTACTATCCATGGTGCAGAGGGCGAAAAGGAGAGAGATCAGGTCATCTCCTCATCAACATCTGTTTCCAATGGAGTGAATTTATTTTTAGTTTCACTGGACTGTGTTGGTCTTCAGACCTGCTGGCAGACTTGCCAACAGGTGAAGAGGGTCTGGGTTTGGGAGACGGTGGAGGTTTCTTCCTCATCTCCACCATCTCCACACTGGGTTGAACTCCCTTGCCCGCACGGGCATGGACAGGGAGTTCGGGGGGGAATTGCGGGTTTTTTTTAATCTGCGCAGCAGCAGATTTGTAGACGCTGGGCAGTTGAGGGGTGGCGGATTTTTTGCCCCACCGGGGGCAGTCATTTTGGGTTGGAAGGGGTGGACCGCTACCCCCAAAAATGACAGCTTACTTGCAATGTCTTCAAAAATATGAATTCTCATCTGGCACAGTGATAAAAAAGATAATGTTGCTTATACCCCACCCGACCCAGGGGCCCCCCCCACACGGCTGTCACCACTTTAAAAAATCAACTCCCCTCATAAAAAAAAAAAAAAAAAAAAAAAAAAAAAAAAAAAAAAACTTTACACCCCTTTTTTAAATGACACGTTACAAAGAACCAGAAATTTTGTTAAAAATCCTTTTTCCGAAAAATCAAAAATAAATGAAAATTTAATTTCTCTCAAAAACCCAAGGTTCCATCAGCGGACACCCTGAACGGGCTTCATGGGCTCCGCGAAAATGTTTGTGTCTCACATCGTCAAGTCCCAACACTCTAAAGAACAGTTTTCTTTTGAGTGGTCAGACATGGAATGCCCACGGAGCTTCTTCCTTTTAAAAGGTAAGATGGGTAAAAAACGAAGGGGCCCGGGGTGCGCCGGGGACAGAACCGTTTCCTCTTTACGCCACCCGACGTAATGGGGGGAAGTCTTTAAGATTTGGACATCGAAAAAAGGTTTTTTTATTTCTGTGTGTTTCCAAAACCCGCCAAGGTCTCTCACATAATCGTTAAATTTTGGGGTTTTCCCTTGAGCGGGGGGTTAAATGTTTGGGCGTTTCTCTCTTGTGGCTTCTTTCTAAACGATCCCCAAAATTTTGTTCCCGCCCATGCCAAAAATGGCCCCGGAAAACCCAAACAAGAGTTAAAGTTGAAAACCTTTCCCCCCTTAAATTTGCAAAAAAATTCAAAAAAAAAAAAGTTCTGGATGTTTAAAGGGGGTTTGCGGCCACTAGGGGCCCTAAAAGCTGACAGGAACCCCGACAGAACCAGAAAGTCCCTCCTCGAAAAATGGGAGTTATCTTAAAAGCCAGTCTAGAGCAGTAAGTTCGGGCGAAAAGACAAAAGCATCTAAAAGTTTTTTTTTTTTTTTCCAACAATCGGGAGAAGGAGCCCCGGGGGCAAAGGTTTGCCAGGCCACCCCATCCCAGATTTGGGAAACCCGGGTCAGTGAAAACTTTTTAAATAAGGGAAGGGAATTTGGAACAGGGGCCGGGGCATCCCAAAGCCTTCCCCCGCCGAGAGTTTGGTAACCCTTAAAGGAAAGCTGCGAGATCAAAAGAACTCTGGTGTGAAAAAGGCCCCCCATGGGGGTTAAATTCCGGAAATTTGGGAAAAACGGAAACAAACTCCAGGTCTATACCTGCTTTTCCGCACTTTGGGCGCATACAACCCCAAAACGGGGGTTTTCTTTGGGGGTTTTGTTTAAAAACTTATTTTGGGAAAGGAGGGTAAAAAACCACAGTCATGGGCCGGGATTTTTGTGGTTCTGAAAACATGGGTTTTAAAAAAATTCAAAGACGGTTTAAAGGCCCCTGCGTTGGGGACAGTGAAGGTTCACCTGCCTCTGCGAAGGTTTTCACGGGGGTGGTGGGGGCCCGGCTCCAAGCAGGACAAAGGGCCCTTGAGGTGGTTAGGGTCCAAGATTTTGAGGTAAGATGATCTTGCGGAGCCTACAAAAAGCACAACCTTTAGTCCGGGTTTTAGAACGGCCAGGGTTTGGTAGAGGGCAACAAAGTTTTTTTATCAGCGCCCCAGTCGGTGTGCGCACGCCCCCCCCAAAAGGAAATATTCAGTCCCTTTTTGGGGCAAGCATTTTTGAGGTTTTTAATATGGTGAAAAAAGGTTAATTTTTTTGGTAAAAAAATGACTCCCAAAAATTTTTGGCCTCTTTAAACCCCTTTTGGGAGATTTCCCCTCCCTTGAATTTTCCGGACGGGAAAAAAATAAAGGGAAAATTAGGGAAGGGGAATTTCAGGGGGTTTTTGTAGCAGAAAAGGTAAAACCTTTTCTTTCCGCCCACCGATGGTTTTATTACGAAAAGTGGACCCTTGCGTTTGGGACACTGGGAACGGGGCTTCCAGTTGCGTAAAAGGGGAAAAAATCTTTCCAAAAAACAATGGCAGTCTGAACCCTGCTAAAATGATTTCACAATGTTTTTGGTTTTTAATTTCTAAAGGGGCAGGAGACATTTAGGCCCCCCTGGGGAACACCCAAACTCCCTGCCCCGGGACTTTCAGAGATTTTTGGGTCCCAACCCGGGAACCTGAAACTGCCCGTTTCTGCCAAAAAAATTTTTTGAAAAAAATGAGGAAGAAAAACCTCAAAAAACCAAAGATCGGGGAATTTTCAAAAAAGTTTTCCCCGACTTCCGGGTTGGGTATCGTGGGCCCTTTTCCCAAGTGGGAAGAAAATTGGCCACTCCCTTGCTGTTTTTCAAAAAAGGGGGTTCCTAAGGGTAGATTCCAGACAAATTCCAAAGGGAAAAACCTGTATACTGTTTGGGGAAACCACACTTTTTTCTTTCCCCAAAAAGGGCCATCGGTTTCAATTTCCCCCAAAATAAACCAGCTTTGGACCTTTTTTTTTTCCATTAATTTAAAAACCAGCGGGGTAAAAAGCAATGGGACGGAAATTTGAAGGATTAAAAAGATTTTTTCCCAGGTTTGGGGAGGGGAATAATGAGGGTTTTCCCGGGCCAAGAGGGGGGGAAAGAAACCTTTGAAGTCCACACATTTTTTTTCCCTTGTAGCAGTATTTTCAGACCTTTTTGGGGAAAAGATGTTTAAAAAACAGTTGTTAATAAATTTCATCTAGACCTGGAGAGGAATGCTCCCAAGAGAGTAAGGCAAATTCAGCTCTTTTAAACCTTAAAAGGAAGATTGAGTTTTCCCAGTTGTCGGATGAAAATTTCCCAGGGTGATATTTTTTTGGGTTTTTGGTTTTTGAAAAAAAGTGGAGGGTTTTTTATTAGAAGAGGGGGAAATTTTTTTTCAATGGTTGAAGAAGCAGATTAGCAACTGCTTTTTTTCTTTTTTTTATTAAAGAATCCAAAAAACTTGAGATGATTCACGTGGGCCAGGTTTTTTCCCCTTTTAAATTTTTTCTTAATAAATTTTTCCCCCACTTTTTTTTAGAATTTTTTTGATGTCCCCTGGAGCAAAGCTTCTCCGGGCCGACTTTTTATGATTTTAAAAGTTTGTCTTGATTAAGCACGGAGTTTCTAAAGGGGCTCGGCTTGGGACCCGAAGGTCTTTGGATCCCTGACGCTAAACCCGTTTTCAAAATTGGAAATTTTTTTGGAAATTCTGAATCAAACCCGGGTTTTTTTTTGGCTTTTGAAGTTTTCGGGGGGACCCCGGAAAAAAAAAAAACGGGCCCCTTACACTTTTAAAAAATTTCATAATGTTTAGTCAGGGGATTCACTGGGTCAGGACTTGAAAAAAATCAGTGTCCGGAACCCCCTTAGAAACAGTGGCGCAAAAAAGGGCCCCAGTTTGCTTTTTTAAAAATTTTTAAATGTGAGGACAGAGACATTTTCAGTTATACGGTTTTTAAAAGGGACAGGGAAAGGGTCACTTCCTTTGCAAAATCGTCTGGACAACCACTCTTTGTCCAGGCCCCAGCGGGGGGTCAAAAAACCGACAAATCAAAAACACAAAAATAAAACCGGGGTTGGAAAAATGGGGGTTTAAGTTGCAGACCCGTGGGTTAAAGACAACACAAATCCAAACCAAAAGGGGACATCCTCAATCAGCAGAACCTCTGGATGAGGGAACCCGGTACTACCCCAAAGGGGGTTTTTGTGCCCTTTTTTTTAAAGTCACCCCAAACCAAAAAAAAAGGGCGAGGAAGTTCCCCTAACAAAATGAAAAGGGGTTCCGGCGACGGGAGGGGCAGATGGAGGTAAAAAAAGAAACAGATTTTTAAAACAGTCTGTGGAGAGTGCCTCTCACAGCTAACCCTGAAGGGGGGTAGACAGAGCAAACGGGACTATACAACAAAGTTTTTTTTAAAGGAAAAGGGGAAACCCCCGCCCGACACCCCCAACGGGGAAAAGGTTTTGCAGGCTTTGAAAAAATTTAAAAAGCCGAAAAAGAAAAGGGTCTTCGGGCCCTTTAAAATTTGGGGTTTTTCTTGAAGACCCCCCGACAAAAGGTTTCTAGATTGACACAGAAGCTGCAGCCTCGAATTGGGAATTTAGACCAGGAAAAATTTTCCCAAATGGATTATTTTTTATCCAGGGTTGCAGAGGGGGGGAAAAAAGGAGAGAGATCAGGCCCTTCTCCTCTCACCCTCTGGGGCAATGGGTGAATTTTATTTTTTAGTTTTTCGGGAAATGTGTTGGTCTTTGGCCCCGCTGGCAAAACTTGCAGGGGGACAAAGGCCGGGAAATTTTGGAGAAGGTGGAGGTCTGGTTTTGGGGAGATGGTGGGGGGTTTTTCCTTATCTCCCCCAAACTCCAAAACGGGATGGAACCCCCTTCCCCCCCCCCCCCACCGGGCACTGGAAAAGGGGAGGATTTCGAGGGGGAACTGCTGGGTTTTTTTTTTCTGGGCCCCGCAGCAGATGTTGTAGCTCTGGGCAGTTTCCCAGGGGGGGGCGGTTTTTTTTCCTCCCCCCAGGGGGAGTCACTTTGGTTTGGGAAAGGGGGTGGACGCTTCCCCCAGAGCTGACAGTTTTCCCCTTTCAATGTTTCGAAAACGAAAATTTTTTGGGGCTGACAGCAACGCCGATTGGAAATGTTGGAACTTTCTTTTACGGCTGAAAGTACGAAGAAGCTGTCGGGGACTGACTGGGCCCCCAACCCGCTTGCGGGTTCGAAAAAAAAGGGGATCTTTTTTTTTCTGTCTTAAAACCCTTTTTATTGCAGATTCCTGAATCCACAGAGGGCAATTTTTGTGAAAAGGAGGGATGGGCCCCCCGCCCGTTTGCACAATGTGCCCGGGTCTTTTTTCAAAGGCCCCTCATGGGTTTCCTTGCGCAAAAACCACACACCTCCTGCCCAGAAAACGGGGCTCTGACATGACCAAACTTCTGGCATCCCGGGAACCCCCTCCCAAAGGGGGCGGGAAAAGTACAAAAAGAACCCCGGGCAATCAGGAGCCCACTTTGATGACCCGGGGGCCCGCACGGGTTTGCAGTTGGGCAGAAAGAGGGTGTTTGGCCCCTCTTTTTGGGACCCCTTTTTGATATCCCCCCTGCGCACCTCCCTCACAAAAACCCGGGATGCCAGCTCCCCTTGATTTTTGCCTCTGAAAAAAACCTGATAATTCCCGCAGCGAATCACTCCTTTTGATGGGAAATTTTAAATTTTTTTTGGGGGGTTACCCGGTCTCCCGTCCACCAAATTTCGTTCTTTCAGCAGCTGGTTTTAGAATTTCTTTGTGACTTACATTGAATAAGAAAGGAAACCCCCTCAACCTCTTATGGAAAGGGGGGGCACCTGCAAACCTTAAAGCCCCTTTTTGGGTAGCAAAAGGGGCCCAAAATGAAAGGGGTCTTTTTTGCTCCGTTCCTTTCCAAAACAGCCAAAAAGCCCAAAAAAACCTTTTTCTGTCACCCCCATATCCAATCGCGTCAACGAAAACCCCCGAAATAGGGGGTGCCCGCCTTCCCTTTTTTTTGGGGGATGTGGGGTTTTTTAAAAAACCATGTGTTATTTTGTATATTTCATTTCCCCCCCTTTTCCCACCCACCCTTTGGGGTCCAACAAAAAGGGGGCCAGGGCCCCAAAAACCCAAAGTCTTGACCCCCTTTCCCGGCTTCGGGAGAGCATACGACAAGCAAGAAAACAACCCCCCTATCCCCCCCGATCATGCCAACTCCCGGGGGGCAGAGAGCGAGCCGAAAGGGGGTTTTCTTGGCCCGCTGGGGAACTTTCCCGTCTTGCCCCCAAACCCCAAAAAGGGGGGCCGATTTTGTACACCCGGGCCAAAATGTACTCCCTGGTTTTAGGAGAGGTCCGAGCCAAAGTGATGTGTTGAGAGCGCTGGCCCCTTTAATCAAACCCGGATTCATTCCCCTTTCCCACACAGGGCGCCACCCCCACGGCAAACGCGGGGGTTTTTAAAGGGACCCACAAGAAAAAGGAGTGTGGAAAAAAAAAGATTGAAGGGGAGACGAAGATGGAAAAGGGGCCAAAAAAAGGGGGGCAGGGAAAAAAAAAAAAGGGGGGAAAAGGGGGGTTTTTTTTTAGTCCCCGGATCCTCACCCTTAGCCTATCTGACATGGGAAAACCCTACCCGGGGCATCAAAATCCTTACCCGTTACGCTTAGGCCCAAAAACATCTGCACCCCTCAGGCCTAGATGAGTGTGAAAAAAAAAGCCTATCTCCAAGTTGTTTTCCCCCCCCAGCAAAGCCTTTGGGGTCACTGGACCACGCAAAAAATCCGACCAAAGACAAGGGGCGAAACCCCCCCCGGGGGGGGAGCAGACTGACCCGGGAGGGACGTGGGGAAATTTCTTTTTCAAGCTGAAGCATGGAAGAAGCCCGTCGGGTCCCAACTGCCCACAACTTTTTTCCCGGGGTTCCCAAAAAAAGAGATCTTCTTTTCCCTTTTTTTTCGTTGTATAGCATATTCTTGAATCCCAAAAAAGGGCAGTTTCGTGAAGAGGGGGGATGGTCGCCACCGCAGTTAGACAATGGGGCCGGATCATGAACGGCCCATCATGTTGCCTTTCGCAAAAACCCCAAAACCCCCTGCCCAGAACAGCGGTCCCCGACATGGCCAAACCTTGGGACCCCGGAAAACCCTCAACGGGGAAAGGCACATACAAAACTGAACACGAAAATTTTAGATAGCCTACTTTGATGACCGGAGGCAGCACAGGGTTGCCGAAGGGCAGAAAGAGGGTGTTGGGGGGGCCACTCTTTCTGCCCCTTCTTTACTGTCACCCTGCGCACCTCCGTCCCCAAAACCCCCCGGAAAGCCCCTCCGATTGGTTTTCGCCTTGAGACCCAAGATAAATCCCGGAAAAGGGAAAAAAAGCCTTTCGATGAATTCAATTTTTTTGTGGGGGTTACCCTTATCTCCCCTTTCCCCTAGTTTTTTTGCCTTTAGCAGGGTTCAGACTGTTTTTGGGGATTTTCATTGAATTTTAAAAAAGGGGCCATTTCTCAACCCCTTTTATGGACCGAGGGTCACCTGCTATACCTTGAAAGCCCTTTTGTATGGGAAAAGGGCTCGAGCTGAAAGGGGGGCCCCTTTTCCCGCTTTCCCTCCCTCCATCACGAGCCAGGAAGCCCCGAAAACCCGGGCTTCGTCTAACCCCTGTATCAAACACTGTTTTGTTTGACAAACCCCCGAAATAGGGGATGCTGCCTTTCCCCTTCCTTTTGGGGGAATGTTTTTTGGAAAAAGGGCCCCTTTTTGTGGTTTTTTATGCCCCCCCTTTTTTTCATTTTCCCCCCAAACCCCCCCACCTTGGGGTAAAATAAGGGCCGGGCCCAAAAAACCCAAAGTTTGACCCCTTTCCCGGCTTGGGGGGAGATAACGACAAACAGGGAAAAAAAACCCAAACCCCCTCCCCCCGATCCTTTTCTCAACTCCCGGGAACGAGAGCTGAGCACTGCAGGGGTTTACCCTTTGGCCCCCCCCGGGGGGAAAAAAGGGCCCGTCTTGAACCCCGCCCCCAAAAAGGGGGGCCATTAGTACCCCGGGGCCCAAAATGTACTCCCTGTCTAGGGGGAGGCCCGAGGGCCCAAAATGATTGTTTGGGCACCGGCCTTTCCCCAGGCAATGGCCCCCTCAAACACCAGGGGGTCTATTCCCCCCCGACACAGGTCGCACCCCCGGGAAACACGGGGGGAAACTTGAGGAAGGGCCCCCAGAAGAAAAGGAAATGTGCCCAAAAAAAGCCTTTTGGGGGGGAGACGAAAGATAGAAAAGGGCCCAAAAAAAGGGAGAAAAATGAAAAGGGAAAAAAAAAGGGGGGGGTTTTTTCTCTTAGTCAGGATCCCACCCCTTTGCCTTTTCCTGACTTGGGAAGCCCAAAACCCGGGGGGGGATCAACTTTCCCCTTTCCACGTTTCCTTAGGGCCCGGGCAGCATTTTTGGCTTCTCGGGCCTAGAAAACATTTAAAAAAAAAAGCCGTTTTTAAAGGGATTGATGCCCCCCCCCCCCCCCAAAGCCTTTAAAGGGATCACTGGGGCCGCCAAAACCCTCCGACCACGACAAGGTCGCCAAAACCCCCCGGGGGGTAAATTTTTGAAAGAAGTGGAACGGGGGAAACTATTTCATAATTTTTGCAAAACCCAAACAAAAAGATTAAAGGGTTTTATATATGTAATCTTTTCTGTGGGTTCATAAATGTTCCCAAAACAATTGAAAAGGGTGGGTTTTCATTAATTTTTTGCTAAAGTAAGTTTTGTCTGAAATTACCAAGGGGCAAAAAACACTTTTTCCCTTATTTAAAATTTTTTTTCTAAGGGCATGAAACTGTCTTTTTTGTGGGTTAGCCTACATTAAATGAAATACAATACAAAACCCGGATCGATTCTCAGGGTTATTTTAAAAAATGAACCAACTAAGGATGGGAAGGGTTTTTCTTCAGCATTGGCCCCAAGCACAAAACTTTTGGCTCCTTTCTGTCTAGGGGGGAACCTTTCCCCTTTCTTGGCTGGTCTTATACATGGGGCCCTCACCGGGTTTCATTTTTAGGGGTGGACATGGCCTTTATGGGGCCTAAAAATCTTCTTTCCCCTTTTGGGAAAAAAGGGTTACTTTCACCAAGAAATTTAAACCCAAATCATGAGACATTAAAAAAACATTGACAGCATTGTCTTACAAAACGGAAAAAGTCAAGCTTTTAAAATCCCAAAAATTTATTACTTTCCCGAAACCGTTTTCTTGGAGGCTTCTGGACTCTGGGGGGTACCGATTTCCCTGCCTGGTTGCTGTGTTACACACCTGGTGATGCTGTTGAAAGGGGCCCGGATCTGGCCCACTGCTTCAAATGGAGCACAGGCTACCCTTCCCCTGCTTGCTGCCTTATTTTTTGAGACAGGGGGCAAAATCTTGGGTTTTTGGGCCCAAAAAGGGTTTGGGGATTTTTGCACCTCGGGTGCCCGAATAAGGGTCCTAATGGGGGGTTAGGTTGGGGCCCTTGCAACCCCGTGGGTTGACCACGGGGACGTTGTCCAAGGACCATACCCGGTGCCGGGGTGAGGTGGTCAGGCGTGTAAAATGGGAGGATTGTTAGCCCGGGTACAACATATGCCACAGTGCGGGTAGGTGGTCATGGGAACAAGGCAGGATGTGTTAGCCCGCTGTACAATTTTATGCCACAGTGCAGGGGTGAGGGGGTCAGTGTGTACATGGCAGGATGTGTTAGCCAGCTGTACAACATATGCCACAGTGCAGGGATGAGGTGGTCAGTGTGTACATGGCAGGATGTGTTAGCCAGCTGTACAACATATGCCACAGTGCAGGATGAGGTGGTCAGTGTGTACATGGCAGGATGTGTTAGCCAGCTGTACAATATATGCCACAGTGCAGGGATGAGGTGGTCAGTGTGTACATGGCAGGATGTGTTAGCCAGCTGTACAATATATGCCACAGGACCAAAGCATTGAACTTTGGTACCTTGTGCCCATTTCTCACAACCTGGAAACTGATGTACAGCAACACTGTTCCCAGGCTGAAATGTACACAGCGTTTGGGTGCCTCGATCATGCTGTTGCTGCTGCTGCTGCTGTTGCTTGCTTCCAATGGTTGACTCAAGGTCTGGTTTCAGGATGGTCAACCGTGTGCATGGTTGTCGCTTTAGAAATAACTGAGCTGGGCTCACACTGGTAGTTGTGCAAGGTGTAGACCTGTAGATCATTAGGAAGTTTGCCCGCTGGTGCTTCTTGGTCAAATGTTGGTTTGCATTCTTCAAACTTGTTCTCTAGACCTGTACCAGCCTTCCTGCTGCTCCATTAGTGGCAGGATCATGGATGGTAGGGAGCTGATCTGGTGTGCCTGATTCCATTGTGTTCCATGAAATCCGTGAACATAGTGGAGGTGAACTGGGGTCCGTTGTCACCCACCACCTCTTCTGGCAAACAGCTGTCTCAGGATGCTGATAGTCCTTTCTGTTGTTGACTTTGTTCTGAAGACCCCTGGCCAATTAGTGTGAGCATCGGAGAGGACAAGGTAGTTGTCTCCTTCAAACTCTGCAAAGTTGATATGGCTTCTCTGCCAGGGTCTAGCTGGCCACGACCATGTATGAAGGGAAGCAATGGGTGGTGTTTTGCTGACACAAAATCATGGCAGCACTTCCCTATGTCTTAAATGTCCTGATCAATTCTAAGCCATCAGATACAACTGCGTGCCTGGGCCTTCATCCGGTAGATCCCTGGATGTTGCTTATGGAGTTCAACCACTATTCCATCTTGCAGTGGTTGTGGGACAAAAACTTGCAAACCCCACAACCGTACTGCCTCTGCCACACTCAGTTCATGGCGTCTGCTAAAAAATGGCCTCAGATCTGGATCTGTTACATGAATTGGCCATCCATTCAATCAGTGACAGAACCTTTGACAAGACTGCATCCTTGCGATGAGGTTGGATATTTGCTGTGACAAGACTGGATCCTTGCGGATGAGGTTGGATATTTGCTCTGATATCATTAGTAACTTCTCATGAATGGTAATATGAAAAATTATGTCTTCAGCTGCCATCTTGTCATAATTATCCAAGGGAAGTCTGGGAAGCATCTCTGCACTGGCGAGTTCATCTGTTCATCTGCATTCCAGCTCAAATTGTATGCAGCCAGAATCAGTGCTCAACGTTACATGTGTGCAGCTGCCAAGGTTGGAACTCCCTTTTCCAATCCAACTGTGGCCAGCAATGGCTTGTGGTCAGTTACCAGGGTAAACTGTCTCATACAGACACTATTGACATTTTTTCACAAATTAGGGTCATTACCAGGGTAAACTGTCTCATACAGACACTCATCAAATTTTCCACACCGAAAATATGCGCTAAAGCTTCCTTTTAAATTTGGGCATAATTTCCTTCTGTCCTTGTTTCTGAATGCATAAGCAATTGGGCAATGACTTCCATCAGGTATTACATGCCCTACGACTGCTCAAAGTCCAACAGCTATACACCCACATTCCAACCGGATGGAAGGTTTAAACATCATAGTGTGTCTGAACTCCGACATTGTTGAGTCTTCACTTTCTCCATGGTATTCGGGCAGTCTGAATCCATGCCCTTTAGTCCTTTAGCAGATCATGCAGTGGTGCTAGTTCTGCAGACAGTTTTGGGCAGGAACCTGCATAGTACTGCACCATGCCAAAAAAGGAATGTAGCTCCTTTGGTTTTTGATTGTGTAGGAAACATCTGAGTTGCCTCACTTTTTTCCTGCCACTGGCGTAACCCTTCTGCTGAGAGGCATTCCAAGGTATTGCACCCGTCTTTGAGGAACTCACACTTGGCTCTCTCTGTATCCCCAGTCCATACCCCTTCGGGCCTTTCTAACACTTGATTTAGCCCTGATCAAATGTTCTTCTTCAGTTGATCCAGTCACCTCAATGTCATCTTGGTACCCCACCACTCCCTCAATGTCCTGAACAATTTGTTCCATGCTCCGCTGAAATATCGCAGGAGCAAAAGAAATTCCAATTGGAAGTTTGACAATATCGATACAGTCCCTTGTGAGTGTTGATGGTCAACAACGCCCGGACTTTTTTCTACTTCCATCTGGTGATAGGCTTGCTTGAGATCTAGTTTGGCAAAGAATTTCCTTCAACAATTTAGTGAAAAGATCAGTGGGCTTGGGAAATGGATACTGATCAAAATCCCCAACATGGGATTTTAAAGGTTACCTTGTGGTCCTTTCCCCCGATTCAACCTGGCCATTATTCATGGGACTACAACTATGGATATGCCCATGCACGTGCATGGGCCTTTTGTATAATACTTTCTTTCTCCAAATTGGTCCTGTTCCTCTTCCACCTTGGAGATAATGTTGCTTATAGCCCAGCCGAAACCCCAGAGGGCCACATCAGGGCCCGTCACCACGTTAAAATCAACTCACCAGTCATTTAAAAAAAAAAAAAAAAAAAAAAAAAAAAAAAAAAAAAAAAAAAAAACCTTTTTTAACATCCCGTAAATACTCGTCTACAAAAAACCAGAATTTGTTAAAAATCCTTTTGTAAAATCTCAAACAATGAAAAATTTTAAATTTCTCTCAAAAACCCAAGGATCCTCAGGGGGGGAACCCCTGAACGGGATTTTCAGGGACTCCGCTGAAAAAATTTTGTGTTCCATGTGAAAGCCCAAAACCCCCTAAAAGAACATGTTTCTTGTGAGTGGTGCATACAGGGAAAAGCACACGGAGTTTCCCTCACTTTTAAAAAGGGTAAGAAGGGTAAAAATACAATGGGGGGTGTGCAGGGGCACGAACGTTTCCTCTTTCGACCCCCCGACGTGATGGGGGGAAAGGGGCTTTAAGGTTTGGAGGATCTAAAGGAGTTTGTTTTTCGTCGTGTTTCCAATCCCCCTCCCAGAGGCTCTCACATAATCGGAATTTTGGGTTTCCTTTGGGCAGGGGATAAAAGTGTTGGCATTTCTCTCTTGTGGCGTTTTGGCTAAAACGATCCCCCATTTGTTCCCCCGATGAAACATGGCGGGAAAACCCAAGCAAGATAATGTTGAAAACCGTCCCCCTTCAATTGTAAAAAGTTAAAAAAAAAGAAAAAGTTTGGAGTAAAGGTTTTGCGGCCAGTTTGGCCCCCAAAAGCTGACAGCGAATCCGACAAAACCCGAAATCCCTCTCAAAGGGGGGAAATTATCTTCAAAGCCCTACTAGAGCAAAAGTTCACGAATAGACAAAAGCTCTGAATGTATATGTTAAAACAATATCTGGAAGGGCCCCAGGCGTGGTGACAGGGCCCCTCCTCCCCAATTGGAAAAGTCAGTGAAAACTTTTTGATGGATGGGGAAATTTGGAACAAGCTCGGCTACAAAGCCTTGTAGCCAGGAGCTGGTAACTCCTTCGGAAAATGCGAGATCAAAAAAAATTTGGTGTGAAAAAAGGGCCTGAGGTTGATCCGGAAACTTGAAAAATCGGGGAAAATCTCCCAGGTCCTTTTCCGCATTTCCCCCGTGAGGCTGCATACGAAGCCCAAAAGGCGGAATACATTTCGGGGGTTTTTTTTTCAAATTCTTTGGGCGGAGGGTCAAAAACCCCCGTCTAGGCGGGTTCTGGGTTTTGAAACAGTCGGATGTAATAAAATTTAAAGACAGTTTCAGCCTGCGATTGGACAGGAAGGTTCCTGCCTCTGGTAAGGCGACACGGGGGGGTGCGGAAGCCAAGACGAGAGAAACCCTTTATGGTGGTAGGGTCCAAGAGTTTGGGTAAATGATTTGCGGAGCCGTACAAAGCACAACCCTAGTCCAGTTTAGAAAGGCCGGCCTGTAAGGTGCAAAAAAGTTTTCTTATCAGGCCCCCTCGGTGTGTGTACGACCCCAAATTTCAGGCCTTTTGGGAAGCATTTTGAGATTTTTAATATGGCTGAGAAAGTTAAATTTTTTGGGCAAAAAAGACTCCGAAATTTTTCCTCTTTTTAACACGGGGAAAGGGAGATTTCCCCACGTGAAGTTCAGGGTCTGGAAAAAATGACGGAAATTATGGAATGAAAACACGGGTTTTTTTTAGCAGAAAATGAAAAAATTTCATCCCCCCACTGATGGGTTTATTACCAAAGCTGGGCCTGCCTTTGGGCAATCGGGTACAGGCTTCAGTTGCTAGACAGCAAATCACCACAAACAAAAGAGCGTTGAACCCCCCTGAATGATTTCCAAAGTTGTTGATTTTAATATAAAGGGGCGGAGACAGTATGTCCCCTGGGGAACACCCCTCCTGCTCGTGGACTTTAGAGAGAGTGGTGCCAACCGGACCTGAACCTGTCGTTCTGCCAAAAATTTTGAATAAAAAGAGGAAGATGACTCGAAAACCCAGATCGTGGAGATTCATGAAGTATCCCCGACTTCCAGGGGGGTATCGTAGGCCTTCCCCAAAGTCAAAGAAATATTGCCAAAGGCATGCTGTCTGTTTAAAAAAGCGTTCCAAAGTGTAGATTCCAGACGAATCAAATGGTCAACTGTACTACGATGTTTGGGGGAAACCACACTGTTCTTTCGCCAAAAGGCCATGGGTTTTGAGTTTCCACATGGCCTTTGCATTGACCATTTTCTCCATCAGTTTACAGACACAGCTGGTCAAAGCTATTGGACGGTAGTTAGATGGATTAAAAAGATCTTTCCAGGTTTGGGGGGATGGGAATAATGAGGGCTGTCGCCAAGAGGGTGGAAGTAACCTGTAGTCCACACGTGGTTGTATACCTGAAACAGGATGTTCAGACCTTCTTGCGGAAGATGTTTCAATAGTTGATAATGTATGTCATCTATCCCTGGAGAGGAATCGCTGCAAGGGGAGTAAGGCAGATTTCAGCTCGTTTAATGTAAAAGGAAGATTGTGTCTTCCATGT
>CM031620.1:67689159-67711659 GCA_018398815.1 Conus ventricosus | reverse complement strand
TCTGAAAAGGCCCCCAGGGCAGTGGGCTGAAAGGGACTCCTCCTCAATTTGGGAACCGCATGAAAATTTTTTGAAAGGATGGGAATTTGGAACAGAGCTCGGCATACAAACCTTGTACGCCAGAGAGCGGTAGACTCCTTACGGAAAGCTGCGAATAAAAAACGAATCTCTGGTGTGAAAAAGGTCCATGGGGGTTGATCCCAAATTTTAAAAACGGGAAAATATTTTCCCCGGTCTATACCTGCAATCCGCCGTAGGGTGCATACAACCCCCAACGGCGGAATACATTTGGGTTTGTTTCAACTCTTTGGAACGGGAGGGTCAAAAACACGTCTAGCAGGGTTCTGCGGTTGAGAGCAGTCGGATGTAAAAATTTAAAAGACTTTTTAGCCCGGGTTGGACATGAAGGTTACCTGCCTCTGCGTAAGGCTGTACACAGGGGTGGGGCGGAAAGCCCAAGACAGAGACGAAGCCCTTTATGGGGGGTGGGTCCAAGAGTTTTAGGGAAGAGATCTGCGGACCCCTACACAGCACAACCGTAGTCCAGTTTTAACGGACCAGGGTCGTAGAGGTGCAACAAAGTTTTCTTTACGGCCCCAGTCGGGGTGCTACACCCGCAAAAAATTTTTGCCTTTTAAAACATTTTGGGAAAGGCAAAAAGTTTTTGGAAAAAAAAATAAAATTTTTTTAAAAAAAAAAAATTTTATTAAAAAGGGGGGAAAAAAAAAAAATGGGAAAGGAAAAATGGGTTTTTTGTGGAAAGGTGAAATTTTAAGAGGGGGGATTTTTTGGAAATGGTGGTAATGGGTAAGGGTTTTGGTTTAAAAAAAATTTTAAAAAAGGCAGTTGAATGGAAGATTAAATTTTTTATTTAATATAAAAAGGGGGGGGAAATATATTTTTTGTGGAAAAATCCTGTCTGGGAAAAAAGAAGGGGGGCCCCCCCCCAAAAAATTGTTTAAAAAAATTTAAAAAAAAGCAAGATGCCTCGAAAACCCCAAACGTGGAGATCATAAATCCCCCCCTTCCCGGTATCTAGGCCCTTTCCAATCAAAGAAAATTTCCCGCATGCGTCTGTTTAAAAAAGCTTCCCCAATGTGATTCCAACGAATCAAAAGGCAAAATGTATACTGTTTTCGGGAAAACCCCAAAGTTTTTTCGCCAAAAGGCCCCTCGGTTTTTTATTCCACTGAGCCCGCATTGACCTTTTTTTTCCATCAATTTACAGACACGCGGTCAAAGCAGGGCGGTATTAGAGGATTAGAAAGATCTTTTCCAGGGGTTGGGATGGGAATAATGAGGGTGCCGCCCCGAGGGGTGGGAAACAACCTGTATCCCACGTGGTTTTAACCTGTAACAGGGTGTTTAACCCTTCTTGCGGAAGTGTTTCATAGTTATAATGTAGTCATTTACCTGGAGAGGAATGCGCAAAAGAGTAAGGGAATTTCAGCTCGTTTAATGTAAAAGGAAATTGTAGTTTCCATGTTGTCGGATGAAAAGTTGCGGGAGATTTTCTTTAGGCTTTTTGTTTGACAAAAGTGACCGATTTATTTGAAGAGGGGGAATTCTTTTCAATGTTGAAGCAAGGGAATTACAACGCTTTCTTTTTTTGTTATTAAAAATCCGAAAACTTGAATGGTTCCAGTGGGACATGTTCTTCCCTTTGATTTTCTTAAAGATTTCCACACTTTTTTCTTAGAAGTTTTTGATGTAGCCTGGAGCAAAATTTTCCAGGACCGACGTTTACTGATTTTAAAAATGTGTTTGATTTACACGGAGTTTTATGGCTCGGCGTTTGGGCCCGAAGGTCGTTTGGGAACCTCGCGGCCCCTTTTCTAACTTTGGAAATATGTTGGCTTCTGAATCGAACCAGGGTGTTTTTTGGCATTTTAAGTTTTCGGAAAGACATGGAAACAGGCTTTAGCACATTTGATCATAGTGTTAGTCAGTGATTTACTGGGTCCGGGCCTGAAAAAAATCAGTGTCCCGGAATTTTCCGAAAACCTTTCCCCCCTTTTTTAAAAACCTTTCCTTTCTTCTTTTCCCCTCTCCCCCCACCCCCTCCCCCCCCCCCCCCCCCCTTTTTTTTTCCCTCTTTCCCCCCCCCCCCCCTTCCCCTTCCCCTCCCCCCCCCCCCCCCCCCCCCCCCCACCCCCCCCCCCCCCCCTTTTTTTTTTCCCCCCCCCCCCCCCCCCCCCCCCCCGTTGAGAGACGAGGCGTTCATTAATAGGGCTGTAAAGAACAGGAAATTCACTTCGTGCAGATGTCATGGCAACCACTCTAGCCAGGACCAGCGAGGCACAAACCGCAATCTAAACACGAAAGTGAACCTGTGAAGAGGGAGGTAAGTTCAGATCCGTCGTTCAGACAACCAAATCTAATCGAAGGACATCTCAATTACAACCTCTGGATGACAACCTGACACTACCCAAAGAGGATTGTGACGTTAAAGTCACCCAACAGCAAAAAAGGTCGAGGAAGTTCTCTTATCAGACTGACAAGGTCCTGACGACAAACCGGGACAGAAGGTGGAAGATAAAGGAACAGATTGTCACAGTCTTGTGGAGAGTGACTCTTGCAGCTACAGCCTGAAGATAAGATAAGATAATGTTGCTTATAGCCCAGCCGACCGCAGAGGCCACATCAGGGCTGTCACCACGTTAAAATCACTCACCATCATTTAAAAAAAAAAAAAAAAAAAAAAAAACTTTCACACATCTCGTTAAATGACATCGTCTACAAACGAACCAGAAACTTTGTTAAAATCCTTCTTCCGTAAAATCTCAAATCAGATGAAAAATGTTAATTTCTCTCAAAAACCCAAGGATCACGTCAGGCGGGACATCCCTGAACAGGATCTTCATGGACTCCGCTGTAAAATGTTTGTGTCTCACATCGTGCAAGTCCCAACACTCTAAAAGAACATGTTTCATTGTGAGTGGTGCATGACATGGAATGCACCACGGAGCTTCTTCACTCTTTAAAAGGTAAGAATGGGTAAAATACGAATGGCCGGTGTGCAGCCGCACAGAACCGTTTCCTCTTACGACCCCCCGACGTAGATGGAGGAAGTCTTTAAGGTTTGGACGGATCTGAAAGAGTTTGTTATTCGTCTGTGTGTTCCAATCCTCCTGCCAGAGGTCTCTACACATAATCGTTAATTTTAGGTTTCACATCTGAGCAGGGGATATAAGTGTTGGACAGTTTCTCTCTTGTGGCGTTCTTGGCTAAACGATCAACCATTTCGTTCCCGCCGATGCCAACATGGCCAGGAACCCAAGCAAGAGTAATGTTGTAACCGTCCGCCTTCAACTTGCTAAAAAGTTCAAAAAAAAATAAAAGTTCTGGATGCTGAAGGTTGCGGCCAGCTATGGCCTCCAAAAGCTGACAGCGAATCCGACAGAACCAGAAAGTCCCTCCTCGAAGAATGGAGATTATCTTCAAAGCCAGTACTAGAGCAGCAAGTTCAGCAGAATAGACAGAAGCATCTGAATGTATATGTTCCAACAATATCTGAGAAGGAGCCCCAGGGCAGTAGGCTGCACAGGCCACTCCATCCTCAGACTTGGAACCGTCAGTGAAAACTTTTTGATAGATGGGAATTTGGAACAGAGCTCGGCATACAAAGCCTTGTACGCCAGAGAGCTGGTAGACTCCTTACGGAAAGCTGCGAGATCAAAACGAATCTCGGTGTGAAAAAGGTCATGGAGGTTGGTCCGGAAACTTGGAAAAATCGGAAACTACTCCCAGGTCTATACCTGCATTCCGCACGTGAGGCTGCATACGAAGCCCAAACGGCGGAATACATTTCGGGTTATTTCAACTTACTTTGGAACGGAGGGTCAAAAACACAGTCATAGGCAGGATTCTGTGGTTCTGAGAACAGTCGGATATAATAATTCAAAGACAGTTTCAGCCTGCGATTGGACAGTGAAGGTTCACCTGCCTCTGCGTACAGGCTGTACACAGGGGTGGTGCGTGAACGCTCCAAGACAGAGACGAAGCCCTTGATGGTGGATAGGGTCCAAGAGTTTGAGGTAAGATGATCTTGCGGAGCCGTACACAGCACAACCGTAGTCCAGTTTAGAACGGACCAGGGCTCTGTAAGAGGTGCAACAAAGTTTTCTTATCAGCGCCCCAGTCGGTGTGTGCTACGACCCGCAGAATATTCAGTGCCTTTTGGCAAGCAGTTTTGAGGTTTTTAATATGGCTGAGAAAGTTAAGTTTTTGGTCAAAAATGACTCCCAGAAATTTGGCCTCTTTAACAGCTGGAATGGGAGATTTCCCTACTTGAAGTTCCGGATCTGGAAAAAACTGACGGAAGTTATGGAAGTGAATACATTGGGTTTTTTGTAGCAGAAAAGGTGAAACCGTTTTTCATCCGCCCATCGATGGATTTTACTACGCAAAGCTGGAGCCTGCGCTGGACACTCGGGTACAGGCTTCCAGTTGCGTAGACAGCAAAATCATCCACAAACAATGAGCAGTCTGAACCCTGCTGAACTGATTTCACAATGTTGTTGATTTTAATACTAAAGAGGGCAGGAGACAGTATGCTCCCCTGGGGAACACCCAACTCCTGCTCGTGGACATCAGAGAGAGTGGTGCCAACCCGGACCTGAAACTGTCGTTCTGGCCAAAAAATTTTGAATAAAAAAGAGGAAGATGACCTCGAAAACCCAGATCGTGGAGATCATGAAGTATCCCCGACTTCCAGGTGGTATCGTAGGCCTTCTCCAAGTCAAAGAAAATTGCCACTGCATGCTGTCTGTTTAAAAAAGCGTTCCTAAGTGTAGATTCCAGACGAATCAAATGGTCAACTGTACTACGATGTTTGCGGAAACCACACTGTTCTTTCGCCAAAAGGCCATCGGTTCGAGGTTTCCACATGAGCCTAGCATTGACCATTTTCTCCATCAGTTTACAGACACAGCTGGTCAAAGCTATTGGACGGTAGTTAGATGGATTAGAAAGATCTTTTCCAGGTTTGGGGATGGGAATAATGAGGGCTGTCCGCCAAGAGGGGTGGAAAGCAACCTGTAGTCCACACGTGGTTGTATACCTGTAACAGGATGTTCAGACTTCCTTGCGGAAGATGTTTCAATAGTTGATAATGTATGTCATCTATACCTGGAGAGGAATCGCTGCAAAGAGTAAGGCAGATTTCAGCTCGTTTAATGTAAAAGGAAGATTGTAGTCTTCCATGTTGTCGGATGAAAAGTTAGCAGGGAGATTTTTCTTTTAGGGCTTTGTGTTTGACAAAAGTGACTGATTTATTAGAAAGAGAGGAATTCTTTTCAATGGTTTGAAGCAAGCAGATTAGCAACTGCTTTCTTCTCTGTTATTAAAGAATCTGAAAACTTGAGATGGTTCACAGTGGGACAGGTGTTCTTCCTTTGATTTTCTTAATATGTTCCACACTTTTTTCTTAGAAGTTTTTGATGTCAGCCTGGAGCAGAAGCTTCTCCAGGACCGACGTTTACTGATTTAAAAGTGTGTCTAGATTTAGCACGGAGTTTTTGATGGCTCGAGCGTTGGGACCCGAAGGTCGTTGGTATACCTGACGCTGAGCCCGTTTTCGAACTTTGGAAATTTGTTGGCAGTCTGAATCAAACCAGGGTGTTTTTGGCATTTGTAGTTTATCGGAAGACACTGGAATACAAGCTTTAGCACACTTGATCACAGTGTTAGTCAGTGATTCAGCTGGTCCGGACTCTGAAGAAAGTCAGTGTCCTGGAATTCTTTAGAAATAGTGGTTGCGAATAGATCCCAGTTTGCTTTCTTGTAATTTAGATGTTGAGAAACAGAGACGTGTTCATTATTACAGGTTGTATAAGGACAGGGAAATGGTCACTTCCGCTGCAGATCGTCATGGACAGACCACTCATAGTCCAGGACCAGCGAGGGGCACAAACCGACAAATCTAAACACGAAAGTGAACCAGTGGAAGAGTGGAGGTAAGTTGCAGATCCGTCATTCAGACAACACAAATCCAAGTCTGAAAGGACATCTCAATCAGCAGACCTCTGGTGACGTACCGGCACTACCCCAAAGAGGGTTGTGACCGTTAAAGTCACCCAACAGCAAAAAAGGTGAGGAAGTTCTCCTATCAGACTGACAAGGTCCTGACGACAAACCGGGACAGAAGGTGGAAGATAAAGGGAACAGAGTGTCACAGTCTTGTGGAGAGTGACTCTCGCAGCTACAGCCTGAAGGGAGGTAGACAAAGTGACAGGACTATACAACAAAGTTTTGTGTAGGAGAAGGGCAACACCGCCCGACAATCCCAACGTGGATGGTTGTGCAGGTTTTTGAAAGTATATTAAAGCCAGAAAGAGTAAAGGTCTTCTGGCTTTGAATTTGGGTTCCTGAAGAGCCACGACGGAAGGTTTTATAGATCGACACAGAAGCTGCAGCTCCTCAAAGTTGGAATTTAGTCCACGGATATTCCAATGGAATATTGTACTATCCATGGTGCAGAGGGCGAAAAGGAGAGAGATCAGGTCATCTCCTCATCAGCATCTGCGGCCAATGGAGTGAACTTATTTTTTAGTTTCACTGGACTGTGTTGGTCTTTGGACCCGCTGGCAGACTTGCCCGCAGGTGACAAAGGCCTGGATTTTGGAGATGGTGGAGGTCTGGATTTGGGAGATGGTGGAGGTTTTGTCCTAATCTCCCCATCTCCACACTGGGTGGAACTCCCTTGCCCGCACGGGCACTGGACAGAGGAGTTCGAGGTGCTGGTTTTTTAATCGCCCAGCAGCAGATGTTGTAGACTGCTGGGCAGTCTGAGGGGTGGCGATTTTTTGCCTCCACCAGGGGCAGTCACTTTGGTTTGGAAGGTGGTGGACCTGCTACCACCAAACTGACAGATCTTACTTGCAATGTTTTCGAAAACATGAATTCATCAGTCTGGCAGCAGACTGACCGAGTAGAACTGTGGAACCTTCTTAACCAGCCGAAGCGTAGGAAGAAGCTGTCGGCGTCTGACTGCCCACAACCTGTTTCCGGCTTCAAAAAAAGAGATCTTCTTTTCCGTTTTGACTCGTTGTATAGCAGATTCCTGAATCCAAGAAGGACAATTTCGGGAAGAGGAGGGATGGTCGCCACCGCAAGTTAGCACAATGTGCCGGATCATGACACGGCCCATCAGGGTTGCCTGCAGCAAATACCACACACTCCTGCCCAGAACAGCGGTCCCTGACATGGCCAAACTTCTGGCACCTGAAGCACCTCAACGGGGACGGAACATATAACTCAACCCGGACATTCAGGTAGCCGACTTTGATGACCGAGGCAGCACAGGGTTGCAGAATGTCAGAAAGAGGGTGTTGGTGGCCACTCTTTCTGCACCCTTCTTTACTGTCACACCCTGCGCACCTCCATCACACCCTGGGACGCCAGCTCCGATTTAATTTCTGCCTCCGAGACACCAGATAAATCCCTGCAGCGAATCACGCCTTTTGATGAATTTTAATTGTTTGTGGGGAGTTACTCTGATCTCCCTGTCCACTAATTTTGTTGCCTTCAGCAGCTGGTCAGATTGTTTCTGTGATTTACACTCAATAAGGAACGAGCCATTTCGTAACCTCTTGATGGACCGAGGGTCACCTGCCAAACCTTGAAAGCCCTTTTGTATGGCAAAAGGGCTCAGAGCTGAAAGGGGTCGTTCCTGCTCCGTCCCCTCCATCACGAGCCAGGAAGCCCAAAAACCTGTCTTCTGTCTCACTTCTGTATCAGAATCACTATCTGTTTGACCATCCCCTGAATAGGGATGCTGACTTCCTCTTCCTTTTGGGGGAATGTTTTTGGAAAAGCCATATTTAGTGTAGTATGATTCATCTCTCCCTTACCCACCCACCTTGGAGTCCAACTAAGGGCCAGGGCCAAGAAACCAATGTCTTGACCCCTTCCAGGCTTCGGGAGAGACATACGACAAACAGAAGCAACTAACCCCATCCCCCTGATCATGCTCAACTCCCGGGACAGAGAGCTGAGCACTGCAGGGGTTCACAATGGCCAGCAGGGGAACTGCTTGTCTTGACCCAGCCCAAGAAGGGAGCCGATTAGTACACACCGGGCCCAATTGTACTCCCTGTCTAGGAGAGGTCCGAGCCAAAGTGATGTGTTGAGAGCACAGGCCTCCTCAAGCACTGGCCCTCTCAATCACCAGGACCTCATTCCCCTCCGACACAGGTCGCACCGCACGGCAAACACGCGGATCTTAAGAACCACAGAGAGAAAAGGAGTGTGAAAAAGAAGACTTGAAGGGGAGACGAAGATAGAAAAGGGCCAAATAAGGGAGGCAGAAAACAAGAAAAGGAGAAAGGCGGGTTACTCTTAGTCAGGATCCTCACCTTAGCCTATCTGACATGGAAGCCCTACCAGGGGCATCAACTCCTTACCACGTTACGCTTAGGCAAACAGCATCTGCACCTCTCAGGCCTAGAAGCAGTATGAAAAAAACAGCCTATCTTCAAGTATTGATGCCCCCGCCAGCAGAGCCTAAGGGATCACTGGACCACGCAAACCCTCCGACCACGACAAGGTCGTAACCCCCCGGAGGGGAAAGGAAGATTGTAGTCTTCCATGTTGTCTGACGAAAAGTTGCAGGGTGATTTTTCTTTAAGGGTTTTATTTTTGACAAAGGGCTGATTTGTTAGAAGAGGAGGAATTCTTTTCAATGGTTGAAGCCAGCAGATTAGCAACTGCTTTTTTCTCTGTTATTAAAGAGTCAGCAAACTTGAGATGGTTCACAGTGGGACAGGTGTTCTTCCCTTTGATTTTTTTAATGATGTTCCACACTTTTTTCTTTGAAGTTTTCGATGTCAGCCTGGAGCAGAAGCTTCTCCAGACCAACGTTTACTGATTTTAAAAGTGCGTCTCGATTTGGCACGGAGTTTCTGATGGGCTCGAGCGTTGGGACCCGAAGGTCGTTGGTACACCTGACGCTGAGCCCGTTTTCTAACTTTGGAAATTTGTTGGCAGTCTGAATCAAACCAGGGTGTTTTTGGCATTTGAAGTTTATCGGAAGACACTGGAATACAAGTTTTAGCACACTTGATCACAGTTTTTAGTCAGTGATTCTGCTGGGCCCGGACTCTGAAGAAAAATCAGTGTCCCGGAATTCTTTTGAAATAGTGGCTGCAAATAGATCCCAGTTTGCTTTCTTATAATTTAGAGTTTGAGAGACAGAGACGTGTTCAGTTATTACAGGTTGTAGAAGGACAGGGAAATGGTCACTTCCGTGCAGATCGTCATGGACAGACCACTCATAGTCCAGGACCAGCGAGGGGTACAAACCGACAAATCTAAACACGAAAGTGAACCTGTGGAAGAGTGGAGGTAAGTTGCAGATCCGTCGTTCAGACAACACAAATCTAAATCCGAAAGGACATCCTCAATTAGCAGACCTCTGGATGACGTACTGACACTACCCCAAAGAGGATTGTGACCGTTAAGTCACCCAACAGCAAAAAAGGTCGAGGAAGTTCTCTTATCAGACTGACAAGGTCCTGACGACAAACCGGGACAGAAGGTGGAAGATAAGGGAACAGATCGTCACAGTCTTGTGGAGAGTGACTCTCGCAGCCACAGCCTGAAGGGAGGTAGACAGAGCGACAGGGCTATACAGCAAAGTTTTGTGTAGGAGAAGGGCAAAAACCGCCCGACAGTCCCAACATGGATGGTTGTACAGGTTTTGAAAGAATATAAAGCCAGAAAGAGTAAAGGTCTTCTGGCTTTGAATTTGAGTTTCTTGAAGAGCCACGACGGAAGGTTTTAGAGACTGACACAGAAGCTGCAGCTCCTCAAAGTTGGAATGTAATCCACGGATATTCCAATGGAATATTGTACTATCCATGGTGCAGAAGCGAAAAGGAGAGAAATCAGGTCATCTCCTCTTCAACGTCCGCTTCTAAGGGAAAATGAATTTATTGCTTAATTTCACGGGACTGTGTTGGTCTTTGGACCTGCTGGCAGACTTGCCCGCGGGTGACAAAGGCCTGGAGTTTGGAGATGGTGGAGGTCTGGATTTGGGAGATGGTGGAGGTTTTTTCCTCAACTCCACCATCTCCACACTGGGTTGAACTCCCTTGCCCGCACGGGCATTGGACAGAGGAGTTCGAGGCGGGACTGCTGGCTTTTTAATCTGCCCAGCAGCAGATGTTGTAGACTGCTGGGCAGTCTGAGGGGTGGCGGATTTTTTTGCCTCCACCAGGGGCATTCACTGTGGGTTGGGAGGTGGTGGACCTGCTTCCACCAGAGTTGACAGTTCTTCCTTGCAGTGTTTTGGAAAAAATAATTCATCAGTCTGACAGCAGACTGACCGAGTGGGAATCGTCTTTACGGCCGAAGCATATGAAGATGCTGTGGGCGTCTGACTGCCCACAACCTGCTTGCGGGCTTCAAAAAGGAGATCTTCTTTTCTGTTTTTATTCGTTGAATGGTGGATTCCTGAATCCAAAGAGGACAGTTTCGTGAAGAGGAGGGATGATCGCCACCGCAGTTAGCACAATGTGCCGGATCTTTGCACGGCCCCTCATGGATTGCCTTGCAGCAAACACCGCACACCTCCTGCCCAGAACAGCGGTCTCTGACATGTCCAAATCTCTGGCACCTGAAGCATCTCAACGGGGACGGGACATACAGCTGAACACGGACGTTCAGGTAGCCAACTTTGATGACCGGAGGCAGCACAGGGTTGCAGAACGTCAGAAAGAGGGTGTTGGTGGCCACTCTCTCTGCACCTTTCTTGACTGTCACCCTGCGCACCTCCGTCACAACACCCTGGGACGTCAGTTCCGTTTTATTTCTGCCTCTGAGACACCCGTTAGATCTCTGCAGGGGAAACACACCTTTTGATGAATTTAACTGTTTATGGGGAGTCACCCTGAACTCCTATCCACTAATTTTGTTGCCCTCAACAGCTGTTCAGATTGTTTTCTTGATCGACATTGAACTAGAAACGATCCATTCCTCAACCTTTTGACGGACTGAGGGTCACCTGCTAACCTTGAAAGCCCTTTTGAATAGCAAAAGGGCTCAGAGCTGAAAGGGGGCTTTCCTGCTCCGTCCCTTCCACCACGAGCCAGGAAGCCCAGAAACCTGTTCTCTGTCGTACCTCCGTGTCAGAACCGCTGTCAGAATAACGTTCCCCGGAAATAGGGATGCTGCCTTCCTCTTCCTTTTGGGGGGTTGTTTTTGATAAAGCCATGTGTATTTTATTATATTTCATCCCTCCCTTACCCACCCACCTTGGAGTCCAACTAAGGGGCCAGGGCCAAGAAACCAATGTCTTGACCCCTTCCAGGCTTCGGGAGAGACATACGACAAACAGAAGCAACTAACCCTATCCCCCCTGATCATGCTCAACTCCCGGGGACAGAGAGCTGAGCACTGCAGGGGTTCACATGGCCAGCAGGGGAACTGCTTGTCTTGACCCAGCCCCAAGAAGGGAGCCGATTAGTACACCCGGGCCAAAGTGTACTCCCTGTCTAGGAGAGGTCCGAGCCAAAGTGATGTTGAGAGCACAGGCCTCCTCAAGCACTGGCCCTCTCAATCACCAGGACCTCATTCCCCTCCGACACAGGTCGCACCGCACGGCAAACACGGCGGATCTTAAGGAGACCACAGAGAGAAAAGAGTGTGAAAAAGAAGACTTGAAGGGGAGACGAAGATAGAAAAGGGCCAAATAAGGGAGGCAGAAAACAAGAAAAGGAGAAAGGCGGGTTACTCTTAGTCAGGATCCTCACCCTTAGCCTATCTGACATGGAAGCCCTACCAGGGGCATCAACTCCTTACCACGTTATGCTTAGGCCAAACTGCATCTGCACCTCTCAGGCCTAGAAGCAGTTTTAAAAAACAGCCTATCTTCGAGTATTGATGCCCCCGCCAGCTAAGCCTAAGGGGTCACGGGACCACGCAAGCCCTCCGACCACGACAAGGTCGCAACCCCCCGGAGGGCCCTGTCTAGGAGAGGTCCGAGCCAAAGTGATGTGTTGAGAGCGCTGGCCCTCTCAATCACCAGGATCTCATTCCCCTCCGACACAGGTCGCACCGCACAGCAAACACGGCGGATCAACTCCTTACCACGTTACGCTTAGGCCAGACGGCATCTTCACCTCTCAGGCCTAGAAGCAGTTTGAAAAAAACCAGCCTATAGCCAAGTATTGATGCCCCCGCCAAGGGCCAAATAAAGGCAGAAAACAAGAAAAGGAGAAAGGCGGGTTACTCTTAGTCAGGATCCTCACCCTTAGCCCATCTGACATGGGAAGCCCTACCAGGGGCATCAACTCCTTACCACGTTACGCTTAGGCCAGACGGCATCTTCACCTCTCAGGCCTAGAAGCAGTTTGAAAAAAACCAGCCTATAGCCAAGTATTGATGCCCCCGCCAGCAAAGCCTAAGGGATCACTGGACCGCGCAAGCCCTCCGACCACGGCAAGGTCGCAACCCCCGGAGGGAGAGGGAGGGAGAGGGAGTTGGGGGCTGGATGAGAGGGAAGATACTACAGTGCCATTAAAGAATGGACGGAAGGTGGGGAGTGTATTTTTCTGATTTTTATTACATTAGTTTTTTTCCCTCTCCATGTGTGTGTGTGTGTGTGCATGTGTTCGTGCATGCACGCACACGTGTGCGTACATGCGTGTGTGTGTGTTCGTACATGTACATATGTGTATGTACATATGTGTATGTAACTTGTGTGTGTGTTTGTACATAAGTGCATGTACATATGTGTGTGTCACTGTGTGTGTGTGCGTGTGTGTGTGTGTGTGTGTGTGTGTGTGTGTGTGTGTGTGTGTGTGTGTGTGTGTGTGTGTGTACTCATGCGCGTGTGTGCGAGTGTAATATATTTTTTCTATAAACAAAAATTGTTGACATTCTCTTATGATATTTTTTTAATGTCAGTACAACAGTAAAGTGGTTTCCGATAGTCAGTGTGTGTGTGTTAGTCAAGTGTGTACGTGTGTGTGTGTGTGTGTGTGTGTGTGTGTGTGTGTGTGTGTGTGTGTGTGTATGTGTGTGTGTGTTAGTCAAGTATGTGTGTGTGTGTGTGTGTGTGTGTGTGTGTGTGTGTTAGTCAAGTGTGTGTGTGTGTGTTAGTCAAGTGTGTGTGTGTGTGTGTGTGTGTGTGTGTGTGTGTGTGTGTGTGTGACTGTGTGTATATGTGTGTGATATGCCTAAGCTTGCATGTGTACACATGTGTGAGTATACACACGTGTGTGCATATGTACCTGAATGAGAGAGAGTTTGTAAACACAGGTTTGCAAAATGTGAGGATATGTGAGGTAAGACGGAAGTCATATCTGAGGAAATGACCAAATACTGGGGTGAAACACTCTTTCAGAACTATGTGTTTGACAAACATTGACGATGTCTGGTTGAGCACTTCAGACAGAATAGCTGGGAAACACAGTGCATTGTGGTGTTCAAGCAGTGACGCTGGATTGGGAAACGCTCAGTTCAAACGTACGTCATCACTCACATCATCTTCAAGCATCTTATAACCCAAATGCAACAACAACAACAATAGATAGATAGATAGATGGATAAATACACACAAATCACTTTAACAACAGATAATATACAATATGAGAATTTAATGACAGAGAATTTGAATGTAAGTTAATGACAGAGAATTTGAATGGTTTTTATATAACCATAATACATTATTCATGACTTATGTTACAAAGTGCAGTTTCATAAATCATTTCCAGATAATGATTCTGATTAAGCACAATCATGTGTGCATGCATGTGCATTCGTACACGTTGCATGTGCAGAGGAACATGAGGAAAAGCTCATGGTAATATACACCCATATCCAGGATGGTGCAACCATCTTTCATGGTAATATACACCCATGTCCAGGATGGTGCAACCATCTTTCATGGTAATATACACCCATGTCCAGGATGGTGCAACCATCTTTCATGATGATTTCTACAAGGCCCATCTTCAACAAGCCACTGTCGGGAATTGCATTTCCTCAGTGGAAGATTCACAGCAGTATCATGCAATGGAATTGGGAGGCAGGCATGGATGGGACAACTCTAATCCAAACTCACACCATCACTTACGTTGTTTGTGCTTTGAACAATGTCAGCATGCAAATGATGCTGGTGAAGCAGTCAACCAAATCATGCAAATTAGTCATTGAATAGGCATGGAAGCTCACTCTGGTTCTTGAGACCTGATTTTTTTAAAAATCATCCTACATGGGTGTTCCTCCCTCTTTCCTACCATCCCTCTTTTCACCCTTCCCCTGAGCCACCCACTCTCCACCCTCCCTGCCGTTGACCCCCGTTTACCTGAGCCACCCACTCTCCACCCTCCCTGCCGTTGACCCCAGTTTACCTGAGCCACCCACTCTCCACCCTCCCTGCCGTTGACCCCAGTTTCTGTGACCATACAAATCAACTATCATAGCATAAAAAATTCTGTAAGTTTAAAAGGTCCTCAACATTTTGTTCTGAAGTTTGAGAGGATGGGTCTAATCTGTTTTGAAAGAATATAAATCTGGAGGGAAAAAAAAAGGAATGATGAAATAGCAGTTTCCTTCTCCCCCCCCCCCCCCCCCCCCCCCCCCCCCCCAAGTCCAGTTCCCAGTTTATTGCATTATTTCTTAAAAGTAAAAGACTGTTCAAATTCATACACACATAAATGCATGCACACACTCACACACACACACCTGATATAGCTACCCATAATCCCTCTTATAGGATGCATGAAGAAAAATGTGAAGCAAATACAGAAGGAACACAGGATAAGTGCAATAACCTTAATGCTTCTTTAACAATAACAGAACTAAAAGAAGCTATACGACAAATTCCAAATAAAAAAGCATCTGTAGGATTAGATGCAATATCTAATCAGATGTTAAGGAATTCGCCAGAAAATTTTATTGATTTTCTTCATGGATTATTTGATAAATGTTGGAGAAGTGGTGAAAAGCCAAAAATCTGGAAACAGACAATTATTGTCCCTATTCACAAACAAGGTAAATCTACTAACGACATTAAGAACTATCGGCCTATCGCATTAACATCCCATGTCTGTAAACTCTCAGAAAGAATAGTTCTAAATAGACTTGTACATTATTGCGAAAAATATGATGTAATTCCAATTAACCAAGCTGGCTTCCGAAAAGGAAGATCAACAACAGAAATCTTAGTAAAATTATCTACTAATGGAAAAAAAATCAATTTGCCAGACGTAAATGTATATTAGCCACCTTTTTTATATAAACAAAGCGTATGACCAAGTGTGGCATTTTCAGCTCTTGAACAAAATTAAAGACATTGGCCTGTCTGGAAACATATATAACTATATTAAATGTTTTTTGCAAGACAGGGTGATACAAACTAGAATAGGGAAAACTTATTCAACATCCAGAAACTTATAATCCCTCAAGGGTCAGTTTTAGCTCCCCTTCTCTTCACCATATTAATGTATGATTTGCCAAGTAAGATATCGAACAATGTTGTACTTGTCCAATATGTGGATGATATATGCATGTGGATGGAAGTAACTCTGAAAAAGGAAACACCCCAGCATAGTATAAATTATATAAAAAAAGATTTATCAACGCGAGCTTGACAAGATGGGTGAATATATGAAGCTAAATGGGCTAAGTCTATCTTATGAAAAAACAAACATCATTTTCTCTTTAACAATGGCTCAAATCCAGATAGAATGCCTGTCTTTACTTTGGGAAATACAACTATTAAATATGTAACACAGGTAAAATTTTTGGGAGTTCTTTTTACTTCAAAGTTAACATGGAACATACACATTGATAATTTACTAACTAAAGCAATGAAAACGTTAAATTCAATTAAAAAAATAGTCTCTAAACAAAAATGGGGACAAAACTCATCTACATTAGTAACACTGTGTAAATCTTTAATGCGATCAAAGTTAACATATGCATAAGAAGTTTTTTTCAGCGCTCCAACGTATTTATTAAAAAAGCTTCAAAGCATTGAATGTAAGGCATTAAAAGTAGCACTAGGTCTACCAACTCATGCATCATCATCATGAACATATTTTGAGACTCAAATGCTTCCATTAGAAGAGTATAGAGGATTAGCGTGTTGTAAATACGTAATTAAAAATTCAGCCATCAAAACATACATCAACTCTGACATAAAGGTTAGGTCAGATATTGACTTTCCTAAAAGAGCTAAATCAATATCCTCTCAAGTTACACTAGCAACATTCACAACCAAAACTATAACCGACTCTGGCATTTCTACAGATAAAGATTCAGTATCTGTCAGACCATCCTTTTTCCCAATACCAACATGGGAACTTCAAAAAGCTTATTTCGACCTTGACCACACAAATATAAAGAAAGACGAAAACATTATTATGCTAGCCAGTTATACTAAATGCCATACTGAAGAAAACTACATGAACCATTTAAAGGTATACACAGATGGTCCTTGTATAAGCAGTAAAACACGGTGTGCCTTTTTAATTTCTGATTTGAAAATTGAGAAATCGTTTTATATTGGATCACACAAGTCCATATTTACAGCAGAACTAACAGCAATACTTATGGCCTTAAATTATTTGATCAACTTCCCTCAAACTATACTACTCCGCAAAAGTTAAGGGCCGGAAAAACATTCCTGTCTCCCAAGCAAACAAAATCCAAAAAACACCCGCAACTCATAGAATGATTTAATGCAACATTTAATCCATCGATTTATGCACAAAATTCATTGACAAGTCAAAATCCATTGGATTTACATCCGTCACAAACACAACACCCCCCTTCTGAAAAATTGCAAGAAAAGTCAGGTCATTTTGTTCATGTTCAATAACGGGTGTGGCCACCATTTGCTGCCAGACAGTCCCCCAGCCGTCGCCGCATCGAGTGGACAAGGTTGTGCAGCATCTGTTGCGGGATGGCGAGCCACTCCTGCTGCAGGAAGTGGAAGAGCTGCGCACCATCTACGGGCTGGGGGTGATTGTCCACTACGCGGCATCCAAGAATGTCCCACAGGTTTGCAATGGGAGCCAGGTCTGGGGATCGGGCTGGCCAGTCCATGCGGACAACTTGCGCACGCTGCAGGAAGTCCCTCACCACCAAAGCACGGTGAGGGGTGGCGTTGTCGTCCTGTAGAAGGGAGCCATGTCCCATGGCCCGCAGAGTGGGGACGATGATTGGCCCAACAATCTCATCCCTGTACCTCACGCTGGTCAGGTTGCCTCGAATGAGGTAAAGAGGAGTCCTCCCATGGAGATGAAAGCCTCCCCACACCATCACGGACCCCCCTCCATACCGGTCGTGCTCTTGGACGCAAGCATGGACGAATCGCTCGCCTACACGTCGCCAAACGCGCCTCCGGGCATCACTGTTCGACAAAGTGAAATGAGACTCGTCTGTGAACAGGACTCTGCCCCACTGCTGCCTGTTCCAGCGCTGGTGGTTGCGTGAGAACGCCATCCGAGTTTGACGATGTCGTGGTGTCAGCGGTATACGAATGGCAGGGACCCTTGAGTGGAGGTTTACCTCGTGCAGGCGTCGCCTAACAGTGTCCTGGGAGATGTTAATGTGGGTAGCCGTCCTCAGGTTGCTACGGAGGGTCCTGGCAGTGATGGTTCTGTCACGCAGCGCCATCACCTGAAGGTAACGGTCGTCGCGATGGTTCGTTGTTCTTGGGCGTCCGGAGCGGGCCCGTTCATCGGTACTACCGGTGGCTTGAAAGCGTTCAGCCAGGCGTTGAATAATGGAGTGGCTCACTCCAAGCCGTCTGGCGACTTCTCGGCCGGAAGTTCCATCCTGAAGCCAGCCCAGTGCCCGTCCATGATCAAGTGTTGATAGTCTCTGTCTTGGAGGCATGGTTATTGAGACCCCTGGTTGCAGCCCTTAAATACCCCTAACCGTGTACCTTTGGCGGAGCAGTGTTCACTAGGGACATGGCTTGCACGTGCAATTTGCCAGACACCTGCCGCGGCACTGCTTCGTCAGCTGACAACGACTGAACTTTCATTACATTCACGTGCATTTGCATCGTTTTCTGCGCCGCTCAAAACACATTTGCATAACTGCAATGTCTGCAAAACAGGTTTGGGCACGTGCAGCAATAAGTAAAGTTGCCGCGTAGCCCTCCATGCGTCATTTTCAATGTCGTTGTGCTCGTGTACAATATATCTATCTGCAGCTTCTGAAAACAAGGGTTGGCCCTTAACTTTTGCGGACGAGTATATATTTCAGATTCTTTTTTGTGTAGATTCAAAATCAGTTTTGCAGGCATTACAAGCCTTACAACTGCACACCTGGCCAGAAATGATTATGGAAATCAGTTGTTTGATACACATGCTAATTGTAAGGGGTACCCAGATAACATTTTGTTGGATACCATCTCACTGTTCTTTATACTACAACGAAAAGGTAGACAGGGCAGCTAAACATGGCGCTAAGTGTGGTTCTCAGTCTGAATGCCTTCATTTTCCTCTTTCCTTGCACGAGCATCATGGCCTACTAAGGTCGCACATTTGGAATGTTTTCCAAAATGAAGTGAAACATCAAAACAACCAAGAGCATTTTAATATTCAAAATATAAAAGATAACTTTATTACGACTAAAAAATTACTTTCCTTAATGTATAGATGGAAACTTGATGTTTTCAAAACAAAGTATGTCAAAAATATAGTTTGCATTTTTGGATGCAAAATATCACCTAATCATATTCTTTCATGTCAAAGCTTGAAGATATTCATTCCAGTTTTATCGCAGAATAACTCGCTCAGTATATTCAATTCACCAGCTTTGACTTTTGACTTTTTTGTAAGTCTAGAGAACAGTCCAATTGGTCACTATTTATAATCTTTTTTTTAATGCGGAAGTGATGGAGGGGTAGAAGAGGCGAAGGGGTGAGGGGAGAGGAGGGGGGGGGGGGGGGGGGGGTATAATTTTGTTTATTTTTATTTTTTTTTTTTTTTTTGCTATTATAATAGTGTAGCTATATATTCTTCCTACATTCAAATGCACATAAATTTTCACGCCTAAGCATCCATATGTATACACACGTACATGAATATATAGAACTCCATACAGTTTAGATATGCACAAGTCTTACTCTTTTACTCATGCACTACTTTCCCTTTCTTTTTTTTTTCCCGTCTAATATCACGATTAGTGGAAAGACGTTAAATGAATGACACGCACACACACACATACATACACACACAAACATTTTAATCATAAATATGAGTTCTTAAAACTTTAAGATAGATCCCCCCCCCCCCCCCCCCCCCCCTCATCTGCATTTCTAAAATCATCTCTTCTTCATGTCAGTTTAGATATTAATAGTGCACCTATATGACTGAAAGCAATGAAGCATAACTGTCAGATGAAGCAAAAATAAACAAAATAAATGGGGGTGGGGGGTGGGGGTGGGGAGTATCTTACCAAAATTGGTTCAGACGCAACAGCTTTGTATATAGCAGAGGCACTGTCACAACACAAAATGCACCTTCATATTTTGGGATATTATGTTATGTCTATTTGATTAGTAAATTTGCCTTCAGTGAACGCTTTCTACATACTTGACCTATTCCAAGTTTTGTTTTGTTTTGTTAGTCCCGAAATCTGCTGAATATCATTTCCCATGAGAGACGAACTGTTTGCAAGGCTTTTGACATCTACGAAATGAAGTATAACTAAAGATTCTTTTTTCTTCTGAACATTTGACACACACATTTCTTTTTCTCTGCATATCATATCTGTTTGAGTTTTGTTGCAACCAGCTAAAAACTTCTTTCATTGATTGTTCAACGTTTTATTCTGGTCACCTACAAAAGCTATCGGGAAGTTGGGAGGGGAGCAGAATACAGATTTCTTCTTCACCACATGTGATCATTTTGACATATCCTTAACATGCTCTGTGATTAATTATCTGCCATGCGTTGTCCACATATTGGTAAAGCCACCCAGGAGCTTTGATCTTGACTATGTCATCCTTCCCTACAGTGTCTGTGCACAGAGACATTCACCATAACAACTTTCACAGAGGCAAGTCCAATGCTTCTTACCAAGAAAGGCTCACACTGACTATTCTCTGATACCACTCAGGAAACTCATGAATACGTACATACTGTGTTTACTATTGAAATGATTTCTAGATAATTGCCCCAAACACTAGGACAATACATCACAATGACCTAATGAAAATGTTGCCAAGAACAGGTCTCTAGGCTTTGATCACAAGTCTTTCACTTACCTAAGCAGGAGCACAGGCTCTGTGTCTCAATTGCAAGGAAATCAACATAATTGGACAAATTATGCTGCCTTACATATATAGTAATACTTATAAATAAAACAGGAGGAAAAAAAAAAAGAAAAAAGAAGACAAAGTCTAAAAAGTTTAGTCTCTCCTTTAAAGAGATAGAGATTAAAGAACAAAGGCGAAGTTCAAACAATCTAAATCCTAATTCAGCTTCTTTCCTTTTAAAATCAAACTAATCTTTGATACTAATCTGAAATAAATGTTAGCGAACCGCCCAGAGAAATGTGGACGAACGAGTCACAAGACAAAACACTACGCGTTTCGACTTCTTAGGTCTTCTTCAGGTAAGACACAAACGAATAGAACAACGAAAATTCACTTAGCTTTGATCGTTCAGAGTTCAGAGCAAGGAAGAAGGCGTTTTTTGTATTGCTTTCAGAATGTGTTCATTATGCTTGTGTTTTTGTTTTTGTGACCTGGGTTGGTTGTGGGGTAAGTTAGTTTGGAACACCTAAACCGCCACCCTACCTCCGCCTCCATCACTACTCACACCCAGAACACGCCTGCAACGAGGAAATCTTTCTGACTTATGTTCAGCACTAGTGTTACTTAACTGATCAACAGAACCCCTGTCATATCTGCTCTCATACACCTCTAACTTTGATAGGTGTTCTCCTGATTCCTTGCACTGAACTCTGAAGCAATCAATGCCAAGTGAATTTTCGTTGTTCTATTCGTTTGTCTTACCTGAAGAAGAGCTAAGAGGTCGAAACGCATAGTGTTTTGTCTTGTGACTCATTGGCCCACGTTTCTCTGGGCTGTTCGCTAACATTTATTTAAGATTTGTTTAGATTTCCGCCTGCAGTCGTCTCACTTTGCAACTTAATCTTTGATACTAATTTGACCAATCTTGTCGTAAAGGGCCAAAGGTCAACGAGGAAATCTTTCTGAATTATGTTCAGCGCTAGTGTTATTTAACTGATCAACAGAACCCCTGTCATATCTGCTCTCATACACCTCTAACTTTGATAGGTGTTCTTAATCATACTCCCAACTGAGATTCTCTCCCTGGCAGACTGATTGACTTTAATTTCTACACCATTTTTACTTCAGCCTCGAGTGCCTACCTTAAAACTCCCATCTAACCAAGATGCCCTTGATAAGAATCAAATAATTAGTGAGAAACAATGAGAGTATGCAAACATGATGACAATGGACCTAAAAAAATTCATTTATTGTAAACAATACAGGGTGATGACGGGTACAGGAAAGGGGCAAGCTGGAACTTCATGGAAGCAGATTGGAACAAATTCCAGCTCCTTGCAGACCTTTCCAACATTACTTCACAAGAGACATACACAGAAATGTAAAGTTGATGACAGCAGCCATTCTAGAGGTGGCAAAGGGGTCCATTCCACGTGGCTCCAAAAAGGACCACAAGTCATACTGGTCCCAAACCCTGGCCTCCCTCCACCAACAGCTATCGGAAGCCAGAGAAGCAATGGAGCAAAACCCTTGAGCACAAACAACAGCTAGGCAGAATGAATTGAAAGAAAAATTCAACAATACCAAGACAAAAGAAATCCAACAGTACTGGCATGAAACAACTTCAGCACTCAGCCTGGAAAACAGCACCGGGAAGCTTTGGAAACTGACCAAGGCATTGAATGATGATGTCACAAGTACTCGTGGAGCCACAGTACTGGTAGAGGATGATGCCTTCCATGTGGGGAAAAGAGCTGCAAACCTCCTTGCGAGCGTCTTTGAAGAGGAAAGCAAAATAAGAGACCCACCCAAAGAAGAAAAGAAGTAAAACAGCAACTTCAAGAAAAAAACACGGCAGCAATCAAACTTCACTGCGCCTTCGACATCAGATTTCACTATGGCAGACCTCAACGATGCTTTCAGAAAACTAAAAAACAAGAAATCCCCTGGCAAAGATGGAGTCTGGGATAAAAGCACCTTGGGCTCCTTGCCAAAAAGAAGCTGGCTGATCTCTCCAACCTGTCATGGAAGTTAGGAGATAAGATAATGTTGCTTATAGCCCAGCCGACCGCAAAGGGCCACATCAGGGCTGTCACACGTTAAAATCAACTCACCAGTCATAAAAAAAAAAAAAAAAAAAAAAAAAAAAACCCACTTTCATACATCTCGTTAAATGACATCGTCTACAAACGCACCAGAAACTTTGTTAAAAATCTTTCTTCCGTAAAATCTTAAATCAGATGAAAAATATTAATCTCTCTCAAAAACTCAAG
>CM031620.1:67630456-67689059 GCA_018398815.1 Conus ventricosus | reverse complement strand
GATCACATCAGGCGGGATAAGATAAGATAAGATAATGTTGCTTATAGCCCAGCCGACCGCAGAGGGCCCATCAGGGCTGTCACCACGTTAAAATCAATCACCAGTCATTTGAAAAAAAAAAAAAAACCAACTTTCACAAAATCGCATTAAATGACATCGTCTAGAAACGCACCAGAAATTGCATTAAAAATCTTTCTTCCGTAAAATCTTAATCAGATGAAAAATGTTAATCTCTTTCAAAAACCAAGGATCACATCAGGCGGACATCCCTGAACAGGATCTTCATGGACTCCGCTGTAAAATGTTTGTGTCTCACATCGTGCAAGTCCCAACACTCTAAAGAACATGTTTCATTGTGAGTGGCGCAATGACATGGAATACACCACGGAGCTTCTTCACTCTTTAAAAGATAGGAATGGGTAAAATACGAATGGCCGGTGTGCAGCCGGCACAGAACCGTTTCTCTTTACGACCCCCCGACGAAGATGGGAGGAAGTCCTTAAGGTTGGACGGATCTGAAAGAGTTTGTTATTCGTCTGTGTGTTCCAATCCCTGCCAGAGGTCTCTCACATAATCGTTAATTTTCGGTTTCACATCTGAGCAGGGGATATAAGTGTTGGATAGTTTCTCTCTTGTGGCGTTCTTGGCTAAACGATCAACCATTTCGTTTCCCGCCGATGCCAACATGACCAGGAACCCAAGCAAGAGTAATGTTGTAACCGTCCGCCTTCAACTTGCTAAAAAGTTCAAAAAAAGTAAAAGTTCTGGATGCTGAAGGTTGCGGCCAGCTATGGCCTCCAAAGCGACAGCAAATCCGACAAAACCCAGAAAGTCCCTCTTCGAAGAATGTGAGTTTCTTCAAAGCCAGTACCAGGGGGTAAGTTCGCAGAATAGACAGAAGATCTAAATGGATTTTCCAACAGTATTGAAAAGAGCCCAGGGCAGTGGTGCACGGGCCCCTCCATCCTAGACTTGGAACCGTCAGTAAAACTTTTTGATAGGATGGGAATTTCGAACAACTCAGATAAAATCCCTTTACGCCAGAAGGTAGACTTTTGCGAAAAGCTGCAAGATCAAAACGAATTCTGGTGGAAAAAAAGGTCCACGGGGTTGACCCGGAAACTTGGAAAAATCGGAAATACCCCCCAGGTAGCCTCTTCCCCCCAGTGAGGAGCTACGAAGACCAAAGGGCGGATACTTAGGGTTTTTTCAAATTTCTTTGGAAATGGAGGGTAAAAGACACGTAAAGGGCAGGATTTGCGGTTCTGAAACAGTGGGATATAATAATTTAAAACAGTTTCGCTGGGGTTTTTGGGACAACGAAGGTTCCCCCGCCTCTGCTACGGGCTGTAACGGGGGTGGTGCGAACGCCCCAAGCGGCGAACCCCTTGATGGTGGATAGGGAAAAAGTTTGAGGTAAGAGGGTTTTCGGACCCGTAGACAGAAAACCCCTAGCCCATTTTGGGAAACGGACCGGGGCTCGAGAGGTGCGCAAAGTTTTCTTACAGCCCCCCCAGTCGGTTGTGCTACGACCCCAGAATTTCGGGCTTTTGGCAAGCAGTTTTGGGGGGTTTTTAAATATGGCTGAGAAATTTAAAATTTTTGGTCAAAAATGACTCCCAGAAATTTGGCCCTTTAACGCGGGGAAGGGGAGTTTTCCCCTATTTTGAATTTCCGGATCGGGAAAAAATGCGGAAATTATGGAAGTAAATACACGGGGTTTTTTTGTAGCAGAAAAGGTGAAACCTTTTCATCCGCCCCCGAGGTTTTATTACGCAAGTGGACCCTGGCGGGAACCCGGACAGGCTTCCAGTTGGTAGACAGCAAAATCTCCAAAAAATGAGCAGTCTGAACCCTGTGAATGATTGAACAATGTTTTCTCTAATACAAAAGAGGGCAGGAGATGATGCTCCCCTGGGAAACCCAACCCTGTCGTGGCATCAGAGAGGTGGTCCAACCCGGCCCTGAAACTGTCGTTCGAAAAAAAAATTTTGATAAAAAGGGAAGATGACCCGAAACCCAATCGTGGAGACATGAAGTATCCCCGATTTCCGGTGGTATTTGGCCTTCTCCAAGTCGAAAAAATTTGCCACTGCATGCTGTTGTTTAAAAAAGCGCCCTAATGTAGTTTCCAGACGAATAAAATGGTCAAGTACCGATGTTTGGGGAAAACCCCACACTTTTCTTTTGCCAAAAGGCCCCATGGGTTTCGAGTTTCCACATGAGCCTGCATTGACCATTTTTTCCATCAATTTACAGACACAGCTGGTCAAAGCTATGGGACGGTATTTAATGGATTAGAAAGATTTTTTCCGGTTGGGGGAGGGAAAAATGAGGGCTGTCCGCCAAGGGGGTGGAAAGAAACCCTGTAGTCCCACGTGGTTGTTTCTTAAACGGATGTTCAGACCTTTTTGCGGAAGATGTTTCAATAGTTGAAATGAATTTCATCATACCGAGGGGACGCCAAGAGAGTAAGGCAGATTTCAGTCGTTTAATGTAAAAGGAAAGATTGTAGTCTCCTGTTGTCGGATGAAAATTGCGGGGTGATTTTTTTTTTGGGCTTTGTTTTTGACAAAAGGATGATTTATTAAAAGAGGGAATTCTTTTCATGGTTAAAGCAAGCAAAATAAAAACGCTTTTTCTCTGTTTTTAAAAGAACCGAAAACTGAGATGGTTCACAGTGGGACGGGTGTTTTTCCCCTTTTGATTTTTTTAAGATGTTCCAATTTTTTCTTAAAAGTTTTTTGATGTCCCCCTGGAGCAGAACTTCCCCAGGACCGACGTTTATGATTTTAAAAGGGTTTTTTTTTGCACGGGTTTCTGAGGGGCTCGAGCGTTGGGACCCGAAGGTCGTTGGTATACTGCGCTGAGCCGTTTTCTAACTTTGGAAATTTGTTGGCATTCTGATCGAACCGGGGTGTTTTTGGCATTTGAAGTTTATGGAAGACACTGGAATACAGGTTAGCCTTTTGATCATGTGTTGTCAGTGATTCAGTGGACCCGGCTCTGAAAAAAATCGTGTCCTGGAACCCCTTTAGAAACGTGGCTGCAAATAATCCCAGTTTGCTTTCTTATAATTTTTTGCGAGAGACAGAGATGGTTCAGTTATTACAGGTTTTGAAGGCAGGGGAAAAGGTCACTTTTGTGAGTCGTCATGGACAACCCCCTCTGTCCAGGGGGCCCCGAGGGGGGCACAAACCGACAAAATTAAACACGAAAGTGAACCTGAGGAAGATGGAGAAAGTTGCAGATCCGTCTTCAGACAAAACAATCCCGTTGAAAGGACATCTTAATCACAGACCCCTGGGGGACGTACCGGCATACCCAAAGAGGATTTTGACCGTTAAGTCACCCCAAAAGCAAAAAAAGGTCGAGGAAGTTTTCTATCACTGACAAGGCCTGACGACAAAACGGGACAGAAGGTGAAGATAAAGGGAACAGATTGTCACGCTTGTGGAGAGTGATCTCGCACTTCAGCCCGAAGGGGGGTAGACAGAGTGACGGACATACAACAAAATTTTGTGTAGGGGAAGGGCAACACCGCCCACAGTCCAACGTGGAGGTTGTGCAGGGGTTTTGAAAGAAATTAAAACAGAAAGAAAAAGGTCTTTGGGTTTGAATTTGGGTTTCCCGAAGAGCCCCGACGGAAGGTTTTTTGAGTTGACACAGAAACTCAGCTCCCCAAAGTTGGAATTTTTGTCCCGGATATTCCAATGGAATATGTATATCCATGGTGCAGAGGCGAAAAGCAGAGAAATCAGGTCATTTCCCCTTCCGTCGTTCTAAGGAGCGAAATTTTTTTTGTAGTTTTTACTGGACTTGGTGGTCTTTTGGACCTGCTGGCAGACTTGCCGCAGGGACAAAAGGGCCCGGATTTGGAGATGGTGGAGGTCTGGATTTGGGGGGATGGTGGAGGTTTCTTCCCCATTCCACCCTCTCCACATGGGTTGAACCCCTTCCCCCACGGGCACTGGACAGGGAATTCGAGTTGCGGGTGCTGGTTTTTTAAAACTCCCCGCGCAGATGTTGTGACTGCTGGCGTCTGGGGGCGGATTTTTTGCCTCACCCGGGGGCAATTTACTTTGGGTTTTGGGGGTGGGGACCCGCTTCCACCAAAGCTATCTGTCCCTGGAAAGTTTTAGAGAAAATAAAATCGTCAGTCTGGCAGCAGACTGAAAGTGTCGATACTTTTTTTTCCGCCGAAGGTATGAAAATTGGGCGTTGACTGCCAACAACTTGCCTGCGGGCTTCAAAAAAAGAGATCTTCTTTTTTTGTTTTTTTTCTTTTGGATGGTTGACCTTGTTTCCCGCGGGCAGTTGCGGAAAGGAGGGTGGTCGCCCCCGCGTTTGCACAAAGCCCGGGTCTTTACACGGCCCATCATGGGTTTTCCTTGCAACAAACCCCACACACCCCCGCCCGAAAGCGGGCTCTGACATGACCCAAAATTTGGATTTGAAGCAAAGCATTGGAGATGGAACATACATTTTTTACGGAATTCAATATCCTACCCTTTATGACAGGGGGAGACAGGATTGCAGAATGTCGAAAAAAGGGTGTTGGGTCCCCTCTTTCTGACCTTTTTCCCGTCACCCATGACCCCTGTCACACCTGGATGCCAGTTCCGCTTTTATCTCTGCCTTGAACTCCCCTAAGATCTGGGCATCGAATGACTCCCCTTTGAGGAATTCGCGTTTATGGGGGGTCACCCGGGTCCCTGGTACAAGCTTGTTGCTTTTAGCGCTGCCTGATTTTTTTTTACTTTTACACTGGGATGAGAAAGGTGCCATTTCTGAGTCCTTTTGGACTGTGGGGGCCCCGCAAAACCTTGGAAGCCTTTGTATTTCAAACGGGGTTAGTGCAGAAAGGTTTTTCCTGCTCCTTACTTTCCTGATCAACAAAAAAGACCAAAAAACCTGACAACTGCCCTTTTTTCATTTTTAGAATCAGGTCTCCATCGGACTCCCGTGACGACCCTTTTGGAAAAGACGGAACTTTTCTTTTTTTGGGGGATGATGTTTAATGGAAGTCTATTTTTAGGGAAAAATTTTATCCTCCCCTTTCCCACCCACCTTGGAGTCCAACTAAGGGGCCCGGGCCCAAGAACCTGTCTTGACCCCTTCAGGGTTCAGGAGAGACATACAACAGACAAAAACCCACCAACCCTATCCCCCTGACATGCTCAACTCCGGGAACAGAGAGTGAGCATGCAGGGGTTACCTGGCCAGCCGGAGAAATGCCTGTTTTGACCCAGCCCCAAGAAGGGAGCCGATTATACCCGGGCCCCAAGGGTACTCCCCGTCTAGGGGGGTCCGAGCCAAAATGATGTGTTGAGAGCGCGGTCTCTCAACACCAGGATCTCATTCCCCCCCGACACAGGTCGCACCCCACGGGAAAGCGGCGGGGTCTTAAGGAGACCAAGGAGAAAAGGAGTGTGGAAAAAAAACTTGAAAAGGGGGCGAAGATAGAAAAGGGCCAAATAAGGAGGCAGAAAACAAAAAAAGGGGAAAAAACGGGTTACTCTTAGTCAGGATCCTCACCCTTAGCCAAACTGACATGGGAAAGCCCTACCAGGGGCATCAAATCCTTACCCGGATAAGATAATGTTGCTTATGCCCCGCCGACCGCAGAGGGGGCCCCATCGGGGGTGTCACCACGTTAAAAAACAACTCACAGTCATTTAAAAAAAAAAAAAAAAAAAAAACTTTCACCCATCTCGTCAAATGACATCGTCTACAAACGAACCAGAAACTTTGTTAAAAATCCTTCTTCCGTAAAATCTGCAAAATCAGATGAAAAATGTTAATATCTCTCAAAAACCCTAGGAATCACGTCTGGCGGACATCCCCTGAACAGGATCTTCATGGACTCCTCTGTAAAATGTTGTTGTCTCACATCGTGCAAAGTTCCCAACACTCTAAAAGTAAAACATGTTTCATTGGTGAGTTGTGCATGAATGGAATGCACCACGGCAGCTTCATCACTCTTTAATAGGTAAGAAATGGGTATAATACGAATGGCCGGGGTGCAGCCGGCACAGAACGTTTCTCTTGACGGGCCCACCCCGACGTAGATGCGGGAGGAAAAGTCTTAAGCCAGTTTGGACGGTTCTGAAAGAGTTTGTTATTCGTTGTGTGTTCCATCTCCTGCCAGAGGTCTCCTCACATAATCGTTTAATTTTGGGCTTCACATCTGAGCAGGGGATATAAGTGTTGGACAGTTTCTCTCTGTGGCGTTCTTGGTAAACGATCAACCATTTCGTTCCCGCCGTTGCAACATGGCAGGAACCCAAGCAAGAGTATGTTGTTACCGTCCGCCTTTCTAAACTTGCTAAAAAGTTCACAAAAAAAGTAAAAAGTTCTGGCATTGCTGAAGGTTGCGGCCAGCTAAGGCCTCCAAAGCTGACAGCGATCCCGAACTGAACCAGAAAGGAAACCTCCTCGAAGAATGGGAGATTATCTTCAAAGCAGTATTAGAGCTAGTAAGGTTCAGCAGAATGGGACAGAAGCATCTGAATGTATATGTCCAACAACTATCTGAGAAGGAGCCCCAGGGCAGTAGGCTGCAACAGGCCACTCTTCCTAAGTCTTGGAACCGTCGTGAAAACTTTTTGATGGTTGGGGAATTTGTATACAGGCTCGCCTACAAAAAAGCCTTGTAGCAGAGAGCTGGTAGATTCCTACGGAAAGCTGCGAGATCTAAACGAATCTATGGTGTGAAAATGGTCCATGGAGGTTGATCACGGAAACTTGGAAAAATCTGAAACTACTCCCAGGGTCTCTATACTGCATCGCCCGTGAGGCTGCATACGAAGCCCAAACGGCGGAATACAGTTCGGGTTTGTTTCAAACTTATTTGGAACGAGAGTGTCAAAAACACAGTCATTAGGCAGGACCTTCTGCGGTTCTGAGAACAGTCGGATGTAATCTAATAATCAAGACAGTTTCAGGTCCTGAGATTGGACAGTGATGGTTCACCTGCCTCTGCGTACAGGCTGTACACAGGGGTGGTGCGGAACGCTCCAAGACAGAGACGAACCTTGATGGTGTATAGGGTCCAAGAGGTTTGGGTAAGATGATCTTGCGGAAGCCGTACAGTCAGCACAAACCGTAGTACAGTTTAGAACGGACCAGGGCTCTGTAGAGGTGCAACAAGTTTTCTTATCAGCGCCCAGTCGGTGTGTGCTACGGACCCGCAGAATATTCATTGCCTTTTGGCAAGCAGTTTGAGGTTTTTAATATGGCTGAGGAAAGTTAAGTTTTTGTGTCAAAAATGACTTCCCAGAAATTTGGCCTTCTTTAGCAGCTGGAATGGGAGAGTTCCCTATTGAAGTTCCGGATCTGGAAAAAACTGACGGAAAATTATGGAAGAGAATAACACTGGTTTTTGTAGCAGAAAAAAGGTGAAAACCGTTTCATCCGCCCACCGATGGATTTTTATCTACGCAAAGCTGGAGCCTGCGCTGACACTCGGGTACTGGCTTCTGTTGCGTAGGACAGCAAAATCATCACAAACAATGTGCAGTTCTGAACCCTGCTGAATGTTTGAACAACTGTTGTTGATCTTAATACTAAAGAGGGCGGTAGATAGTTTGCTCCCTGTGGACACCAACTCCTGCTCGTGGGACATCAGAGGAGTGGTGCCAAACGGACCTGTAACGGTCGTTCTAGCCAAAAAAATTTTGAAATAAAAAAGCGCGTAGATGACCCAGCGAAAACCAGATCGTGGAGATTCATGAAGTTCCCGACTTTCCAGGTGTATCGTAGCCTTCTCCAAAGTCAAAGAAAATTGCCACGTCATGCTGTTGTTCAGAAAGGCGTTCGAAGTGTAGTTTCCCGACGAATCAAATGGTCAACCGGTATTCCGATGTTTGCGGCAAACCACACTGTTCTTTCGCCAAAAGGCCATCGGTTTCAAGTTTCCACATGAGCCTAGGATTGACCATTTTCCCATCAATTTACAAACACAGCTGGTTCCAAAAGCTATGGGACGGTAATTTGAAGGATTAGAAAGATCTTTTCCAGGTTTTTTGGGATGGGGATAATGAGGGACTTTTCGCCACGAGGGGGGAATAATAAAACCTGTAGTCCAACATGGTTGCTGACCTGTAGCCGTATGTTCAGGACCTCTAGCGGAAAGATGTATCAACAGCTGATAATGGATTTCATCTATACTGGAGAGAGGAATCGCTGCAGAGAGTAAAGGCAGATTTAGCTCGTTTTAATTGTAAAGGAGATTGTTCGCCTTCCATTGTTGTCGGATGAAAAAGTTGCAGGGAGATTTTTTTTTAGGGCTTTGTGTTTGACAAAAAGTGACTGATTTATTAGACGAGGAGGAATTCTTTTCAATGGTTTTGAAGCAAGCAGAATTAGCAACTGCTTTCTTTTCTTGTTTATTAAAGAATCCGAAAAACTTGGGATGGTTCACAGTGGGACAGGTGTTCTTCCCTTTGATTTTTCTTATGATGTTCCACACTGTTTTCTTAGAAGTTTTTGATGTCAGCTGGTGCGAAGCGTCTCCAGGACTGACGTTTACTGATTTTAAAAGTGTGTCTTGATTTAGCACGAAGTTTCTCGATGGGCTACGAGCGTTGGGACCCGAAGTCGTTGGTATCACTGACGCCTGTGCCACGTTTTCAAACTTTGGAAATTTGTTGGCATCGAACTCGAAACCATGGTGTTTTGGGCATTTGAAGTTTATCGGAAGCACTGGTATACAGGCTTTAGCACATTGATCATAGTGTTAGTCAGAGAGTTCTGCGTGGTCCTGGCCTCTGAAGAAAATCCAGTTGCCTGGAACTCCTTGGAAATAGAATGGCTGCAAATAGATCCAGTTTTGCCTTTCTTTAATTTACATGCTGAGAAGACAGAGACGTGTTCAGTTATTACGGTTGTAGAGAAGGACAGGGGAAATGGTCACTTCCGTGCAGAATTCGTCATGGACAGACCACTCATAGTACAGGACCAGCGAGGGGTACAAAACCGACAAATCTAAACTCGAAGTGAACCCTGTGGAAGAATGCATGTAAGTGCAGATCCGTCGTTAGGACAACACAAATCCAAATCCGAAGAGGACATCCTAATCAGCAGACTCTCTGGATGGACGAACCGGTCCTACCCCAAGAGGGTTGTGCCCGTTAAAGGTCACCAAAAGCAAAAAAGTATAGGAGTTCTTATTCGGACTGACAAGTCTGCACGACAACCGAGGACCAGAAGGTGAGAGATAAAGAGAACAGTTGTCACAGTCTTGTGGAGAGTGACTCTCACAGCTAAGCCTGAAGGAGGTAGACAGAGTGTACAGGATATACAACAAAGTTTTGTGTAGGAGTAGGGCAACACCGCCGACAGTCCCAACGTGGATGGTGTGCAGGTTTGAAAGAATATTAAAGCCAGAAAGAGTAAAAGGTCTTCTGGCTTTGAAATTAGAGTTCTTGAAGGAGCACGACAGAAGGTTTTAGAAAACTGACACAGACGCTGCAGCTCCTCGAAGTTGGTTATTTAGACCACGGATATTCCACTGGAATATTGTAACATTATCCCTGGTGCAGAGGGCGAAAAGGAGAGAGATCAGGTCATCTCCTCCTCAACATCCTGCCTGCTCAAGCTGTAAATTTGTTGCTTACATTTACTGGACTATCTGCAGACCTGCTGGCAGCACTGCCAACAGGTGAAGTAGGTCTGGGTTTGGGAGACGGTGGAGGTTCTTCATTATTCTCACCATCTCCTAACTGGGGTTTGAACCCCCTTGCCCGCATGGGGCCCCCCCCCCCCCCCCCACCCCCCCCGGGGGGGACACTGGACAGAGGTGAGTTCGAGGTAGGGGGTGCTGGTTTTTTAATCTGCCCAGCAGCAGATGTTGTAGACTGCAGTGCTGTCTGAGGGGTGGCGGATTTCAGCGTTGCCTCCACCTGGGGCAGTCACTTTTTGGGTGGGAAGGTGGGTGATCAAGATAAGTAATTGTTTCGGCTTATAGCCCAGCCGACCGCAGTGGGCCACTCATCAGGGCTGTCACCGGTTAAACTTCCCAACTCACACGTATTAAAAAAAAATAAAAAAAAAAAAAAAAAAAAAAAAACAAAAAACTTTCACACATCTCGTTAAATGACATCGCTGCTACAAACGACCAGAAACTTTGTTAAAAAATCATTTCTTTCCGTAAAATCTCAATCTTCAGATGAAAATGTTAATTTCTCTAAAAACCCAAGGATCACGTCAGGGGGACATCCCTGAAACAGGATCTTCATGAGACTCCGCTGTAAAATGTTTGTGTCCTACATCGTTTGCAAGTCCCAACACTCTAAAAGAACATTGTTTCTTTGTGAGTGGTGCATGACATGGAATGCACCACGGAGCTTCTTACTCTTTAAAAGGTAAGAAAATGGTAAAATTCGAATGGCCGGTGTGCAGCGCGCACAGAACGTTTCCTCTTTACGACCACCCGACGAGATGGGGGAGGAAGTCTTTAGGTTGGACGGATCTGTAATGTGCTTTGATTATTGTCTGTGTGTTCTATCTCCGGCCAGAGGTCTCTCACATAATCGTTATTAATTTTGGGTTTCACATCTGAGCGGTATATAAGTGTTGGACAGTTTCTTCTTGTGGCGTTCTTGGCTAAACGATCTCGACCATTTCGTTCCGCGATGCCAAAATGGCCTGGAACCCAAGCAAGAGTAATGTTGTAACCTCGCCCTTCAACTTGCTTAATAGTTCAAAAAAATATAAAAGTTCTGGATGCTGAAGGTTGCGGACGCTTGCCTCCAAAGCTGACAGCGAATCCGACACCCGAACCAGAAAGTCCCTCCTCGAAGAATGGGAGATTATCTTCAAAGCAGTACTAAGAAGCAGTAAGTTCAGCAGAATAGACAGAAGCATCTGAATGTATATGTTCCAACAAATATCTGAGAAGGAGCCCAGGGCAGTAGGCTGCACAGAGCCACTCCATCCTCAGACTTGGAACGTCAGTGAAAACTTTTTGATAGGATGGGAATTTGGAACAGAGCTCGGCATACAAAAGCCTTGTACGCCAGAGAGCTGGTATAGATCTTCCTTACGAAAAGCTGCGAGATCAAACGCAATCTCTTTGTGAAAAGGTCCATGGAGGTTGATCCGGAAACCTTGGAAAATCGGAAAACTTCTCCAGGGTCTATACCTGCATTCCGCTCGTGAGGCTGGCATGACGAGGCCCAATCGGCGGATTACAATTTTCGCGGTGATTTTCAAAACTCTATCTTTGGAACGGAGGGTCAAAAACACAGTCCTTAGGGCAGGATTCTGGTGGTTCTGAGAACAGTCGGATATAATAATTCAGGGACAGTTTCAGCCTGCGATTTGGACATGTGAAGGATTTCCCCTGCCTTGCGTACAGGCTGTACACCAGGGGTGGTGCGGAACGCCTCCACGACAGAGACGAAGCCTTGGATGGTGGATAGGGTCCAAGATTGATGGTAAGATGATCTTGCGGGAGACGTACACAGCACAACCGTAGTCCAGTTTAGAACGGACCAGGCTCTGTAGAGGTGCAACAAAGTTTTCTTATCAGCGCCCAGTCGGGTGTGCTACGAACCAGCAGAATATTCAGTGCCTTTGGCAAGCAGTTTTGAGGTTTTGAATATGGTGAGAACAGTTACCCGTTTGGGTCAAAAATGGACCTCCAGAAATTTGGCCTCTTTAACGCTGGAATGGGAGATTTCCCTACTTGAAAGTCCGGATCTGGAAAAAACTGTCGGAAGTTATTGGAAGTGAATTCAATTGGGTTTTGGTAGCAGAAATAGGTGTAAGCGTTTTCATCCGCCATCGATGGATTTTATTACGCAATTGCTGGAGCCTGCGCTGGACACTCGGGTACAGGCTTCCAGCTTGCGTAGACAGCAAAAAATCATCCTCAAACAATTGAGCCGTCTGAAACCTTCTGAACTGATTTCACAATGTTGTTGATTTTAATACTAAAGAGGGCAGGTGACAGTATGCGCCCCTGGGAAACCCAACTTCCTGCTCGTGGGACATCAGAGAGAGTGGTGCCAACCCGGAACCTGAATACTGTCGTTCTGCCAAAAAATTTGAATAAAAAGAGAAGATTGACCTCGAAAACCCAGATCGTGGGAATCATGAAGTTATCCACGACTTCCAGTGGTATCGTAGGCCGTCCTCCCCCCACGTCAAGGTGGAAACAATTGCCACTGCATGCTGTCTGTTTAAAAAAGCGTTTCCTAAGTGTAGATTCCAGACGAATCAATTGGTAAACTGTACTACGATGTTTGCATAAGAAACCACACTGTTCTTGCGACCAAAAGCCTCCGGTTTCGAGTTCCACATGAGCCTAGCACTTGAACATTTTCTCCATCAGTTTACAGACAAAGCTGGTCAAAGCTATTGGACGGTAGTTAGATGGATTAGAAGATCTTTTCCTGTTTGGGGATGGGATAAGAGGGGCTGTCCGCCTGAAGAGGGTGGGAAAGAACTGTAGTTCCACACCGTGGTTGTATACCTGTAACAGGATGTTCAGACCTTCTTGCGGAAGGATGTTTCAATAGTTGATAATGTATGTCAATCGATACCTGGAGCAGGAATCGGCCTGCAAGGAGAGTAAGGCGATTTTGGCTCGTTTAATGTAAAAGGTAGATTGTAGTCTTCCAATGTTGTCGGGATGAAAAGTAGCAGGGAGATTTTTCTTTTAGGGCTTTCTGTTTGACAAAGTGACTGATTTATTAGAAGAGGAGGAATTCTTTGCAATGGTTGAAGCAAGAGTTTAGCAATGCTTTCTTCTTGTTATTTAATGATATCTGAAAACTTGAGATGGTTCACAGTGGGCAGGTGTTCTTCCATTTGATTTTCTTAATGATGTTCCACACTTTTTTCTTGGAAGTTTGATGTCACAGCCTGGAGCAGCAGCTTCTCCTGGGACCGACGTTACTGATTTAAAAGTGTGTTCTAGATTAGTCGGGAGTTTTTGATGCGGTATCGAGCTGTTCGTGGCGACCCGAAGGCGCGGTGGTTACACCGGACGCTGGCTCCGTTTTCTAACTTTGGAAATTTTGTTGGCAGTCTGAATCAAAAACCAGGGTGTTTTTGGCATTTGAAGTTTATCGGAAGACCATGGATTACAGGCTTTGCCACATTTGATCATAGTTGTTAGTGAGAGATTCTGCTGGTTTGGACTCTGAAAAAAAATCAGTGTCCTGGAATTCTTTTGAAATAGTGCTGCCAAATAGATCCCAGTTTGGCTTTTTTTATAATTGAGATGTTGGAGACAGAGACGTGTTCGTTAATACAGGTTGTAGAAGGGACAGGAAATGGTCACTGCGGGCAGATCGTCATGGACAGACCACTCATAGTCAGGACCAGCGAGGGGCACAAAACCGGACAAATCTAAAACACGAAAGTAACCTGTGGAAGAGTGGAGGTAATGTTGCAGATCCGTCGTTCAGACAAACATATCCAAATCGGAAAGGACATCCTCCATCAGAGACCTATGGATGACGAACGGTACTAACCCAAAGGGGTTGTGACCGTTAAAAGTCACCAACAGCTCAAAAAGGTCGAGGGAGTTCCCTCTATCAGACTGACAACGGTCTGACGACAACCGTGACAGAGGTGAAGAGATAAAGAGAACAGATTGTCACAGTCTTGTGGAGAGTGAATCTCGCAGCTACAGCAGAAAGGAGGTAGACAGAGTGACAGGGACTATACAACAAAGTTTTGTGTAAGGAGAAGGGCAACACCGCCCGACAGTCCCAGCCGTGGATGGTGATTGTGAAGGTTTCTGAAAGAATTTAAAGCCAGAAAGAGTAAAGGTCTTCTGGCTTTGAAATTTGAGTTTCTTGAAGAGCCACGACGGAAGGTTTTAGGACTGACACAGAAGCGGAGCTCCTCGAAGTTGGATAGACCAACGGATCTATTCCCCAATGGAATTATTGTATTATCCTGGTGCAGAGGGCGAAAAGGAGAGAGATCAGGTCATCTCCTCCTCCAACATCTGTGCTAAAGCACTGGTAATCTTTGTCTGCTTATTTTCACTGGGACTATCTCAGTCCTCCCATGCTGGCAGGACTTGCCAACGGTGAAGTAGGTCTGGGGGTTTGGGGGACGGGGGGTGTTATCCTAACTCCACCATCTCCCACACTAGGTTGAATCCCTTGCCGCACGGGGCACTGGACAGAGGAGTTCGAGGGAGGGGTGCTTGGTTTTTTTAAGGAAGGTGTGGACTTGCTACCAACAGAACTGACAGATCTTACTTGCAATGTTTTTCGAAAACGTCAAAGTTATCAGTTTGACATGCAGAACTGACCGAGTTGAAACTGTAGGAACTTTCTTTACGGCCCCGAGGCATACGAAGAAGCTGTCGGCGACTGACTGCCCACAACCTGCTTGCGGGCCTTCCAAAAAAGGCGATTGCTTTTCTGTCTTACCCTTTGTAGTGCAGATTCTGAATCCCAGAGGACAATTCCTGTGAAGAGGACGGGCTGGTCGCCACCGCAGTTTGCCACAATGTGCCGGATCTTTACACGCGCCCCATCATGGGTGCCTTGCAGCAAATACCACACACCTCTGCCCAGAACAACGGTCTCTGACATGGCCAAACTTCTGGTCATCGGAAGCACCTCAACGGGGGACGGAACGTACAACTGATCCGGACAATCAGGTAGCCGACTTTGGATGACCGGAGGCAGCCACAGGGTTGCCAGAATGTCAGAAGAAAAGGGTGTTGGTCGGCCACTCTGTTCTGCACCCCTTCTTGATTGTCACCCTGCGCACCTCCGTCACACCCGGGGATGCCAGGCACCGCACTTTGATTTCTGCCTCTGAAACACCTGTTAATTCCCTTTGCTGCGAATCACTCCTTTAGATGAATTAATTGTTTGTGGTGAGTTACCCTGGATCTCCCTGTCCAAAAGTTTCGTTCCTTCAGCAGCTGTTTAGATTGCTTTTGTGGACTTCATTGGAATAAGAAAGGAAACCATTCCTCAACCTCTTGATGGACCGAGGGGGGTTTACCGCCGCTATACCTTGAAAGCCCTTTTGGATAGCAAAAGGGCTCAAAGCTGAAAGGGGTCTTTCTTGCTCCGTTCCGTCCATAACGAGCCAGGGAACCAAAAAACCTGTCTTCTGTCGTACTATCATATCCGAATCGCTGACCCCCCCAGCTCCGGACAAATCCCGAAATTAGGGGATGCTGCACTTCCTACTTTTTGGGGGATGATTTTTGAAAAGCCCACTTATTTGAGTTGTATTTGTGTTTCATCCCTCCCTTACCCACCCAACCTTGGAGTCCAACCTAAGGGGCCAGGGCCAAGAAAAACCAATGTCTTGACCCTTCAGGCTTCGGGAGAGACATACGACAAGCAGGAAGCAACGACCAACCCTATCCCCCCGATCATGCCTCTAACTCCCGGGACAGAGAGCTGAGCATCTGCAGGGGTTTACTTGGCAGACTGGGGAACTGCCCAGTCTTGACCCAACCCAGAAGGGAGCCGATTAGTACACCCGAGGCCATAAGTGTATCCCTGTCTAGGAGAGGTCCGAGCCAAAGTGATTTGTTGAGAGCGCCTTGATTGCCCTCTCAATCAACAGGAATCTCATTCCCACGCCGACCACAGGTCGCACCGACGGCAAACGCGGGGATCTTAACGGAGCCCAAGAGAGAAAGGAGTGTGGAAAAGACGACTGGAAGGGAGGACGAAGTTAGAAAAGGGCAAATTCAAGGGAGGCAGAGAAAACTGGAAAAAGGAGAAAGGTGGGTTACTCTTAGTCAGGATCTCACCCTTAGCCTATCTGACATGGGAAAGCCTACCCAGGGGCATCAAACTCCTTACCCACGTTACGCTTATGGCCAAACAGCATCTGCACCTCTTCGGCCTAGAGGCAGTGTGAAAAAAAAACAGCCTATCGCCAAGTATTGATGCCCCCGCCAGCAAAGCATAGGGATCATGGGACCACGCAACCTCCGACCACGTCAAGGTGCAACCCCCCGGAGGGAAACTCCTTTCCACGTTACGCTTGGCCACACAGCATATCTGCACCTCTCAGGCCTAGAAGCAGTGTGAAATAAACGCCTATCTTCGAGTATGATGCCCCCGCCAGCATAGCCTAAGGGTTCACTGGACCCCGCAAACCCTCCGACACGAAGGTCGCAACCCCCGGAGGGAAATCAGCGGGTCATCCCTGAAACAGATCTTCATGGACTCGCTGTAAAATGTTTGTCGTTCTCATCATGCAAGTCCCAACACTCTAAAAGAACATGTTTCATTGGGAGTGGCGCATGACATGGAAGGCACCACGGCCCAGCTTCTTACTCTTTAAAAGGTAAGCATGGGTTAATTAAGACATGGCCGGATGTGCAGCCGGCACAGAACGTTTTCCTCTTTACGACCTCCCGTCGTGGATGGGAGGATGTCCTTAAGGTTTGGACGGATCATGAAAGGTTGGTTACTCGTCTGTGTGTTCCAATCCTCTGCCAGAGGTCTCTCACATAGTCGTTAAACTTTGGGGTTTCACATCTGAACAGGGGGACTAAATGTTGGACAGTTTCTCCTTTGTGGCGTTCCTTGGGCTAAACGATCAACCATTTCGTTCCCGCGATGCAACATGACCAGGAAACCAAGCAAGAGTAATGTTGTAACCGGTCCGCTTTCAAACTTGCTAAAAAGTTCCCAACGAACTGCCCCAACAGTTCTTGGATGCTGAAGGTTGCGGCCAGATTTGGCTTCCAAAGCTGACAGCGAATCGACAGAACCAGGAAGTCCCTCTTTGAAGATTGTGAGGATTATTTCAATGCCAGTACCAGAGCAGTAAGTTCAGCAGAATAGACAGAAGCATCGGAAATGGTTATGGTTCCTACTGTTATCTGAGAAGGCGCCCCAGGGCTGTTAGGCTTGCAACCGGCCACTCATCCTCAGACTTGGAAACGTCAGTGAAAACTTTTTGATAGGATGGGAATTTCGAACAGTGGTCAGCCATACTATGCCTTGTACGCTAGGTGAGTCTGGGAGACTTCCTTTGCGTATAGCTCTGCAAGATCGAAACGGAATCTCTCGGTGTGAAAAAGGTATACGGATGGGTGTTCGGAAACTTGGAAAATATTCGGAAACTACTCCCGGTTTTGAACCTGCATTCCGCACGTGAGGCTGGCATACGATGAGACCAAACGGCGAATACACTTTCGGGTTGTTTTCAAACTTGCTTTGGAATGGAGGGTCAAAGACCACAGTCATAGGCAGGATTCGGCGGTTCTGCGAAAAACAGTCGGAATATATAATTTTCAAGACAGTTTCAGCCTGCGGTTGGATAGGTCAATGAAGGTTCGCCCGCCTCTTGCTACAGGGACTGTTCACAGGGGGGGTGGTGCGGAACGCTCCAGACTAGAGACTTGGTAGCGACTGTGGAGCCTGCGCTGGGACACTCGGGTACGGCTTCAGTTGCGTAGGACAGCGGAAATCATCCATCAAAACAATGGAGCAGTCTGATGGTGGTTAGGGTCACAAAGAGTTTGAGGTAACGAGGGTCTTGCGGAGCCGGTGACGCAACCATACCGTTGCTCCAGTTGGAACGGGACAAGGCTCTGTAGAGGTGCAGCAAAGTGTTCTTTTCTGACGCCCCAGTCGGGGTGCGATAGAAAAAAACCCGCAGAAATATTCAGCGCTTTCTGGCATGAGGTTTGAGGTTTTTTGATGTGGCTGAGAATGAGTGAGTTTCTGGTCAAACATTGACTCCAGAAATTTGGCCTCTTTAACAGCTGGAATGGGAGATTTCTACTTGAAGTTCAGGATATGGGAACAACTGACGGGAACATTATGGAAGTGAATACACTGCGTCTTTTGTTGGAGAAAAAGGCTGTACTACTCGTTTTCATCCGCCCATCGATGGATTTTATCTACGCAAGCTGGGAGCTGCGCTGGACACTCGGGTACAGGCTCTTCCAGTTGCCGTTGACAGCGAAATCATCCACAAAACCATGAGCAGTCTGAACCCTGCTGAACTATGATTGAACAATGTTGTTGATTTTATTACTAAAAGAGGGGCAGGAGACAGTATGTCCCCCTGGGAACTCCAACTCCTGCTCGTGGACATCAGAGAGAGGTGGCTCGCCAAAACCCGGACCTGAAAACTCGTCATTCTGCCAATAAATTTGAATAAAAAAAGCGGAAGATGAACTCGAAATCCCAGATCGTGTAGATCTTGAAGTATCCCGACTTTCGGTGGCCTTCTCCAAGTCGAAGAAAATTGCCACTGTATGCTGTCTGTTCAAAAAAGGAGTTCCGGAAGGGGCAGATTCCAGACGAATAAGAATGGTTTCACTGTACTCCGATGTTTGCGGAAACCACACTGTTCTTTCGCCAAAGTACACTCGGTTTCAAGTTCCACATGAGCCTAGCATTGACCATTTTTTCCACTCAATTTCAAACACAGCTGGTCAAAAAGCTATGCGGACCGGTTATTTGAAGATTAGAAAGGTCTTTTCCGGTTTGGGAAATGGAATAATGGAGAGCTTTTCGCAAGCGGGTTTGAAAAAAACTGTAGTCCCACTCATGGTTGTAGACCTGTAGCAGTATGTTCAGACCTTCTAGGGAAGATGTTTCAAACAGCTGTAATGGTTTTCATTATACCTGGAGAGGGAATCGCTGCAAGAAAGTAAGGCCAGATTTCAGTTCATTTTAAAGTGAAAGGACGATCTGTAGTCTGCCATGTTGTCGGACGAAAATGTTGCAGGGTGATTTTTTCTTTAAGGTTTTATTTTTGACAAAATGTGGTTGATTTGTTGAAGAGGAGAGAATTCTTTTCTATTGGTTGAAGCCAGCAATTAGCAACTGCTTTTTCTCGGTTATTAAAGACGTCAGCAAACTTGAGATGCGTTCACAGTGGGACAGGTGTTTCTCCCTTTGATTTTTTTTAAGGTTGTTACACACTTTTTTCTTGGAAAGTTTTTATGTCAGCCTGGAGCAGATGCTTCTCCAGGACCGATCGTTATGATTTTAAAAAGTGTGTCTTGATTTAGCACGGAGTTTTGTTGGCTCGAGCGTTGGGACCCGAAGGCTAGTTGCGTATACTGACGCTGAAGCCCGTTTTCTAACTTTGGAATTTTGTGGCATTCTGAATCGAAACCAGGGTGGTTTGCATTTGAAGTTTTCGGGGAGACACTGGAATCAGGACTTAGACGGTTGATCATAGTGTTTGTCAGTGATTCAGCTGGGTCCGGACTCTGAACTAGAATCAGTGCTGGAAACTCCTTAGAAACATTGGCTGCAAGTAGATCCCGTTTGCTTTCTTATAATTTAGATGCTGAGGACAGAGAGTGTTCCCAGTTATTACAGGTTGTAGAAGGACAGGAATGGTCACTTCGTGCAGATCGTCTTGGATCAGACCACTCATAGTCCAGGACCAGCGTGGTGGTCACAAACCGACAAATTACGAAAGTGGATCCTGTGGAAGAATGGAGGTAAGTTTTGCAGATCCGTCGTTCCTGACAACACAAATCCAAATTCCGAAAAGGACCATCCGCAATTCAGCAGCCTCATGGTGACGAACCGGTACTACCCCAAAGAGGTTGTGAACGTTAAAGTCAACCAACAGCAAAAAAAGGTCGAGGAAGTTCCCCTAACAGACTGACAACGGTCCTGACGACACGACCGGGACGCAGATGGAGTAGATAAAGAGAAACAGATTGTTACTTTCTTGTGCGAGAGTGACTCTCGCAGCGACAGCCTGAAGGGAGGTAGACAGAGCGGACAGGGCTATACAACAAAGTTATGTGAAGGGAAGAGGCAACAAGCCGACTGTTCCAACGTGGATTGGTTGTGAGGTTTTGAAAGATATTTAAGCCTGAAAGAGTAAAGGTCTTTGGTTTGAATTTGGGTTTCTTGAAGAGCCACGACGGAAGGTTTTATAGAATGACAAGAAGCTGCAGCTCCTCAAAGTTGAATTTAGACCAAGGATAATATATTCAATGGACTTATTGTATTATCCATGGTGCAGAGGGCGAAAAGGAGAGAGATCAGGTCATCTCCTCCTCAACGTCTGGTCCAATGGAGAGAATTTATTATTTAGTTTAACTGCGACTGTGTTGGTCTTTGGACCTGCTGGCAGAATTGCCCGCAGGTGGACAATGGCCTGGAGTTTGGAGATGGTTGGAGGTCTGGATTAGGGAGATGGTGGAGGTTTCTTCTTCATCACCACCATTCCACGTTGGGTGGAAACTCTTGCTGCCGCCCGGGCCTGGATAGGGGGAGTTCGAGGTGGGACGTGCTGGTTTTTTAGGTATGCCCAGCAGCCTGATGTTGTAGCCTGCTGGCAGTCTGAGGGTGGCGGATTTTCTGCCTCCACCAGGGGCAGTCGTTTGGCGTCTGGAAGGTGGGGACTTGCTACCACCAGAATTGACAGATCTTACGGCAATGTCTTGTGAAAACGTAAAGAATCATCGTTCTGGCAGCAGACTGATCGGTCGGACACTTTTCTTTTACGGCCGACAGCAATAAGGATGAAGCTGTCGGCGTCTGACTGCCCCAACCTTGTTTGAGGGCTTCAAAAAAATGAGATCTTCTTTTCCGTTTTACTAGTTGTATAGCAGATTCTTGAATCCAAAAAGGACATTTCGGGGAAAGAGGAGGGGATGGTCGCCACCGCAGTTAGCACACTGTGCCGGATCTTGACACGGCCCATCAAGGGTTTGCCTTTTGCAGCAAATACCACACACCTCCTGCCCAGAACAGCGGGTCCCTGACATGGCCAAACTTCTGGCACACTGAAGCACTCAAGGAGGAGGAACATATAACTGAACCCGAACATTCAGATAGCCGACTTTGATGACGGAGGCAGCACAGGGTTGCGAAGGTCAGAAAGAGGGTGTTGGTGGCACTCTTCTGCACCCTTTCTTTCTGTCACCCTGCGACCTCGGTCACACCTGGGACGCCAGACTCCCGATTTAATTTCTGCCTCCGAGACACCAGATAATCCTGCAGCGAAATCACGCCTTTTGATGAAATTAATTGTTTGTGGGAGTTACCCTGATCTCCCTGTCACTAAGTTTTGTTGCCTTCAGCAGCTGTTCAGACTGTTTTCTGTGATTTACACTCAAATAAGGAACGAGCATCGCAACCTCTTGATGGACCGAGGTCACCTGCCAACCTGGAATGCCCTTTTTGTATGGCAAAAGGGCTCAGCGCTGAAAGGGGTCTTTCTTGCTCTGTCCCTTCATTACTAGCCCAAGGAAGCCAGAAACCTGTCCTCTGTCGCACTTCAGTTATGAATCACTATCAGAATCGAAATCCCTGGAAATAGGGGCTGCTGCCTTTCCTCTTCTTTTTGGTGGGATTGATTTTGAATGAAAGAGCCATAGTGAGAGATTAATGTAATTCATCCCTCCCTTACCCAACCATCCTTGGAGTCCAATAAGGGGCCAGGCCAAGAATCACTGTCTTGACTTCCAGGCTTCGGGAGAGTACATACGGACAAACAGAACACTCCTACCCTATCCCCCCTGATCATGCTCATCTCCGGCGAACAGAGAGCTGAGCACTGCAGGGGTTCACATGGACAGCCAGGGGAAACTGCCTGTCTTGACCCACCCCAAGAAGGGGAGCGATTAGATACAACCGGGCCAAAGTGTACTTCTGTCTAGGAGAGGTCCGAGCCAAAGTGATGTGGTTGAGAGCGTGGCTCTCTCAATCACAGGACTCATTCCCCTCCGACACGGTTCGCAACCGCACGGCAAACGGGCGGATCTTAAGGAGACCAAAGAGAGAAAGGAGTGTGGATAAGTAGACTTGAAGGGGAGAGGACGAAGATAGAAAGAGGGCCAAATAGACAGGAGCACGCAGGGAAAAGGAGAAGGCGGTGTTTACTCTTAGTCAGGATCTCACCATTAGCCTTATTGACATGGGAAGCCCTACCAGGTGGCATCAACTCTTACCACCGTTTATGCTTTAAGCCAGGCAGCATACTGGACTTCACAGGCCTAGAAAGCAGTTGAAAAACCAGCTATCACCAAGTATTGATGCCCCCGCCAGCAAAAGCTAAGGGATCACTGGACCGCGCAAGCCTAGACCACGGACCAAGGTCGCAACCCACGGGACTGAGGTCATGCGAAGGTAGGCAATCTTCCTATGGCTTGGACGGAAGGGAAGCTGTCATCATCCCACTTCTCAAGAAAGGAAAAGAACCACAAAAGAAAACCAGCTACAGGCCAATCAGTCTGCTCAGTCGCCTTGGCAAGATTCTCAAGCGCATGGTCAACAAACGACTAATGTGGCATTTGGAAACCAACAACTGATCACCAAAGAACAGACAGCCTTCAGGAAAAACAGGAATACTGAAGACCAGCTCATTCACCTGGCACAGTCCACAGAAAATGCCTTTCAGGAGAAAAAGAAGGTCCTCGCAACCTTTCTTGACCTGTCAAAAGCTTTTGACAAGGTATGGAAAGAAGGCCTCCTCCTGAGATGACTGTTCATCATGAAGAAAGTGGCTGGCACCAAATGGGAAGTCAGCAGCCGCATCCTCAGACAGGTGTACACAGGCAACATCCAACCAGTGATGGAGTATGGATCAGCAGCATGGGCCACGGCTGCCAAGAGCAGCACCAGCAGACTGGCCAAAGTCCAAAATGCTGGCTTGCGACTCATCACTGAAGGGCTAAAAACAACACCTATCAATGCCCTCAAATCCACAACAGGACTCCCCTCACTTGACATCAGACGAGAAGAGAGGGTCCTCACCCAGCATGAAAAGCTACAAAGACTGCCCTCTCACGCAGCCCACCAACTCATGCAGGAGCACACAAAAAACAGACTGAAAAGAAGCAGCTTCAATCATCGGGCAAAGGAACTGATGAGGACCCACAGTGACATCCTACCAAGCACTCCTGAAGAACGAGAGATGCTCCATGATGCAGAAGAGTGGAGCACCACAGACTATGTTACCCTCGCTACTGACATTCCAGGAGTGACCAGGAAAGGAGACCAACCTGACTACATCCTCAGGTCCCCGACACTGGAAATGCTGCACTCAGAATACAACGCCTCTGTGAGGACCCACATCTGCACAGATGGATCCGCTGATGCAGCTGTAAAATATGGGACAAGTGGGATCCTCATCTGTTGTCCTGATGGACGAACCCTGTCAAGGTCTCTGCCTGCTGGACGAAGATCAACAAACTACAGGGCTGAATTTACTGCTCTAAGAGAAGCTGCCAGATTCACTAGTGCAGAAGAACACCTGCCTCCACAGATCGTTTTCCTGACAGACTGTAAATCCGCTATCCAGAATTTACAGTCGCCGAGTGAGAAGCTGGAAAGAGAGACAGTGCAACAGCTTAAAGACCTGTCACAAAGAGCGCAGGTGACTGTCCAGTGGATCCCTGCCCACTGCGGCCTGGCAGGAAATGAGAAGGCAGACAGGTTTGCCAAATGTGGCAGCAGGCTCAAGCAGACAAAGCCGCCCATCTCCTACAGGGAGGCCAAAACTGTCATCAAAAGCCAGTACAAAAGACTCTGGGAAGAAGAACACAGACACCCATCTGATGATCAGCTGCCCAAACTACAGCGACACCAACAGACCACAATCTTCAGACTACGAACTGGTCACTGCCGTCTGCGAGCCCATTTCCATCGTATTGGGCTATCGCACACACCAGACTGCCCTTGTGAGACAGGCCCACAAACCTCTGAGCACATTATTCTGTCCTTCCCAATTTACCAGGATACATGGACACAGCACTGGTCACACGGAGCCACGTTTGCGGCAAAGCGGAGGATCTGAAGAGGATCTTCATCCATCAAACTGGTCTGGAAATGCAAGTCATGATTCTGGAACGCAGAAGAAGAAGAAGAAGAAGAAGAAGAAGAAGATGGGTACAAAGTGGGGAGGATAGGGTTGACGAAGAGGGCATTCAAGTGTAAATATCAAAGCATTCACAGACAGCACTTGGAGATCATCTTGGTACATTTACAGTTGACTCCTGCTGCTGCGTCAGTATACCTGGCTTGACTGTGTCAGGCCACCTGATCTCTAAGGACTTCTGTGTATCATTTGGATGGTTCTATGCCATGATACTGCCTTCCAATAGCTGCAAACCTTCTGGAGTCAAAAATTCGAGAACCAGGGTATGAAGGGGGGTGGGGTTGGCTAAAGAGCGGGTCGTTTGTGTTTTGACTGAGAGCGATGTTAAAACTATAGTGCTTATGCTCACAAATGTGGAGTAAAAAAAACAGGCAACATCCACAGCATGCAATAGCTGACAATCACATAAGATAATTTGGGCTTAATTCTACAATACTTCAACATCCGTTTTTAAAAAGGACACCCCAAATCCAACCCCTTTAAATCAAATTTTGAAAAAAAAATTCCACAAAATTCAGGATTTTGGAAATAATGTCTAAAATCTGGAAATTCCAGAAAAAAAAGGAATGGTTGGAAAGCAATGCCTTCCTTTAAGACTGCGTCTCTTTTGCTTGTAAAGATATCTGGACGTCACTGCTCAAAGTTCCCACTGTACTAAGACTGCGTCTCTTTTGCTTGTAAAGGATATCTGGACGTCACTGCTCAAAGTTCCACTGTACTAAGACTGCGTCTCTTTTGCTTGTGAAGATATCTGGACGTCACTGCTCAAAGTTCCCACTGTACTAAGACTGCGTCTCTTTTGCTTGTAAAGATATCTGGACGTCACTGCTCAAAGTTCCCACTGTACTAACCATTGTACTTTGGACAATTGAACAGAGTGGGTGAGAAGAGGATGTAACAATGGCAAGACAAAAGTGTGGGATTTATGAGTAATGAACAAGGGTGGATGAGGCTGGTAAGCGTGCATGTGAGTAGTATTTCCCCTTCCATTCACTTCCAGGTCACACCTTTCATTACTGCAAAATGCACGATACACATTTTTCACTAATGTCATGCAAACATACAGTTTATGCCTATATCACATATCAAAAGAAGTCCTCATGCAATGTTCTTTTCAGCTGGTAATCCTCTAGTTCCTGAAGAGTAAGAATACATCTGCTCCAGACCAGTGTAAAGTGTATATACGAGATAAGATAAGATAATGTTGCTTATAGCCCAGCCGACCGCAAAGGGCCACAACAGGGCTGTCACCACGTTAAAATCAACTCACCAGTCATATTAAAAAAAAAAAAAAAAAAAAAAACAACAACACTTTCATACATCTCATTAAATGACATCGTCTACAAACGCACCAGAAACTTTGTTAAAAATCTTTCTTCCGTAAAATCTTAAATCAGATGAAAATATTAATCTCTCTCAAAAACTCAAGGATCACATCAGGCGGGACATCCTGAACAGGATCTTCATGGACTCCGCTGTAAAATGTTTGTGTCTCACATCGTGCAAGTCCCAACACTCTAAAAGAACATGTTTCATTGTGAGTGGCGCATGACATGGAATGCACCACGGAGCTTCTTCACTCTTTAAAAGGTAAGCATGGGTAAAATACGAATGGCCGGTGTGCAGCCGGCACAGAACCGTTTCCTCTTTACGACCTCCCGACGTGGATGGGAGGAAGTCCTTAAGGTTTGGACAGATCTGAAAGAGTTTGTTACTCGTCTGTGTGTTCCAATCCTCCTGCCAGAGGTCTCTCACATAATCGTTAACTTTGGGTTGCACATCTGAACAGGGGATATAAATGTTGGACAGTTTTTCTCTTGTGGCGTTCTTGGCTAAACGATCAACCATTTCGTTCCCCGCCGATGCCAACATGACCAGGAACCCAAGCAAGAGTAATGTTGTAACCGTCCGCTTTCAACTTGCTAAAAAGTTCAAAGAAATGCAAAAGTTCTGGATGCTGAAGGTTGCGGCCAGCTATGGCTTCCAAAGCTGACAGCGAATCCGACAGAACCAGAAAGTCCCTCTTTGAAGAATGTGAGATTATCTTCAAAGCCAGTACCAGAGCAGTAAGTTCAGCAGAATAGACAGAAGCATCGGAATGGATATGTTCCAACAGTATCTGAGAAGGAGCCCCAGGGCAGTAGGCTGCACAGGCCACTCCATCCTCAGACTTGGAACCGTCAGTGAAAACTTTTTGATAGGATGGGAATTTCGAACAGAGGTCAGCATACAATGCCTTGTACGCCAGAGAGCTGGTAGACTCTTTGCGAAAAGCTGCAAGATCGAAACGAATCTCTGGTGTGAAAAAGGTCCACGGAGGTTGATCCGGAAACTTGGAAAAATCGGAAACTACTCCCAGGTTTAGACCTGCATTCCGCACGTGAGGCTGCATACGAAGACCAAACGGCGGAATACATTTCGGGTTGTTTTCAAACTTACTTTGGAATGGAGGGTCAAAGACACAGTCATAGGCAGGATTCTGCGGTTCTGAGAACAGTCGGATATAATAATTTAAAAACAGTTTCAGCCTGCGGTTGGACAATGAAGGTTCGCCCGCCTCTGCATACAGGCTGTACACAGGGGTGGTGCGGAACGCTCCAAGACAGAGACGAAGCCCTTGATGGTGGATAGGGTCCAAGAGTTTGAGGTAAGAGGGTCTTGCGGAGCCGTAGACAGCACAACCGTAGTCCAGTTTGGAACGGACCAAGGCTCTGTAGAGGTGCAGCAAAGTTTTCTTATCAGCGCCCCAGTCGGTGTGCGCTACGACCCGCAGAATATTCACAGCTTTCTGGCAAGAAGTTTTGAGGTTTTTGATGTGGCTGAGAAAGTTGAGTTTCTGGTCAAAAATGACTCCCAGAAATTTGGCCTCTTTAACAGCTGGAATGGAAGATTTCCCTACTTGAAGTTCAGGATCTGGGAAAAACTGACGGAAATTATGGAAGTGAATACACTGCGTCTTTGTTGGAGAAAGGTGAAACCGTTTTCATCCGCCCATCGATGGATTTTATCTACGCAAAGCTGGAGCCTGCGCTGGACACTCGGGTACAGGCTTCCAGTTGCGTAGACAGCGAAATCATCCACAAACAATGAGCAGTCTGAACCCTGCTGAACTGATTGAACAATGTTGTTGATTTTAATACTAAAGAGGGCAGGAGACAGTATGCTCCCCTGGGGAACACCCAACTCCTGCTCGTGGACATCAGAGAGAGTGGTGCCAACCCGGACCTGAAACTGTCATTCTGCCAAAAATTTTGAATAAAAAGCGGAAGATGACCTCGAAAACCCAGATCGTGGAGATCATGAAGTATCCCCGACTTCCAGGTGGTATCGTAGGCCTTCTCCAAGTCGAAGAAAATTGCCACTGTATGCTGTCTGTTCAAAAAGGAGTTCCGAAGGGCAGATTCCAGACGAATCAAATGGTCAACTGTACTCCGATGTTTGCGGAAACCACACTGTTCTTTCGCCAAAAGGCCATCGGTTTCAAGTTTCCACATGAGCCTAGCATTGACCATTTTTCCATCAATTTACAAACACAGCTGGTCAAAGCTATGGGACGGTAATTTGAAGGATTAGAAAGATCTTTTCCAGGTTTGGGAATTGGAATAATGAGAGCTTTTCGCCAAGAGGGTGGAAAAAAACCTGTAGTCCACACATGGTTGTAGACCTGTAGCAGTATGTTCAGACCTTCTAGCGGAAGATGTTTCAACAGCTGATAATGGATTTCATCTATACCTGGAGAGGAATCGCTGCAAGAAAGTAAGGCAGATTTCAGTTCATTTAAAGTGAAAGGAAGATTGTAGTCTGCCATGTTGTCGGACGAAAAGTTGCAGGGTGATTTTTCTTTAAGGGTTTTATTTTTGACAAAAGTGGTTGATTTGTTAGAAGAGGAGGAATTCTTTTCTATGGTTGAAGCCAGCAAATTAGCAACTGCTTTTTTCTCGGTTATTAAAGAGTCAGCAAACTTGAGATGGTTCACAGTGGGACAGGTGTTCTTCCCTTTGATTTTTTTAATGTTGTTGTTGTCGTACCCTGGCTAAAAGACTCCAGGGATCATCCGAACAGCCGAAGCATTTGAACACTACGGCACAAATGCATCAGCTGGGGATGAGAACATTACGTGTGTGACCGTTTTTGATTACCCCGCCACATGGGCAGCCACACTCCGACTTCGGGGGATGATTTTTTTAATGATGTTCCACACTTTTTTCTTGGAAGTTTTTGATGTCAGCCTGGAGCAGAAGCTTCTCCAGGACCGACGTTTACTGATTTTAAAGTGTGGTCTTGATTTAGCACGGAGTTTCTGATGTCCAGTGTCCTGGAACTCCTTAGAAACAGTGGCTGCAAATAGATCCCAGTTTGCTTTCTTATAATTTAGATGCTGAGAGACAGAGACTGTTTTTCAGTTGGGACCCGAAGGTCGTTGGTATACCTGACGCTGAGCCCGTTTTCTAACTTTGGAAATTTGTTGGCATTCTGAATCGAACCAGGGTGTTTTTGGCATTTGAAGTTTATCGGGAGACACTGGAATACAGGCCTTAGCACATTTGATCATAGTGTTAGTCAGTGATTCAGCTGGGTCCGGACTCTGAAAAAAATCAGTGTCCTGGAACTCCTTAGAAACAGTGGCTGCAAATAGATCCCAGTTTGCTTTCTTATAATTTAGATGCTGAGAGACAGAGACGTGTTCAGTTATTACAGGTTGTAGAAGGACAGGGAAATGGTCACTTCCGTGCAGATCGTCATGGACAGACCACTCATAGTCCAGGACCAGCGAGGGGTCACAAACCGACAAATCTAAACACGAAAGTGAACCTGTGGAAGAATGGAGGTAAGTTGCAGATCCGTCGTTCAGACAACACAAATCCAAATCCGAAAGGACATCCTCAATCAGCAGACCTCTGGATGACGAACCGGTACTACCCCAAAGAGGGTTGTGACCGTTAAAGTCACCCAACAGCAAAAAAGGTCGAGGAAGTTCCCCTAACAGACTGACAAGGGTCCTGACGACAAACCGGGACAGATGGAGGTAGATAAAGAGAACAGATTGTTACAGTCTTGTGGAGAGTGACTCTCGCAGCTACAGCCTGAAGGGAGGTAGACAGAGCGACAGGACTATACAACAAAGTTTTGTGAAGGAGAAGGGCAACACCGCCCGACAGTCCCAACGTGGATGGTTGTGCAGGTTTGAAAGAATATTAAAGCCAGAAAGAGTAAAGGTCTTCTGGCTTTGAATTTGGGTTTCTTGAAGAGCCACGACGGAAGGTTTTATAGAATGACACAGAAGCTGCAGCTCCTCAAAGTTGGAATTTAGACCACGGATATTCCAATGGAATATTGTATTATCCATGGTGCAGAGGGCGAAAAGGAGAGAGATCAGGTCATCTCCTCCTCAACGTCTGCGTCCAATGGAGAGAATTTATTATTTAGTTTAACTGGACTGTGTTGGTCTTTGGACCTGCTGGCAGACTTGCCCGCAGGTGACAAAGGCCTGGAGTTTGGAGATGGTGGAGGTCTGGATTTGGGAGATGGTGGAGGTTTCTTCTTCATCTCCACCATCTCCACGCTGGGTGGAACTCCCTTGCCCGCACGGGCACTGGATAGGGAGTTCGAGGCGGGAGTGCTGGTTTTTTAGTCTGCCCAGCAGCAGATGTTGTAGACTGCTGGGCAGTCTGAGGGGTGGCGGATTTTCTGCCTCCACCAGGGGCAGTCAGTTTGGGTTGGAAGGTGGTGGACTTGCTACCACCAGAATTGACAGATCTTACTTGCAATGTCTTTGAAAACGTAAAGTCATCAGTCTGGCAGCAGACTGATCGAGTGGACACTTTCTTTACGGCCGAAGCATAGGAAGAAGCTGTCGGCGTCTGACTGCCCACAACCTGTTTGCGGGCTTCAAAAAATGAGATCTTCTTTTCCGTTTTGACTCGTTGTATAGCAGATTCTTGAATCCAAAAAGGACAATTTCGGGAAGAGGAGGGATGGTCGCCACCGCAGTTAGCACAATGTGCCGGATCTTGACACGGCCCATCATGGGTTGCCTTGCAGCAAATACCACACACCTCCTGCTCAGAACAGCGGTCCCTGACATGGCCAAACTTCTGGCACCTGAAGCACCTCAACGGGGACGGAACATATAACTGAACCCGAACATTCAGATAGCCGACTTTGATGACCGGAGGCAGCACAGGGTTGCAGAATGTCAGAAAGAGGGTGTTGGTGGCCACTCTTTCTGCACCCTTCTTTACTGTCACCCTGCGCACCTCGGTCACACCCTGGGACGCCAGCTCCGATTTAATTTCTGCCTCCGAGACACCAGATAAATCCCTGCAGCGAATCACGCCTTTTGATGAATTTAATTGTTTGTGGGGAGTTACCCTGATCTCCCTGTCCACTAATTTTGTTGCCTTCAGCAGCTGTTCAGACTGTTTCTGTGATTTACACTCAATAAGGAACGAGCCATTCCGCAACCTCTTGATGGACCGAGGGTCACCTGCCAAACCTTGAAAGCCCTTTTGTATGGCAAAAGGGCTCAGAGCTGAAAGGGGTCTTTCCTGCTCTGTCCCTTCCATTACTAGCCAGGAAGCCCAGAAACCTGTCCTCTGTCGCACTTCAGTATCTGAATCACTATCAGAATCGAAATCCCCTGAAATAGGGGATGCTGCCTTCCTCTTCTTTTTTGGGGGATTGATTTTGAAAGAGCCATATTGAGTTTATTGTAATTCATCCCTCCCTTACCCACCCACCTTGGAGTCCAACTAAGGGGCCAGGGCCAAGAATCACTGTCTTGACCCCTTCCAGGCTTCGGGAGAGACATACGACAAACAGAACACTACTACCCCTATCCCCCTGATCATGCTCAACTCCCCGGGAACAGAGAGCTGAGCACTGCAGGGGTTCACATGGCCAGCAGGGGAACTGCCCGTCTTGACCCACCCCCAAGAAGGGGAGCCGAGTAGTACACCCGGGCCAAAGTGTACTTCCTGTCTAGGAGAGGTCCGAGCCAAAGTGATGTGTTGAGAGCACAGGCCCTCTCAATCACCAGGATCTCATTCCCCTCCGACACAGGTCGCACCGCACGGCAAACGCGGCGGATCTTAAGGAGACCACAGAGAGAAAAGGAGTGTGGATAAGAAGACTTGAAGGGGAGACGAAGATAGAAAAGGGCCAAATAGGAAAGGCAGAAAAGAAGAAAAGGAGAAAGGCGGGTTACTCTTAGTCAGGATCCTTACCCTTAGCCTATCTGACATGGGAAGCCCTACCAGGGGCATCAACTCCTTACCACGTTATGCTTAGGCCAGGCAGCATCTGGACTTCACAGGCCTAGAAGCAGTTGGAAAAAACCAGCCTATCACCAAGTATTGATGCCCCCGCCAGCAAAGCCTAAGGGATCACTGGACCGCGCAAGCCCTCCGACCACGACAAGGTCGCAACCCCCGAGGGGTGTATATACGAACATGCTCACCTGAGAAGACATGCTTGCTGTGGAGGTGCCTAATAACACTCTTAGTGAATTGCTAGAAAGCTGCAGCAACAGTAGGCATGTCAACTGGTTAAAGTTTCCAGTCTGCGAGGGCTCACTGTCTAAGTGATTATATGCAGTTACAAGCAATCACTGTCCGGAGACACTGTGTTGAAGTGGTGCAGCTTTGAGCCAGATGTTTCACTAATGACTATGTCACTGATCCGTGATCTGTGAGATTTTTCAACAGCATCAACCAACTTCCTCTTTCCATGTTCTCTTGCTGGCCTGCTCCTCTTTGGCTTTTAACTTTTTAAACTGTTCCTCTGCCTTTCCAAAAAATAAATGCTCAATTTCAAAAGCTTTTGAACTTACAATACACTTAAGTACAATTTGATAATGCAACACAGTTAATTAAGTACAGTTTGTTGGCAGAGAAAAATTAAATAATACTTCTATATTCAAAGTTTGCTGGCAATGAAAAATAAAGCTTCAACATTCAAAGTTCCTATCCAAAATTTAGTTCCGACACAACTGACAATTACTGACTGGGTCAAACTAATTTTTCTTTAAAAAGAAAAGGTGTATCACTTAAACATAGTACATAAAAATCTTGTTGATGGTTCTCTAGTGGAAAGGTTGAAAATATTATTTTTAGTTCGTAACATCACATCCACAATTCCCAAATTCACAGCTCTAATTCTTAGTTCAGAATATTCACACTGAAGTAGAACTAAATAAATTCCAGACATACCGATTGAGACAGTTTGGCTGGACATAAATTCGTTTGTTACTTAAGTTTGTCATCAGGCTTTACCCCTACTTGACATCATTGCGTCATACATCCAGGACTTTTACAACTTGAACTATTTGAAATCGGTCTCTTCATAGCGACAGCTGGTTTAGTGGAAAGCCCAAACCCACTGCCCTCAAAGTGAGAAAATCACAGGTCTACAATTCAAGTCTCACGCAGGGAGAGAACAGCATTTTACCAATCCTGGCTCACTTCGTCCTCAACCAGTTTCGGACGAAGTGACCCAGGATTGGTAAAATGCTGTTCTCTGACAAGTAAGACTTCAATAACTAAAAAATAACGATTATCTACAAACATACATACTGTGTAGGGTTATCCGTTTTTAATACTAATTTACTAAACTGTTCAGATTTTAATTTTTGCTTAATCCTGCGTTTTCCTGTTCGTTTTCAATAACATCATTTTCATCTTTAACTGCTCTTTAAAGTCTTTTTAAAACCAAGTTATATTTCTGGCATAAAATCCACACCCGACACAATGCAATGAAAACAACAACCGCCGCACATACCAACATTCGGCGCGAGCGCGCGCATGACGATAACCTCTCTTCCGAAACAGTAGCGCGCGTCAAGCATATGACAAGACAAACACTAGGCAAAGCTGGCCGGATTTTCCACACACCTGCAGAGACCCGTCAATAGACCGTCACCTGATTACTTAATTACAGTGTACTTGAGTCCAGCAAGATAAAACCAGCCTGCCGGCAGTACGCTGTAGTGACATCACAGACACGCTTTGCGGCCTGCCTGACATTGACTTGGTTCGCTTAGCTGACTTGCTGGGACCGTGCCAGCTGTGTCGTTGTAAACAATTCTACATACTTCACTCTCTTCAATTCCACTGGGCATGCGCAGTAGCGAGATAAAACCAGCCTGTGTTTTACAGTGTAACAGTCGTCTTGTTTAGCAAAGCTTGAGCTGAACGGCGCTGCGATCCAGTGCAGTGCAGTGTAGTGCTGTGTAGTGTAGTGCTGTGTAGTGTAGTGTTGTGTAGTGTAGTGCTGTGTAGTGCAGGGTTGTGTAGTGCAGTGCAGCGCAGTGCAGTGTAGTGCAGCGTGAACCACCTGAAGAGCGTGTTGAGAGGGCTGAGCAGCGGTGTGTAGTGTAGTGCAGTGCAGTGCTGTGTAGTGTAGTGTAGTGCAGTGTAGTGTAGTGCTGTGCAGTGTAGTGTAGTGCAGTGTAGTGTAGTGCTGTGCAGTGTAGTGTAGTGCAGTGTTCTAAGTTCTTAATCAAGTCTCTTCAACTTATAATTATTTATCAAGTTCTTAATTAAGTCTCCTCAAGTTTTAATAAGTTCTTGATTAAGTTGCCTTAAGTCGCCTTAAGTTCTTAGTTAAGTTTTTAATCAAGTCACTACAAGTTCTTTAATTAAGTTCTTAATTAAGTTACCCCAAGTTCTTAATAAAGTTCTTAATCAAGTTTTTACTCAAGTTCTTATTCAAGTTATCTTATAATTATCAAAAAATACAATCTATGTTTTTATCTTAAATAGTAAATGTCTAATATAGTACACACACGCCTCAAAAAACGCGTCATCACTGAGAATATCTTGCTTAACGCCATTGGCGTGAGATTGGGTTAGCATAGATCTTAATGAAGTTCTTACATCCTAAGCAACCGCATTGATTACAATTCTGGTCTATGGAAATGTCTTTTATAGACTCCATGTCTTTATTTATTGACTCCATCATTTTAAACAAATAATAATCCGCCATGATCTATTTTTATAAAAAAAATTTAAGTTCTTAAAATATTATTGCATTATAAATGGATCAAAATGATGTTTTGTTATTGGCGGTTTTGGCGTGCTGTTGTCTTTTTCTGTATTTAGTGGTTCAGGTTGTTTTAACTTCTTTTGTTTTTGTCGCCATTGTTTATATACTTTATAACTGTAATAACTGCCCCCAGCAGCAGCAATGGCGCCAAAAATGGCAACAGTTTTAAGTTCAATATTCCATGAAGACTTTGGTGCCCTTAAATTAACTTGCTCTTGTTCTGGAGCTGGCATTGGATTAACTGTTGGCGTTGGCGGTGTTATGTTTTCATTATGAGTTATATTCTGTGATTGTAACTGTAATTTTTTTTGTTTGTTCCACTCTGCTAATTTTTTTCCTGCTGCAATGCGTCCAGGATGAGGTGTTTTACTGGTCACTTTCTCGACTTGATTCAATGTTTTCTGATTCAGTGTTTCCTGATTCTGCTCGTTCATTTTGAAGGGAAATAAAATCTATATGATTAAAAGTAATTAATCCTATGATTAACGGCGATAACAATGTTCCAAATCTGTAATATAAATCACAGCTTAGAGACTCTAATGACTTTGTTAAAACTGGATCTTGCGTTAAATCATACGTAAGATCTTGTTCAGAATCAATGGGAGCAAATCGACTGACTAGTTTAGTGTACAAACTAAGAACCGTTTGTCCTACACTTTTTACCATTCTCGACCCCAGCTGCGCTTCATACCTGTTATGATACTTTATAATGTCTTGCGGCGACATCTGTTGAATCTGTTCTATGCTGAATTCAGTTCCGAGGAACTGTTTTGTTTTTCCACATGCTGCCAAAGAATACAACCTTTCCTTTTTGGGCATAATAGCTTGATCATCAACTTCTTCATTTGTAAGTTCAAGACAGTGTTGGCCACCCTGTAGCTGTAGTAGATCATCGCTGTTCATGTTTTTATTAATTATAATCATTTTATTTTTTAAAATGAGCACCGAAAAAACTGTCGCCAACCTTGTATACCATTCTGCTGTTATTGGAGGCCTAAGTGTAGGATACTCAATGCTTGGTAAAAGCCTGTTAAAAATAAAACCAGCAGATCTTGGCAAACTAGACTTTGAGGATTCAGCAAAACTGATTGCTATATTGCAGCTTCGCTCGCTACGAAAGATTTTCTAGTTAAGCAAGGAATAATTCCAGAGAATATAAATATGTAAAAAATACATTTATAAAAAATGGCTTCACTCGTAATGATGATAGGTGGCGCTGTGGTGAATGCGCTTGCTTTTAGCGGAAGTAATTACGTGTTTAGTAAACTACGGGATGACGACGAGAGAAAAAGACATAACAAAGCTGTGGAGCAACTAGCTGCAGCACAAGATTGCTATGAAAAGCAGAGAATTGAGCATTAGATTTTATTAATAACACACTGAAAAAACAGGGTCATGCAGCTTACACATTTAAAGATGTTGATCAAGCAATGAAAGAGTATTATCTAGTAACGGGCAAACCAATCGAGACATTGCCCCCACCAAAATTCAGCAACTTTTATCAACCATCAGAAAAACAAAAGATGCAAGAAATCGGGTTTATTGTCTTTGGTATGACCGTTGTGTATTTTGTTGCGCATAATATCAGCTGAATAAAAAATGAACAAAATCTATTATTCACCAAAAGGATATTGGAAGGGAATCACAGCAATTAAAAAGCTAAGCGAAGCAGCTGGTGTTAGTGAACAAACAGCGAAGGAATGGTTATCTAAACAAGCGATTTGGCAAATTTATTTACCTGCGCCTAGACGAATACAGAGACCACACTTTGTCAATCCAACTCCAAACGACACCCATCAAATGGACCTTCTATATTTACCCTCTGATACGATTAGACGAAAAAGATTTAAGTACGCACTCACAGTCATTGACATAGCTTCAAGATACAAAGATGCGGAACCATTAACACAAAAGAGTGCTTCTGCTGTTGCTGTCGCTATACAACTAATATATCAACGAGGGCCTTTAACTTACCCTCGCATGATTCAAGTTGATGATGGAAAAGAATTTAAAGGCCAAGTGAATCAATTATTGTTAAAACATAGAGTTACCATTAAAAGAGGCATCCCGGGAGTTCACAGATCACAGGCTTTAGTCGAAAACTTTAACAAACAGTTAGCTGAAAGACTTTTCTCCTACCAGTATCACAGAGAGCTTATTGACAATTCTCGTAACACAGAATGGGTTAGAAGACTGCCCTCAGTTTTGCGCGCAATGAATAATGAAGAATTTAAATTAACGGGGCTAAAACCAGTACAAGCAATTAAAAGAAAAACAATAAATGTTGCTGAAGACTCCAGTACAACCAGCAAACTATTACCGTTTGGTTGAAAGTAAGGTACCTTTATTTACCGGGGGAAGCAGAAGGGGACACTCGCATCAGGGCAACCGATCCAGTTTGGAGTATCGATCCACATGAAATAAAAAGAATTGTAAAGATGAATCCGCCCGTGTATTATTTACGAGAAACTGACACGACAAAACAACCAGCTCCTCAAAGATCTTTTGTAAAGGAAGAACTACAAATAATCCCACCAACACAGTTCCGCTTTAATTATTTTAACGGTTCTCCAATGCCCATATGCATATGAAAACTCTGGATTAACAAATACTCGTTTTGTGTTTGTTCTATCTAATGACTTCTTTGTTACAACAGTTGTGTTGATCTCATGTAGATTAGATCGCAGTTTTACGTTGTCATGATGAAAAGTCTTATTGTGAAACAATGCTTCTTTATAGTTGTCATGCGATATGTTTGACTGCACAACACTGCGAGATATTCCTTTTGCTTTCTTAATGGTTTTCTCCTGGCTCGAAATACTGTACATTTTTGACCTTAACCCAACAAACTCCTTGATCACCTTTCCAGATAATTCATCTTTCATCTTTCCTAAAACCTTCTTGTTAGTAATTGAATGTAAAGGCGAATCTTTAGGGTAATCGGATGTGTCATACCATCCTGCTTGCCCTTTAGCTACTTCTATTTCCATGTCTTTATAGATGTCTTCAGTAGGAATATCTATAACAAAACTGTCTGTATCTGTGTAAAGTACTCTGGACTCTGGATACAAGGGTTTAAAGTAGTCATAAAGAAATTCTAACATCAAAAGCTTTGATAATTCTAAAACGGTAAACCCAATAAATACAGGTTTGTCCAATTTGACTTTCTTTTTTTTCATCATTATACCAAAAAGCTGATCATGAAATCTTCTGAAGTCCTGATAATTAGGTTTTGAAGTCAGCTTAATTGCTTCGTTCTCTTTGGTGACCAATCTAACATCTTTGCGCTTGTGCGGATTTTCCATAGTCTTTCCAAAGCAGCTGTTGTTCATCAGCTTGAAAAAGTCTTTTTCTGAAGCATCTGTGGATTTAGTTCTGAGATCAGTGTTCTTCATGATGTATGGTTTCATGAACTGTTCTTGATCAAAAGCAATTATACGATGAACAGCTGTCAACTTCAAACCGTGTCTAAATAAAATTGCAGAAGTCTGTAATGACAGACATAATTTTTTTTTGCCTCGAAAATTGGGCACAAGTTTAGGCGGTTCTGTTTTTGCCATCTTTAGACTTTCTGCTGCTAATGGATAGTCATTATGCAGGTCATGGAGTTCATGAGGATATTCTAAGTCAACTTCTAGAATGTATCCGCGCTGTTGACCCCGGCGTTAAACTGCTCAACCACTTTAATGCTCTTTGAATATTTTTCGGATTGTCTTCTGTGTACATTTTAAAGTTGCGTAATGGAAGCGATTGCGCCATTGCCCAACCATACAGATTGTTTGCATCTAAATACATGAGATAGTTAGACCTTTTACTTGGATCATAATCATCCAAGTATTTGTTGTTTGCTTTACAGTAATGGTGCGACGCCATACTAATTCCTCCACGCAATCCGTTTTTCAATCATCTGAATCATTGGCAGGTCAGATAATAAATCAATCTGTACTCTAGTAAATTTTAAGAAAGCGTCCCAACTCATCCCGGGCGCAGAAATATAATGCGCAGGATCCAAACTGTAATTTGTTTCATGCAGGTCTTTCTTTTAATTTTCAAAGACGTCCGCCAACAAACATACATCAGCCATCAAGTATGAATCATGATAGTCTCCCATCGTTTTACACTCTAACTTCTGCCACGCATCTTGAGCATGCTGGTAATCAGAATCACTGATGTCCTTTCCTCTAAGGCTAGAAAAGAACGCGCCTTTAGGGGGAAGTGTGTCTTCGTCAAACCTTTCCCAACTGTTCATGTATTCATAAGGGTAACGCCCTTTCTGACAAGAGTTGGGTCAAAATATTTCTTCGTTATTGGGCAGGACTTTAAGGACATAGCTAGTGACTCTGATGATCCCATCATGTGCTGCATAGAGTCATAAAAAGACATGTTATTTAAAGTGAAACACATGTACTTTTCCGATGACTGTGCAATGCATGACACCTTAAAGGCATCGCCCACTGCTTTCATTATAAGATGAGAGTCGTAACCTCGCAAGTTGTGAAAGAATACAGGCAGCTTCCATGTCTTAGGATCAAACTTTAGTTGAAGATTGCATTTACTGTGCGCTGCTCCTCTGAACTTCCCACTAATGTGATCATGGTCTCTTACTGTCGGATTTGTTGCTTCTTCACTGAGTTTTAAACCACAAATCCAACAATGTGTGGCTGAGTCATACTGCTGTTGGTCTTCAGGCGCCATTATGATTTCAGATAAATTCAGATTATTAGAACAATCGTTACGCACTTGCTGCATGCGTTTTAAGAAGTATTCTGCAGCATTAGGCCCTCTATATAATTCTGGCGTTGAATGAGCGCCATCCGACCTGACAATAATGAAGGCAAATGAACAAATCTGATGATTACTCATTAAGACTGTTTTTCGAAGTTTTTGTGGCGCTGGCCCTTCATAAGGAACAATAAGCGATTCGAAGTCTGCGTAAACAATGTATGGAGAATTTTGCTTTCCGTTTCCAGTTCTTAAAACTAACTTTACTGCCTTCTGGGGGCGTAATTAGTTCTGTATTACAGTCAACTGGGCCAATACAATGTTTCTTATGTTCACTCGCGGCTTGCACAGATGGCATTCTTGTTAAACATTTTCTACAGAATTCTTGTTTGTGCCCATCTTTGAAGTATGCTGCATTAGTTTACTCATTGTTCGTATCAATGTGTAATGCGGTAGCCCCGCTGGTGAAAACATCAGCAGTAAGTCAACATGATTTTTGTCTGGTTCGCCTATTGTTGGACTGTTCTTGGACACTTTAATGGGCTGTAGATTTGTTTCCTCATCCCATGTGTAGACATTAACAGTTATTGGGTTGTTTTGTTCTTCAAATGATCAATAGAATCCACGCTAACAGGAAAGGATATTCCATAAAGTTAAGATCATTGATGTAAGGACGATAGTTAGACCCCTCTCTCTGCGTTTTTGCGGATATAATGCAGCCTTGCAAGAACACACCACATGAAACATTTGTTGTCTGTATTCTTTTATGTTTAGAACTGCTTTTTTTTAAACCAACTCTCGAGGTAGTGGAATGTAAGACCTGCCTACAATCGGGCATACTTAGACTGTTTTAATCTGATCTCTAGGACTTCACCCTCTAAACCAACCAGAGCCTCTCATTTTGGCTTCTTCGGCGGCTACATCAAACTGTGTAAGCAGTTCGTCTGCCCAACGGGTGTTAAGTCATTAGAGGAAAGAATAGTCTGTTGTTTAGTCGAGACCCAGACTTCAAGATTTTCTTCATTTATTGTTACATAGTCGATTAAAACAGCTAACATTACTTTAACTGGCGGGTCTATTGTTAGTTTTACTTGGAACTTGAGAAATAGCATAACCAACACTTGCCCTTTACGCTTGCAGGATCAATGACTTCTAAATCAATATCATTCAGTGCTCTTGATAAAATCTTCCTGCATTGCTTTAAAACAATTCGTCTGGACCTTCATATATCTTATCCATGCTGAGTTTCTTTTCTAACTCAAAATATTTATTTAAATCAAAAAAATAATTAATCAATATCGATGGTCTTTTTGTGTTTAGACTCATAAACTAAAGTATAAACACCCTTTGGCGTTGTTAATGTGAGCTGTTTAGAGCAGAGTTTAATGTTTCGTTTACTTTTTTTAAGCTTTTCCTTTTTTATCTGCTCGGCGTCTGGCTGTTGAGAAAAACTTGTCCACGCCTTTCTTGAAGATCAAACTTTTGTCTTTTGTAGTCATCAAAATCGGCCTGTAAACGATTTAAATTCTTCATCCGTGATGTTTGAGTCAGCTAGTGCTTTATTTATAATCAGCTTGAAGGAACTAAGTTTAGCTGTTATAGTTGAACCATGGCTGTGTGCTTTTGGAGTTTAGTTTTTATTTTTTTGCTAGCAGCACCTACGGCTAATGAACACAGGCCGAGAGCTAAAGACAAACCGCCTAGAGGCAAAGCTGCGGGTACGCCTATGCCCGTTGCTAAGAGACCAACACTCGTTCCTGCTGATGCAGCGCTTATAGTTGAAGCTCCAGTATTAACATAGGTAACAGCATTAAAGGCAGCAGAATACCTTCGTTTGGCTTTGCTGTATTTTGAAAGGTCTTGCTCTAGTATTTGCTGCATTTGTGTAATGTTTGTTAATCTGAAGGTTTTTATGTCGGAGGTTTCTACTATCTCTTCTCTTGGCGACTCTGGCGCTGTAGGCACATTTGGATAAACTTGAACAGTCATTGCTTTTTTAAAATAAAAAATAATTTAGTATACTACATCTTTAAATCTGTTAGCTTCAATATTTAGCTGTGCATCATATAATAAAAACAAATGTACATTAAGCGGTTTTAACAGCCTCTTTTTCTTTATCAATTTGAATGTTTATTATGTCTAACATCTCTCCCACTTCCCTGCAACTGATTATCCTCTGTTGACCTTAGGTCAATCCATAAACCGTATTTTGATGTTAAATAATCATCAAGCCTAACACTGTGAAGGTGTAGATCTTTAGACGCAAGGTCTGCTGTTGAACTTCTACCCCTCCCACCCCCAAACAATTTTCTTATTTCGTCAAAATGATGATAAGGTCTAAGCCCGCTAGCATAGATTTGGTTGGACTGCCGTCAATCGAACATTGTACTTTCGTTATTTTTGGATTAAAAAACTTTTCACTTGCTCTTGCGAATGGTTCTTCATCTTCACACAGCAATAAAATACCTTTAAGCGATTTTACTGCGACACTAAGATTAAAATTCCATATAGCGTCTGCCCTGCTTTTAGGATATGTTGAATGATGACGCACGTTTTCGTAATATATTACTAATTGTGACTCATATTGTTGCCCAATCAGCCTTGCTAAATTAGAGTTGCTAACAAACATCAACTCTAACGAGATGTCAGAAATGCTGTACTTTGCTTCGGTGTCTGATGATCTAATAACACGTTTGTAGTCATTAAAAGTTAGTTCGTATGACAATCTGTCTTTTAATGCCCCTTGAAGGTATGGGCATGCGCTTTTAACAACTCAAAATCTAAAGGAATGGAAAAGCGATTTCCAAACGCATAACTTACAGCTAAAGACTTTTGCTGCTTTTAGCATCTGGTGCAAGTTCGGCGTCTATTCTAAGTTTTAGTGCTTCTTCATTACCAATTCCTTGAAACGCAAGATCTTCCCTTTCATTCGCGGTTAGCCATAGATCAGAATAGGTTAAAAATATGTCTGCATTGTGTAAAGAAAATACTTCTTTCCCCTCAAGTTTTATAGAAATTTTTCTTAACGATTGCCCGCCCCAGATTCGGGACAACTGTTCTTTTTGGGTCTGTTGTTGAAGCGAGTTCTATTTTGAAAGTAAGCCGTGCAGAGCCTGGCACAATCAAATCATTCGCTCCTAGGTCTGGAAATTTAACAGTAAGAATTTGATCCGCATCAATAGTAGATGGATTATTTGGAACAGTAATATTCCGTTTATTTCCCTTCACGCCATGGGGTTCTTTCAGCTTTCTATGCGGGTCAAGAATCGAGCCATATACTTGTGACATTTTTATAAAACAAAATAAAAAGTTAATTATTTAAAAACATGGCGGGTATTGAAGATGAAGATTATAATATTGATCCTGTAGACGCCGACATGGATGAAATGACTCCTTTGACACAGCATCGCTCAATGGCCTCAATGTGGCATGAAATAACAGAACCTAAGGTCAGATCATTTTACCAAAGTTTAGACCTAGAACCTCCTCAATTTATATCCCCTGATGATTTTGAACTAGATAATGAGGACCATTTGTATTTTAAAGACAAACGAGGAAAACGTGTTCGGCTTACAGATGAACGAAACCCCTCAAAGTTTGTAGGTTTGAGTACAATTAACCAAAGACTTAAGGCAAAAAATCTAAATCGCCTTGGCATTCCTAAACCAAAACCAAAATTAAAGAGGAAGCAGTTGCTACCCTTCAAAACATGGAACAAGAACTCCCAACAGTTCCCCAAAACATAGAACTTCAAATTTAATTCCAGCAGCGGACAAAGTAATAAATGTAGTAGAAGAAGCAGAAACCAGTTTTTCAGAAGAAACAGCATTAAAAACAATTAATGATCCCCCAATACCCCCGCAAGAATTAGAGGTCATTGATCGGAATGTAAGAAAAAATTAGAGGTGAATTAACAGACAATTTAGCAATACTGGGTGAACTAGATGAGCATATAAAAAGAGAAAAAGAAAAACTCTCTGAGGCTGATGACGCCAACTTAGGGCCTGGTGTTAAAAGAAAGAATAAAACAAAGACTAAAAAATCTTGAAAAAGAAAGAGCAGCAAGACTAAAAGGCGGCGTCTGCTAATCGAGACCAATTACAAACTCAAGTGATTAGAATAAGAGAAACTATCCAAAGAATTTTATATGAAGACACAACGCTAGCAGAACGAATAAAAACACTGTTTAGCGAACAAGGTGTCACATTAGCAACGTTTATAACAGCCTTAGGATATGCAATAAGTACACTGGTGATGGCTATTACAGGCGGTGGTGGAGGGCAAAGTTCAGTGCCTCCATCGCCATCTCCTGATAAATCATGGGTAAAAAAACAACTTGATCATCTTGCGAGTTTATTAAAAAAATTAGCTGGTAAAGCTATAGACTCTTTACCAGGTATATTAGGGAGTGTTATTAGCTGGCTTTTGTCTACTGCAAGCAAAGTAGTTGGCTTTATGGCTGAGCACTTATGGGCATTAGTTCTCTTAATAGTTGGGTTACTATTTAGTAAGATAAAGACCAAGTAATCCTAGGCCAGTTAATCCAATAACAAGTGCTGTCTTTTCATATTCATGGTCATCGCGAACAAAGTCCACGTCTTCAACAGTCTTTGGGCTTTGGACCTCGGGGATTGGATGACTTAATCTTGGGTGTTTTTTTATTGTTTGTAATATTACTGGCTTAGAATTTATGTCGTTTTTCCCAACCTTCTGTTCATTGCCTGCTATAATGATTTCATTATTGTAGTTTATTATTGTTCCTACATGGTGTCTGAGGTCAGAAGGCAGCATGTATAAACCAGTGCCAACAGCAAAGTCTACTTTCGATCTTGCGTATTGTAAAACATGTTGGTACCTTTTTATACTTGAAGGTAAGATAAGATAAGATAATGTTGCTTATAGCCCAGCCGACCGCAGAGGGCCACATCAGGGCTGTCACCACGTTAAAATCAACTCACCAGTCATTTAAAAAAAAAAAAAAAAAAAAAAAAAAAAACTTTCACACATCTCGTTAAATGACATCGTCTACAAACGAACCAGAAACTTTGTTAAAAATCCTTCTTCCGTAAAATCTCAAATCAGATGAAAAATGTTAATTTCTCTCAAAAACCCAAGGATCACATCAGGCGGGACATCCCTGAACAGGATCTTCATGGACTCCGCTGTAAATGTTTGTGTCTCACATCGTGCAAGTCCCAACACTCTAAAAGAACATGTTTCATTGTGAGTGGTGCATGACATGGAATGCACCACGGAGCTTCTTCACTCTTTAAAAGGTAAGAATGGGTAAAATACGAATGGCCGGTGTGCAGCCGGCACAGAACCGTTTCCTCTTTACGACCACCCGACGTAGATGGGAGGAAGTCTTTAAGGTTTGGACGGATCTGAAAGAGTTTGTTATTCGTCTGTGTGTTCCAATCCTCCTGCCAGAGGTCTCTCACATAATCGTTAATTTTGGGTTTCACATCTGAGCAGGGGATATAAGTGTTGGACAGTTTCTCTCTTGTGGCGTTCTTGGCTAAACGATCAACCATTTCGTTCCCGCCGATGCCAACATGGCCAGGAACCCAAGCAAGAGTAATGTTGTAACCGTCCGCCTTCAACTTGCTAAAAAGTTCAAAAAAAAGTAAAAGTTCTGGATGCTGAAGGTTGCGGCCAGCTATGGCCTCCAAAGCTGACAGCGAATCCGACAGAACCAGAAAGTCCCTCCTCGAAGAATGGGAGATTATCTTCAAAGCCAGTACTAGAGCAGTAAGTTCAGCAGAATAGACAGAAGCATCTGAATGTATATGTTCCAACAATATCTGAGAAGAGCCCCAGGGCAGTAGGCTGCACAGGCCACTCCATCCTCAGACTTGGAACCGTCAGTGAAAACTTTTGATAGGATGGGAATTTGGAACAGAGCTCGGCATACAAAGCCTTGTACGCCAGAGAGCTGGTAGACTCCTTACGGAAAGCTGCGAGATCAAAACGAATCTCTGGTGTGAAAAAGGTCCATGGAGGTTGATCCGGAAACTTGGAAAAATCGGAAACTACTCCCAGGTCTATACCCGCATTCCGCACGTGAGGCTGCATACGAAGCCCAAACGGCGGAATACATTTCGGGTTTGTTTCAAACTTACTTTGGAACGGAGGGTCAAAAACACAGTCATAGGCAGGATTCTGCGGTTCTGAGAACAGTCGGATGTAATAATTCAAAGACAGTTTCAGCCTGCGGTTGGACAGTGAAGGTTCACCTGCCTCTGCGTACAGGCTGTACACAGGGGTGGTGCGGAACGCTCCAAGACAGAGACGAAGCCCTTGATGGTGGATAGGGTCCAAGAGTTTGAGGTAAGATGATCTTGCAGAGCCGTAGACAGCACAACCGTAGTCCAGTTTTGAACGGACCAGGGCTCTGTAGAGGTGCAACAAAGTTTTCTTATCAGCGCCCCAGTCGGTGTGTGCTACGACCCGCAGAATATTCAGTGCCTTTTGGCAAGCAGTTTTGAGGTTTTTAATATGGCTGAGAAAGTTAAGTTTTTGGTCAAAAATGACTCCCAGAAATTTGGCCTCTTTAACAGCTGGAATGGGAGATTTCCCTACTTGAAGTTCCGGATCTGGAAAAAACTGACGGAAATTATGGAAGTGAATACACTGGGTTTTTGTAGCAGAAAAGGTGAAACCGTTTTCATCCGCCCACCGATGGATTTTATCTACGCAAAGCTGGAGCCTGCGCTGGACACTCGGGTACAGGCTTCCAGTTGCGTAGACAGCAAAATCATCCACAAACAATGAGCAGTCTGAACCCTGCTGAACTGATTTCACAATGTTGTTAATCTTAATACTAAAGAGGGCAGGAGATAGTATGCTCCCCTGTGGAACACCCAACTCCTGCTCGTGGACATCAGAGAGAGTGGTGCCAACCCGGACCTGAAACTGTCGTTCTGCCAAAAAATTTTGAATAAAAAGTGGAAGATGACCTCGAAAACCCAGATCGTGGAGATCATAAAGTATCCCCGACTTCCAGGTGGTATCGTAGGCCTTCTCCAAGTCAAAGAAAATTGCCACTGCATGCTGTCTGTTTAAAAAAGCGTTCCTAAGTGTAGATTCCAGACGAATCAAATGGTCAACTGTACTACGATGTTTGCGGAAACCACACTGTTCTTTCGCCAAAAGGCCATCGGTTTCAAGTTTCCACATGAGCCTAGCATTGACCATTTTTTCCATTAATTTACAAACACAGCTGGTCAAAGCTATGGGACGGTAATTGAAGGATTAGAAAGATCTTTTCCAGGTTTGGGGATGGGAATAATGAGGGCTTTCCGCCAAGAGGGTGGAAAGCAACCTGAAGTCCACACATGGTTATATACTTGTAGCAGTATCTTCAGACCTTCTTGCGGAAGATGTTTCAATAGTTGATAATGAATTTCATCTAGACCTGGAGAGGAATCGCTGCAAGAGAGTAAGGCAGATTTCAGCTCGTTTAACGTGAAAGGAAGATTGTAGTCTTCCATGTTGTCGGATGAAAAGTTGCAGGGTGATATTTCTTTTAGGGCTTTGTTTTTGACAAAAGTGGATGATTTATTAGAAGAGGAGGAATTCTTTTCAATGGTTGAAGCAAGCAGATTAGCAACTGCTTTCTTCTCTGTTATTAAAGAATCCGAAAACTTGAGATGATTCACAGTGGGACAGGTGTTCTTCCCTTTAATTTTCTTAATGATGTTCCACACTTTTTTCTTAGAAGTTTTTGATGTCAGCCTGGAGCAGAAGCTTCTCCAGGACCGACGTTTACTGATTTTAAAAGTGTGTCTTGATTTAGCACGGAGTTTCTGATGGGCTCGAGCGTTGGGACCCGAAGGTCGTTGGTATACCTGACGCTGAGCCCGTTTTCTAACTTTAGAAATTTGTTGGCATTCTGAATCGAACCAGGGTGTTTTTGGCATTTGAAGTTTATCGGAAGACACTGGAATACAGGCCTTAGCACATTTAATCATAATGTTAGTCAGTGATTCAGCTGGGTCAGGACTCTGAAAAAAATCAGTGTCCTGGAACTCCTTAGAAACAGTGGCTGCAAAGAGGTCCCAGTTTGCTTTCTTATAATTTAAATGCTGAGAGACAGAGACATGTTCAGTTATTACAGGTTGTAGAAGGACAGGGAAATGGTCACTTCCGTGCAGATCGTCATGGACAGACCACTCATAGTCCAGGACCAGCGAGGGGTCACAAACCGACAAATCTAAACACGAAAGTGAACCTGTGGAAGAATGGAGGTAAGTTGCAGATCCGTCGTTCAGACAACACAAATCCAAATCCGAAAGGACATCCTCAATCAGCAGACCTCTGGATGACGAACCGGTACTACCCCAAAGAGGGTTGTGACCGTTAAAGTCACCCAACAGCAAAAAAGGTCGAGGAAGTTCCCCTAACAGACTGACAAGGTCCTGACGACAAACCGGGACAGATGGAGGTAGATAAAGAGAACAGATTGTGACAGTCTTGTGGAGAGTGACTCTCGCAGCTACAGCCTGAAGGGAGGTAGACAGAGCGACAGGACTATACAACAAAGTTTTGTGAAGGAGAAGGGCAACACCGCCCGACAGTCCCAACGTGGAAGGTTGTGCAGGCTTTGAAAGAATATTAAAGCCAGAAAGAGTAAAGGTCTTCTGGCTTTGAATTTGGGTTTCTTGAAGAGCCACGACAGAAGGTTTCATAGATTGACACAGAAGCTGCAGCTCCTCGAAGTTGGAATTTAGACCACGGATATTCCAATGGATTATTGTATTATCCATGGTGCAGAGGGCGAAAAGGAGAGAGATCAGGTCATCTCCTCATCAGCATCTGCGGCCAATGGAGTGAACTTATTTTTTAGTTTTACTGGACTGTGTTGGTCTTTGGACCCGCTGGCAGACTTGCTCGCAGGTGACAAAGGCCTGGAATTTGGAGAAGGTGGAGGTCTGGATTTGGGAGATGGTGGAGGGTTTTTCCTTATCTCCACCATCTCCACACTGGATGGAACTCCCTTGCCCGCACGGGCACTGGACAGAGGAGTTCGAGGGGGAACTGCTGGTTTTTTAATCTGCCCAGCAGCAGATGTTGTAGACTGCTGGGCAGTCTGAGGGGTGGCGGATTTTTTGCCTCCACCAGGGCAGTCACTTTGGTTTGGAAGGTGGTGGACCTGCTTCCACCAGAGCTGACAGTTTTTCCTTGCAATGTCTTCGAAAACGTAAAGTTATCAGTCTGACAGCAGACTGACCGAGTTGGAACTGTTGGAACTTTCTTTACGGCCGAAGCGTACGAAGAAGCTGTCGGCGACTGACTGCCCACAACCTGCTTGCGGGCTTCGAAAAAGGAGATCTTCTTTTCTGTCTTAACCCTTTGTATTGCAGATTCCTGAATCCACAGAGGACAATTCCGTGAAGAGGAGGGATGGTCGCCACCGCAGTTTGCACAATGTGCCGGATCTTTACACGGCCCATCATGGGTTGCCTTGCAGCAAATACCACACACCTCCTGCCCAGAACAACGGTCTCTGACATGGCCAAACTTCTGGCATCGGAAGCACCTCAACGGGGACGGAACGTACAAATGAACCCGGACAATCAGGTAGCCGACTTTGATGACCGGAGGCAGCACAGGGTTGCAGAATGTCAGAAAGAGGGTGTTGGTGGCCACTCTTTCTGCACCCTTCTTGATAGTCACCCTGCGCACCTCCGTCACACCCTGGGATGCCAGCTCCGTTTTGATTTCTGCCTCTGAAACACCTGATAATTCCCTGCAGCGAATCACTCCTTTTGATGAATTTAATTGTTTGTGGGGAGTTACCCTGATCTCCCTGTCCACAAGTTTCGTTGCTTTCAGCAGCTGTTCAGATTGCTTTTGTGACTTACATTGAATAAGAAAGGAACCATTCCTCAACCTCTTGATGGACCGAGGGTCACCTGCTATACCTTGAAAGCCCTTTTGGATAGCAAAAGGGCTCAAAGCTGAAAGGGGTCTTTCTTGCTCCGTTCCTTCCATAACGAGCCAAGAAGCCCAAAAACCTGTCTTCTGTCGTACCTCCATATCCGAATCGCTGTCAGAATCGAAATCCCCTGAAATAGGGGATGCTGCCTTCCTCTTTTTTGGGGGATGTGTTTTGAAAAAGCCATGTGTATTTTAGTATATTTCATCCCTCCCTTACCCACCCACCTTGGAGTCCAACTAAGGGCCAGGGCCAAGAAACCAATGTCTTGACCCCTTCCAGGCTTCGGGAGAGACATACGACAAGCAGAAGCAACCAACCCTATCCCCCCTGATCATGCTCAACTCCCGGGAACAGAGAGCTGAGCACTGCAGGGGTTTACTTGGCCAGCTGGGGAACTGCCCGTCTTGACCCAACCCCAAGAAGGGGAGCCGATTAGTACACCCGGGCCAAAGTGTACTCCCTGTCTAGGAGAGGTCCGAGCCAAAGTGATGTGTTGAGAGCGCTGGCCCTCTCAATCACCAGGATCTCATTCCCCTCCGACACAGGTCGCACCGCACGGCAAACGCGGCGGATCTTAAGGAGACCACAGAGAGAAAAGGAGTGTGGAAAAGAAGACTTGAAGGGGAGACGAAGATAGAAAAGGGCCAAATAAGGGAGGCAGAAAACAAGAAAAGGAGAAAGGCGGGTTACTCTTAGTCAGGATCCTCACCCTTAGCCGATCTGACATGGGAAGCCCTACCAGGGGCATCAACTCCTTACCACGTTACGCTTAGGCCAAACAGCATCTGCACCTCTCAGGCCTAGAAGCAGTATGAAAAAAACAGCCTATCTCCAAGTATTGATGCCCCCGCCAGCAGAGCCTAAGGGATCACTGGACCACGCAAACCCTCCGACCACGACAAGGTCGTAACCCCCCGGAGGGATACTTGAAGGTAAATCAACTGTAGAATTAATGGCGTCCTCTAAATTCGCTAAGTATTGTTTTTGTGCACCAAAACCAGTAGAAGAACCAGTAGAAGAACCAGTTATGCTCGACCATGTCTGTGCTTGCGAACCTACCAAACACCAAACGTAAGTACGAATAGAGTCGTTTATTCGTTCTATTCCCGCTTTAGTTAGGCCCTCAGATATGTCTAAGATAAATGTTGTCCATGCTGTTTTATGCTCTTGCTCTATGGACCGAGGTGAACAGTTGTGCCTGAAGAAAAAGATGTGTAAGGAGGATTCCAGTCATACTTATACTTTCTGTGCACGCCCCAAAATAAGGGGTGCCTAAGCCATGATTAAGATCCAACTTTTGTCTAAAGTCTGTCTTAACATTAATATTGAATTCGCGACAGATCCTTTCAAAAGCATTCATGTCTATTCGGTTGCTGAATGGATTAAACGTTTTGTCATTTGGTAATGGCGCTTGCAGTTCAGTCAAAATACGTCTGAAGGTGTAATAGAAATGAAATCTGCACACTGACCTCACCAAAGGATCAGGATGATTTAAATGATTAGCATACGACACTCCACACCCAGTTGTTGCACAAAACACAGCAAAGTTTAACTGGTTCTGATAAAACTGCATCGGATGGCTGAACCACACTTTCGCGATGTAGTCTTTTTTAATAGGAGGGTTAAGATATCTGCTTAATGGAGTACTCACCTTTACTTGAAAGGCATCAGACTGAGTCACAGAAATGTCGAGGGTGCCGGTTGCTATATTTTTAAGATTGTAGTGCGGCCCAACAGAATATTTTGCTTTAGTATTATATTTGAACGCGCTCATTTTTATTTTGTTTAAAAAATGTTTGTAACAATAACAACCCAAGACAGTCCTTTGTTTTTAGAACATGCTATTGATAACAATTGTGGAACCAAAATGGTTGCGCTTCATGAAATATTTTACAAAGTCAAATGGTTTAATATTACTAAATCCAAGAAGAATAATAAGATTACAAAATATGATAGGAGAACAAACAAAGTTCACCCGTTAACAATACCTGATGGTTATTACGGGTTTTGCTCACTAAAAGAAGCAATGAGTAACTTAGACATTACTCTTAAACTTAACAATGCAAATCTAAAAACAATATTAACATTCAAACCTGAAGAAGCAAAATACGATTTTGATAGAGAGCTAGCTAAAATGCTAGGCTTTACAACTAGCAATCTGCCCACTCATAGTTTTAGTTCTGCGCCAGATGAAACTACGTTTGAGGGGGAAAATCCGCTCGATCTTGCATTACATTCATTACTCTATGTTCATTTGGACGAGCTGAGCACTGATGAAAACTTATATGATGGAAGGTCCTCAACTGTTTTAAGAGCTCTTCCATCTGGGAAAGCTGCATATTGCGATTATGAAATTATACAATTCCCTAATTTACAGTTTAAAAGATTAGTTTGTGGGGACGTCGGATCATTTCGTATAAAAATCAAAGACAAAACGGGGAAAGACGTAAAATGTGATAACCTGCACATTGTTTTGGAAATAAAATAATAAACTGTACTAAAAAATAATGTTGCGGGGGCCAGAAGAACCAGGAGTTACATTAGCGCCTGTAAGGTGTATAACTTTAGAATTAAAAGACCTTGCAGACGTTACAGACTTTGAACAGAACGGTGAAATAGGCACTTTGTATGGGTTTGAGTACACTAAAGATGGTGATTATAAACGCAAAGAGGTTGGCGACAGCAAAAAGTTTCCTAAACTAGAACAGCTGCGCAATCTAGAAGCAAATAATGTTGGCCAGTATGAATATAAAATAGTTCGAAAACCTGACCTCAAATGGCACTTAGAACCATATTTAGAATGGGAAATAAAATTTGAATTTATAAGCCCATTTACATTTTTTAGCCGTCAAAAAAGTTTCAGAAAAGCATTCAACTCTGGCCCTTTACATGTAAGTCTTATGCCGGACGACAATAGTCGGAAAGAGATTGAAATAACGCCGTATGGGAAAAAACAGTACATCCTCCACAGAAAAGAAACGGTTATAAAGGATGCTTCTACAAAATTACAGTTCTTTCCACGCACAAAATTAGGAGACACGTTCACAATAATATTTGAAATTTCTGTCTTAAAAGATAAGGCAAGAAATGGAGCTGTGGGCGTCAGTGACAATCTTATGAAAGGAATTCTTATTAGCTGGCAAAACTTAGACGTTGAAAAACTTAAAGTTACCATCGTCGTTCTTCACAACGGTGAGGATATTAAGGTCATAACAACCAGCGACAAAATTAATATTAGTCTAAATAGAAACGATCTTACAGGACTAAATTGGATTAATCTTACACATTTAGACCTTATAGGATTTTATTATACTGAACAAGTTTTGACAGAGAGCATGATAAAAACAATAACTGGATTAGATTAAATTCTATTATAAAACCATGGAGCAGTTAAACTTTATGACAAAAACCCCTCATTGTTCATTAATTTGTGGACAAACTGGTTGTGGAAAAACAATATTTATCCTCAACCTGTTACAAACAGTTTATCGTTATAATTTTGATCATATTGTGATTTTCTGCCCAACACTTAAATGGAACAAAGCATATCATGATAGAAGGTTTATATGGACTGATGATAACATATTTTTAGTTAATCCTAGCAATAAACTGAGTGAGTGTCTAGAACGCTTTTTTATATTGTTTGAAGGAACGCAGACACTATTTATTATAGATGACTGTTCAGCAGAAAGAGACATAGTTAAAAAGAGAAACACTTTGTCGAAACTAGCCTTTAGTGGAAGACATGCTGGGATAAGTGTGTGGATTTTATGCCAGAAATATAACTCAGTTTTAAAAGACTTTAGAGAACAGTTAAAGACTGTAGTTTTATTTCACATGAAAGACAGAGACTCATTTGAAGAATGTTTGCGCGAAAATGACGTTATTGAAAACGATCAGGAAAAACATAGGATTAAGCAAAAACTAAAATCTGAAAACTTTAGTAAATTAGTATTGAAAACGGATAATCCTACACAGTATGTATGTTTGTAGATAATCGTTATTTTTTAGTTATTGAAGTCTTACTTGTCAGAGAACAGCATTTTACCAATCCTGGGTCACTTCGTCCGAAACTGGTTGAGGACGAAGTGAGCCAGGATTGGTAAAATGCTGTTCTCTCAGGGCCTTCTGTTACTCTCCTCCTCCATTTGAGGTCTTAGTGCTGGTATTCAATAAAGTCAATAAAGTCCTGTGTGCAGCATGTAATTCCCATACTTAAAGGAACTTGTGATGACATGCGAGAAACCCTTCTTCAAATTCTGAGGATCACACAATCCATCCCTACTCATCACAGTAGCATAGTACAGTGTGGTGTGGTGTGGTTGATATGGAATAACAATTATAGTATACGACAGCACAGTATAGTATAGTGTAATGGAGAAGATAAGATAAGATAATGTTGCTTATAGCCCAGCCGACCGCAAAGGGCCACATCAGGGCTGTCACCACGTTAAAATCAACTCACCAGTCGTGTAATGTAGAAAGGAATAGCATAGTATAGTTCAGCACAGTACAGTGTAGCATAGCATAGAGTAGCGCAGTGTAGTGTAGTGTAGGTTGCGTAATTTGGTATGATATGTAAGGTATGCTAAAGAACAGTTTCAGTTTCATCAAGGAGGTGTCACTGCGTGCGGACTAGTCCATATACGCTACACCACATCTGCTAAGTTTTGAGACCACACTGTGCATGATTTGAAGCTGATGGATAAATGAATTAACAATGAAGATGAGACAATTGAAGAAGAGGGTCTCGTAGCTATGACTCAGCGGATGTCTTACCTACGCATTAGCCCAACGCGCTGGTCAGACCTTGAGTGCCTACCTACATTTTTTAAAATAAAAATGTGTGTGTAGTGAATGTACACATGTGTCTATGATGTGTGGGCATGGGCCCATGTCTGTGCGTGGGCGCATGTGTGTGTGTCTGTGTGTGTATGTGTGTTTGCGTGTATGTGTGTGTGTGTATGTGTGTGTGTGTGTGTGTGTGTGTGTGCTTGCATGTATGAGCGTGTGTGTGTGTGTGTGTGTGTGTGTGTGTGTGTGTGTGTGTGTGCTTGCATGTATGAGCGTGTGTGTGTGTGTGTGTGCATATATGTGTGTGTGTGTGTGTAATTTGTGGGTTTGTGTGAGGCACACGTATCTGCATATAGGCTATATGTGTACATATCTGTGTGTACGTGTGTGTCTTTGTATGTGGGCATGTGCGTGTGTGTGTGCATTTGTGCACTTATGTGTGTGCCTGTGTGTGCACGCATGTGTCGGTGTGGACGTGCACATGCACACATGTGTATATGTGTGTGGGTAAGAGCGAGCGAACGTACGCACACACATTCGTATGTGTGCGTGTGAGCGTGCACGCACGTGTGTGTGTGAATGTGTGTGTGTGTGTGTGTTTGTGTGCGTGTTGTGACTGCATGCGTGAATGTTCAGAAGATGACTTAGGATCAAGAACAAGACCATCAAATACAGCATATATGTGCACGTGCACACTGGTGCCCACACACACATACACATAACAATAAGAACGACGACTACTCCCCCTAACACACATCCCACACACACGCACACACACAAGTACACACACATACACAAAACACATACACATGCACACACACATACACTGCTAAAGAACAGAAAATAATACTGTATATGACATTTTCATCATAATTGATTTCTCCCATGCTCTCTACAGGTTTTGTTTCTTGGAGTTTTTGTTGTTATTTTTTCTCTGGTTTGGTTTTTATCTATTAGAGCAGCTTCTTCCTCACAATGTGGCTAAAAAATTTCATTCATTAGAGTGACTTCTTCCTCACAATGTGGCTAAAAATTTTCATTCATTAGAGTGACTTCTTCCTCACAATGTGGCTAAAAATTTTCATTCATTAGAGTGACTTCTTCCTCACAATGTGGCTAAAAATTTTCATTCATTAGAGTGACTTCTTCCTCACAATGTGGCTAAAAATTTTCATTCATTAGAGTGACTTCTTCCTCACAATGTGGCTAAAAATTTTCATTCATTAGAGCGACTTCTTCCTCACAATTTTGCCAAGATGACTGTTCTTGCCAGTTTCTTACACAGTGTGAGCATTTGTGTGTGAGCATGCATGTATGCAAGTGCACATGCACACATGAATGTATGCACAACACAGAGAGAGAGAGAGAGCACGTGTGTGTGTGTGTGTGTGTGTGTGTGTGTGTGTGTGTGTGTGTGTGTGTGTGTGTGTGTGTTTTTGTGTGTTGTGTGATGTACTTTCTTAACTCACAAAATGAGTCTATCAACTGGACAAAAATCCGACAAGTGGGTACTCTTTATTTGTAAATCAACATTTTTTTTTTGTAAATCCAGTTTGTTTCACATACATCCCAGCATATTTTCATTGGCGAAAATATTTCCAAAATGATATAAACCTTCTAAATAACTGAATCTGAGAATAATAACCAACATTTGATTTTTTTTTTAAAGGAAAGGAAAAAAAAAAGAAGAAATTTCAGGATAAGTATTTAAAAAATCATAGTAGAACTTTCTAGTTTCTGGTTAAATTGAGAACTTTTGTGTCAAAATGGCATATTTATATATATACACTTTGTGTTTATTCATTCTAAAAAATGAATTTGAAAATGCAATATGGCGTGTTTGGTGATGCAAGTAACTTCTATGTGAAAAGCCCCTTAGACAGTGTTGTTGATGAAAGTTTCAGAGCAGTTTTAACTGCAACTTGATCTTTTTAATGTGCCTTGCAAATCGATGCAAAAATAAAAGTGGAAAAGCATATCAATCACAATCTCTGAAACATGTCTTCATGTCTTTCTCGCTCATGCATAATCCATAGGATAATAAATAACAAAGGCTTATAAGAACAGACAGATGTCTTAGCTGATCGGCATTCTAGAATAAGATGCATGTATCATATTCGTTGTTTAGCAAGTTCAGTGATTCAAACCAAAGACCTACATATACATCTCAGAAAATGTTGGGATTTCCCAGATGTCAGCCCTATTTGACAGTCTTAAAATCATTTAATTATGTGAAGTGATCTATCTAAACAACTATATGTACAAATGTACATTTGAGCAGTCTTCTATGTGGTAAAGTAATGATAATCCCCAGTCAAAAATAATGCAGGATAAAAAGACAGTATTTTCAATTCCCAGACTAATGGGAGAGGGAAATGGCACTGATATCCCGACATATTTGGACTCACTTGCAACAAAAGATGAAATTCAACAAATCAGAGCAGATGCTAATCGGGAAAACAATGGCTTTAGGGATTCAAAATCAATACTGAGGATAGAATGCAAGGAACATTCTTTGAAAATGGAAATGAAATGGACGTGCATGTGCATGTCTGTATGTGGAAAACAGAAAATTCAAGAATGGAAAAGGAATTGTCCCAACAGGATTGGATGTTGTAAAGTGCAGACAGAAGTCCACAATCAGGAGCACACTGCGAATGGAACATGTTTGTTTACAACATGCTGGGGGAGGGGACGGGAAGGGGGGGGGGGGGGGGGTGGAAAGGGAGAGTACCAACAACTTATATAGCACAGTGAGCATGATCTGCTTCGACTCACTGGGAGTTATGACCACAGACAGTGACATAAAGGTACCACCTGATTAAAAGCTCTGTCTTGCTAAACATGTCTGGCATAGCACATTTTCAATCTTTTAAAAAAAAAAGAAGCAAATGGGGAAAAAAAGGAAAGGATACATTCTGAGTGACAGGAGAAAATTGAAAAGCACAGCTGTTTTAGTCAGACAAGATTTGGCAGCCAAAAATTGCCAACTGCCAAGAGAAGCCTACAAAAATGTTCTCACTTCCAGCCATTGTAGTCAGTGCACAGGAAAGTATAAACTGAAGAACTGTATGAATTTGCAAATGTGGTGTGCATTCATGCATGTGTGTATGTGCATGTGAGCATGTACACACTTGTATGGATCCTTGAGTGTTTCTGTGACTCTGTGTGTGTGTGTATGTGCGTATGCGTGTGCGTGTGTGTGTGTGTGTGTGTGTGTGTGTGTGTGTGTGTGTGTGTGTGCGTGCATGTAAAACGTTGACACTGGCACTTTCTCACCACTTCTGAGCCCAAGAACAAAACCTGTTATTTCTATCCCTTGATTTGATGCCTGAGTTACTATTTTACTGTGGAAACAAATTTTAAACTTGACATTTTTTTAAATTAATCACTTGGGCATATTCTTGCTCCCTCAAACACACCTGCACCTAGGCCCATCATGTCACTGCACCAGTACCAGCAGCCCACAAGGAGCAGTCACTCTCAGGTCATCAAATAACCTATCAGAAGAGCCACTGCACTGCTGCTGAGTCACTTTGCAGATGTTCTGATCCAACAGACACAAAAGACCACCTTCAAAGACCTGATGATAACAATGATGGCCTAGTCAAGGAGCCAAATCATCATGACTGAACATTTTGGTGAGATGATCAGACAAGCCCTCCACGTTTATTCAAAGCACACTGACAAAGGCTTCCAAAACTCGGCACTTCACTTTGAAGATATGTGCAACTTTCACTCCACAGTAGGGAAAAGCAGATTATTTTTCCCAAGGATTTGAGAAGAAGCCAGACTAAGGCTTAATTTTTTTTGTGTGTGTGGTCAACTTACCTAAGCTAGGCACAGAAGGTAAAGCCACACCACAGTAGAGAGTAAACCATGTGTTAGTTTTGTAATGTCTTTACATATGACTTTCTAAGCCTTATAGAAATGGTCAATGGAAGTCAAATCTCACTCTGTCTGTCTCTGTGTATATATGGAAAGAGGAAAGGATGGGGTGAGAGAGGGGAGGGGCAGTGGTGGCACACAACATTCAAAACAGTGTAATAAGGGATTGTTCATTCACTATCATATTTCTGGGTGTAATTGCAAGTAAATCTAAAATGTCTACCAGAATTCTTTAACGTCAAAACCCATGTTTTTCTATATACATTGGGAACTCATTGTCTACTTATAATTTTCCCTTTTACCCCCTGCCTGACTAACCATGACCCTCCTGAGCCTGCTGAAGGTCTTCATACCCAGAATTCCTAGCTCTCTGATACCTTTCCACATAGACCAGCTGGTGGGGCCCGAAGCTGTCATAGCTCTCCCAGCGGGTTAACTTGACCATGTCAGGTTTGTAGTTCTTCAAGAAGTACACCCAGCACTTCACCGTCTTTGTCTCCCCGTTGTTGTCCGTCGTGACGATGTCATCCTCCGAGCGTTCGTAGTAAGTGGGATGGGACTCAAAGTCGTCCAGGAAGTCCCGCTTCTGGGTGTCCACCTTGTAGATTTCTCCACTGACATTCTGAGTTTAGAAGCAAACTGACTGGATTTCAGGGGGGAAAGTTGTACTTGAAAAAAAAGGAAACAAGGAATTAAAGAATTAATTAATCCACAGGAAGTTAAACCCGAAGACTGCCTTTAAGCCGTCAGCTGACGCCGAAGTAAAAATGCTTTCCCAGTGCCTATGGGCCGTCCACTGACGTCATGCATTTTTCTTGAATTTTCATTCATTACTATTTCTATTAACGGGCTTAAATAGAGTGTGTGTTGTAAGCCTTATATGTCTGTAGTATTAAAATGATATGCAAATGACCACACGTGAGGGAAAAGCCCATTTATTCTCATCACTGACTGGATGACCAGCCAGCACTTCGTCTCGCTTGCAAAGATGGCGGCGCAACCTTCGACAAGCGTAGCGACCAAATCAACGTATTTACACAGCTGAGCAGGCTCTGCTAATAATTTTTGACAAAGACAATAATCTTTTATTCAACGACTTACTCGAGCATGAAGGTGACATGATGATAGTGATGGAATTGCCGACCATATTCGTCAGTTATTGAGTAGGGCTGTGTGACCTCAGTGTGTGTTCAGCTGACGGCTAGCCTAGTGTGTACTCTGCACTGCGTGACAGTGGCCAGCGATGTGATAGTCAGCGCGAGAGGGGAGCGCGGCCTGCTTGCGGTGTGACACGGGGCAGAGGGAAAGGTAGGGGAGGAGGGGTGAAAGAGAGGGTTGAAGTCCAGCAAGGGGGTGTGGTGGGGGGAGGGGGGCGTGGTCGTGGACTGA
>CM031620.1:67588839-67630356 GCA_018398815.1 Conus ventricosus | reverse complement strand
ACAAGCTTTGTCCCCTCGTGATGCAATCGCCGTGGGTATGAATGGGAACGTCACATGACTTTCGATTTTATCACCGAGTATCTCGTTATTGTTTTGTCCAAAGGGCGCTGTCTCATCCCTCCTCTGCCCCTGGGTTTTAGGGGTGAGAAGTCCTCACATTACTCTTACCTACCCTCGGTTCTTTATTTGATGAAAAACACACTCATACCCCATTCAGCAGGTTTTGAATTTTCTGGTTTTTGTAAATGCGTTCTGTAAAAAGTATATTGAGTTTTTTTTTGCCTAAAATCTAAAAAGACATCCTTCTTTTCTCATATTTACCCCCCGGCCGTTCATGAACAAATTGTTATCTAGTCATCGTGGAAGGGTTTGTTTACTAACGAATAATCGCCCTTTTATTCACTATAATTATCCTGTGATTTTTTTCCTTTGAAACAAAAAATTGGCACCAGCTAGCGGCTAATCTTACACACTCGCCCCGCATCTCCCGCATCTTTCCTTTTCTCATTCATCCCTCGCTCGTGAACGTCGCCTCAACCATGCAGCCCATGGGAAACGTGATAGTTTTTTCCCTTTGCTCAAAAAAAGTTGCACGTCCCGGGTGTAACCCCGCCCCCCCCCCCCCCCCCCCCCCCCCCCCCCCCTTTACCATGTTTTGTTGATACTTCCCCACCTTACATACACCCCCCCCACCCGAAGTCCGCCCCCCACCCTGATGGAAATAATGGGGGAAAAAAAACAAGAAATAAAAATAATAAAAATTTAAAAATAAAAACATTGAAAAACTCTCCTCTCCACAAAAATACACCCCCCCTCCCCCAGATATCGAAAACTCCACCCAAAGGCATACAGATTTAAACCCATTGAACATGTTTGTTGTATACATACCAATACACAATGGCATGTCTCATTCCAAAGACGTTCACTCAAAAGGAAATTTTATTTTCCATTGTAATGTGTATAAATCAATAATACATAACACATGTCTGTGTTGGGAGACAAGCGAGGGAGAGGGAGAGAAGAGAGAGAGAGAGAGGAGAGGAGAGGAGAGGGGAGCGAGAGGAGAGAGAGAGAGAGGGGAGAGAGAGAGAAGGGACACCGCTCGAACATGAGGGAAAAAAATCACAAACAAGTGTACAAAATCTTCCTCCAAGGGTTCTTGGCATACACTTGTCTCAACATGCTTAAGGTAATGAACCCCAAATACGATACATAATAACCACAGCAGTATATAGCAAAAAAGAAGAAAGAAAGAAAGAAAAGAAGAAAAGGCGGGGGAGGAGGGGAGACAAATGGCGATGATGGACGACAATATGACGAAAATCACGTACTGATACGCACGACCACGCACGCAACGCACGCGGGGACCACACCCCCCACACACACGAACACTCATTTGGTGCACTCTCAGCTTGAATAGCGTACACATAACAAAACAAAAAAAAGGGGAAAGGAGGGGGGGGGGGGGGGGGCTGTTTTCTTTTCTTTTCTTATCCCTGAAGGATTCCGTGTATGTGCGTACATACATCCTATGTGCAGAGAATGTGAATGCGAGCGCGACGCGCGCGCGCGCGCGCGTGTGAACCTTTGAAACACTCGCTCAAATTTTAAATGACAACCCCACCGTGAATAGGTAGTACATCCTTCCAAAAAACACAACCCAAAAATGTAAGGCAAGTTGAGAAAGAAAAAAAACACACACACACGCACACACCACACCACACACATACACACACAACACACACACACACACACACACACCACACACACACACACACCACACACACAGAGAGAAAAACCTCCAGGAAACGTTTTGTGTATCCCTCATTTTTTTCACACCTCAACCAATGTAATTCAACATCAAAATAAACATCGGCTATCTTTGTTGCTATTCCTGTCTCACCAACAAATTATACATGTTTCACACAAAATTTGTAAGCAAAGACCATGTGTGTGTGTGTGTGGTGTGTGTGCAAAAGAGCGCCAGCGCGCGTACGAGACAAAAGAGAGAGAGTGGATAGAGAGACCAGAGAGGGACAGAGAGAGAGGGAGGGGAAAAAGCAGAGGGAGGGGGGGGAGGAGAGAGAGAGAGAGAGAGAGAGAGAGAGGGAAAAGAGAAAAGAAAAGAGAGGGAGAGAGAGAGAGAGAGAGAGAGAGAGAGGGGAGAGAGAGAGAGACTGAGAGAAAAGAGACACAGACACGAGAGTGTGTGTGAGTGTATGCGCGCGCGCATGCGTGGGTGAGTGTGAAAAAGATGAAGCCCCTCTGGGTCGGTGTTCTCTCATCCCAGCCCTCTCAGCAGTTAGCTATCAACATTTTACACCAACTGTGATTACAAAATCAACAAGTAAATACACGTGAAGCAAAAAATAAAACCACTGATAAGGACGCACTTTCCCCCATAAAAATGAATAAAAAAATAAATTAAAAATAAAAAAAAAATTTAAACTTTGTACACTGAAAAATCACATGGAGACTCAAAACCAGGAGACACTTATTGTTGCAAGTCACAGATTGAAAAAGCGTAAAACATCAACCATGGAGAGGGAAAAACAAAACAAAAACAAAAAAGCAAAAAATAACATGGGAGCGACGAAGGGGGGGGGGGGGGGGGGGGGGGGGTTTGGTTTGTTGTTTCTTATCCTAAAGCGTTCCGTACGTGTTCGCGCATGCATCTTATGTTCAGAAAATGTGCGCGCGCGCGCGTATGAACCTTTGAAGCACTTGCTCAGTTTGAACTGACAACACACCGTGACACACATCCTTCCGAAAACACTACAACCATAACTATAAGCTAAGCTGAGAAAAGAAAAAAAATACACAGGAAAAAAACCTTGAGAAACCGTTTAGTGTATCCCTCATTTGAAGTGTCACACCTCAACCAATGTACTTCACACATCAAATAAACAATTTACCATCTTTGTTGCTATTCCTGTCTCAACAACAAAATATGCGTGTGTTCACACAAAATTTGTAAGCAACGACCATGTTGCGTATGTGGGAAATGTGCGTGAGCGTGTGTGTGAGACAAGAAAAGAGAGAGAGAGAGAGAGAGAGAGAGAGAGAGAGAGAGAGAGAGAGAGACAGAGAGAGAGAGAGAGAAAAGAGAGAGACAGACAGAGAGACAGACGGAAAAAGACAACAGAGAGGGGGGTGCTACGTGCACGTGCATGCGTGGGTTAAATGCAAATAATTAAAACCCATCCCGGGTCGATGTTCTCTCATCCCAGCCCTCTCAGCAGTTCGCTATCAACATTTTACAAGCTGTGATTACAAAATTCAAGTAAATACATGTAAAGCAAAAAGATAAAACCACTAATAAAGAACGCAGTTCCGCCAGCAAAGAAAAAATTAGGTAAACTTTAGGTAAATTGAAAAAATCGCACGGGGGGCTCGAAACCAGAGAGGACATCATTTGTTGCATCTCTCGCTGAAAATAGCGTACACATCAACCAAAAAGAGAAAAAAAAAAAAAAAAGACGGGGGGGGGGGGGGGGGGGGGGGAGGGCTGTTGTCTTGTTCTATTCCCATTCCCCAAAGCAAACTGTGTATGCACGTGCATACATTTTATGTGCAGAAAATGTGTATGTGTGAGTGCATGTGTGAACCTTTGAAACACTCGCTCAATTTGAAATGACTACACACCAACCAGTGCAACTCGCACATTGGATGCATAATAATCAGTTATTTTCATTATCCTTCCTATTTCTGAAGTAGTTTGGGCATGTATACACAAATCATTTGTATGGAAGTAGTTTGGGCATGTATACACAAATCATTTGTATGCAAAATATGTGTATGTATCTGCATGAGAGAACAGGAAAAGGGGCATTCTGGCTCCCCCGGTCTCAACCAGTTTCGACCGGGCGACTCCAGAATGCCCCTTTTCCTGTTCTCTGACAAGTAAGACTCCAATAACCAAAAACGTAGCGTAGTAACGTAGGGGAAAAGCAGCCGCGGCTGAACACGCCCCATAGAGTAACGTAGGGGAAAAGCAGCCGTGGCTGAACGCGCCCATATACAAACGGTGGGGGCAGGTAAGCCTTTAATTGCTAGTTGCCGGCCTACCTAAGGACTCTGCACTATCCGATTACTTACTACGTGGCCGGACATGACAATTTTCGGATCACGCGATGGGCTGATGTCACGGCCGGCCAATCACAAGACTAGATAGAATCAGCTGATTAGTAGTGACGACATTTCCGCCCAGCACTTGTGTTGTTCATTTCTCCCACTGCTGTGGTGGTGTGAAGACGGTGCTTTTTCTGCGAGAGAAGTGTTTGCATATGGCACAAAATATAGCTGCAGTTTCAGAAGACAGTGTGGATTCTAAGTTAGAAAAAGTTCTTGAATCACAAATCCCTTTTCAACAGCTTTTTTGATTAAATTTTTTTTGGGTGGGAAGCATGGAATCAGCAAACAATTTTCCCAACAAGCTAAAAAATCCCCCTTCCCCCCCCCAACACCAACAAAATTTGTGGACAGAGGAAGAAAAAAAAAAAATGTTTTTACATAAAAAATTTAAGATTTTTGAAAAAATGATTGAACGGCTCTTTAAAGCAAGGGAAAAGGGCCCCCAAAAAAAACTGCCAAAACAGCCCAAAATTCTTTTACAATTGTTTAAAAAAAAGGAAAGGGAAAAAAGAAAAGCGGGAAAGAGATGACCAATCAGAGCTGCATAAATTCCCTTCCCACAAATAAAAGCAGATATTAACTCAACGTTTTAAGAGAAAGGGTTTTCTAAAAAACCTTTTTTGCAAAAAACATTTGATAAAAACGAATTGTGGAAAGGGTTGAAAAAAGGAGTTAAAATGAAAAGAAAAGGAGGGCCCAAAGGGAGATGATTTACATCCATTTTTGGGATTTTTTAAATTTTCCTGTGCAAAAAATGGTTTGAGGAGAAAAAGGGAAAGAAGGTGGGAAATTGTTTAAAAACTGGGCACAATGGCTCAAAGAGAAATGGGATTATTCTGATGATTATGCGCGAAAATTGCTTTGCTATTGAAAAGGGCCTTTATGGAACCCACATTTTTTCACTGCCCGGTTTCCCATAAAGGTATATTTTTTGGAAAGGGTTAAAACAGTTTAAATTCCATGTTGAAAGGCCCCTGTTTTTTTGGAAAGTTTTGGTCACCCCCTCTTCCATTTAAAAAAAAACAGATCGCTCCAAGTTCCTAAAAAAAGTAACGGTTAAGGCTGACATTTTTCTGAATTTTACTGTGCGCGGTTCTAAAACAAAAACCCGCTATAATAACCACCTGTCTGTAAAGTTTTCTGAACTACTGGAGGGGGGCTTCAAAAAATTTGGTAAGGGTTACGCGAAACCGCGGGCTGGGCAGCAAAGGTTTAGGTGTCGGGCCACAGGGACAACCTAACAGGGGCGGCCTGCGTGGGGGGGGTTTGGGACTACTGACGATAGTATGACGGGCTTCAAAAAAATTGAAAGGGTTTACGCTGTAACCCCCCCGGGGAAACCATTTTTCCAAAAAAAACTTGCTTCAAGTCTGCCCCACCATTTTCGGGTTTGCCTTGGGGCCCCGGCGTGATAGAACTGAAACAGACCCTGTGAATTAGGGATTCAGGATTTGATGGGTTTGCTTTCTTGGGGTGTCTTGAATTTACGACTTTTAAAAGGGGTGAACAAAAAAAGCCCCCCTTCACTTTTCCCAAAAGCACTGTCCTGTTTTTGTGTTTTTGTTTGTTGTTTTTTTGTCGGTTGTTTTTTTTGTGTTGTGTTTTGTCCTCCCCCTTTGCACGCCGTCCCCCCACCCCCCCCCCCCACCCCCCCCGCACGAAGTCCCCCCACCCCCACCCCCGAAAGCACGTCCCCCACCCCCACCCACGACCCCCTCGTCCCCCACCCCCCCCCCCCCCCCGCACGCACACTAAGTCATCCACAAGTTTTTAAACTGAATTTCCCCCCCAAGTCACTTCTAATTTCATTAAAGTTCTTACTCAAGTCATTCTAAAAGTTGTCCTCAAGTCACCCTTTAAAGGGTTATCCCCAAGTCACCCCAAGTCATTTTTAAAGTTTTTAAAACTAAGTCGCCCTCAAGTCATCCTCAAGTCATCCCAATTTTAACCAAAGTTCAAAAAAAGTCATCCTTTAAGTACAACCAAGTTCTTATTAAAGTTATCAAATAATTATCAAAAAAAATTTTTAAAATTTCTATGTTTTTTTTCTTAAAAAATTTGGTGTCTAATATAGTACACACAGCCTCAAAAAACCGTAAATCGTTGAGGTTGTCTTTGCTCAGCTTTCTTTGGCGGGGAATTTGGGTTCAGCATAGATCTTAAAAAAGTTCTTACATCCAAAGCCCCACTTTGTTTCCCAATTCTGGTCTATGGAAGGTTTTTTTTGGACCCTTGTCTTTATTTATTGCCCCTTCATCATTTAAAACAAATAATAATCCGAAAAATGATCTATTTTTTTTTCAAAAATTTTTTTAAAATATTATTGCATTATAAATGGACCCAAAATGATTTTTTGGGGTTTTTTGGCGGTTTTGGGTGCTGTTGTCTTTTTCTTGTTATTTGGGGTTTCAGGTTTTTTTTAACTTCTTTTGTTTTTTTTTTCTGCCATTGGTTATATTTTTTTTTAACCGTAATAACCCCCCCCCAAGCGCCCCAAGGCCCCCCAAAAAATGAAAAAACATTTTTAAATTTTCTTTATTCCTTAAAGGGTTTTGGGTTTTGCTGTGGGCCCCTTGAATAAAACTTGTTTTTGTTCTCCCACATTGAAAAAAATGTTGGCGTTGGCGGCTTTATGTTTTCTTATGAGCTCTTTTTTTTGTAACTTTAATTTTTTTTTTGTCTGTTCCACTAGCAAATTTTTTTTCCTGCCTTAAAACCCCCCGGATGAGGTGTTTTACTGGTATTTTCTCGACTTGATTAAATGTTTTTTGATTGGGGGTTTTCCCTGTTCTCCCGGGTTTTCCGGGACTCTTTTTCTTTTTGAAGGGAAAATTTAAAGTCTTATGTTTAAAAAGTTTTTTAATCCATGATTAAGGGCGATAACAAGTTCCAAATTTTGAAATCCCAGATCACCCCCTTAAAAGACTCAAATGACTTTTTTAAAAAGGGGATCTTGCGTTAAATCATAGTAAGACTTTTTCAGAATAAATTGGGAGCAAATTTTCTGACTGTTTGGTGTACAAACTAAAAACCGTTTCCCCCACACTTTTCACCTTCTGGGGACCCCAGCTGCACTTCTTACCTGTTAGGTTTATTTTAAAAAGGTCTTGCGGCGTTTTTCTTTTAAAAGGTTTCTTGCTGAATTCGGGCCCGGGGGAACTTTTTTGTTTTTCCACATGGCCAAAAAATTACACCCTTTTCCTTTTTGGGCATAATAGCTTGGCATCAACTTGAGTATTCATAAGTTCGGGAAGGTTTTTGGGCTGCCTTGTAGCTGTAGTGATCTTTCACTTTTCATTTTTTTTTTTATTAATTAAAATTTTTTTAAATTTTCAAAAAATGAGAAACCAAAAAAAAACTGTTCCCAAAACCCTTGTTTACCATTCTGCTGTTATTGGAGGTCAAAGGGTGTGGTTTACTAAATTGTTTGGGGTTTAAAAAGCTTGTTAAAAATTTAAAAACCGCAGATTTTGGGGCAAAAACTAGTTTTGGGGGGATCCCCCTAATATTGCTATCATTGCAGCTTCGTTTGCCACGAAAGATTTTTCTAGTAAAGCAAGGAATAATTCCAGACGTATAAATATGTAAATAAAAAATTGCTTTTTAAAAAAAAATGGCTTAAAATCGTTTTGAGGGTTGGTTTGGCCCCTGTGGTGAATCCGTTTCGCTTTTAGCGGAAGTAATTAGAAATTTAAGTAAACTGCGGGGATGAAGGCAAAGAGAAAAGACATAACAAAGCTGGGACAACTAGCGCAGCACAAGATCGCTATGAAAACCCAGAGAATTTGGAGCATTTTAGATTTTTTTAAAACGTTTTCCCTGAAAAAACAGGGAATGCGCTTAAAATTTTAAAGATGTTGTTAAAGCAATAAAAAAATATTATTTTTTAAACAGGAAAAACCAAACCCAAAGACTTGCCCCCAAAAAAAATTCAGGACTTTTATCAACCATCAAAAAAAAACAAAAGATGCAAGAAATCGCTTTTTTTTGCCGTTGGTATGCCCGTTGTTTTATTTTGTTGCGTTAATTTTGGGCTGAAAAAAAAATGAAAAAAATCTATTTTTCCCCCCGCCAAAAAGGATTTTGGGAAAGGGGAATACGGCAAAAAAACCCCAAACCCCCAAGGGCGGAGGGGTCGTGAACAAACAGCAAAAAAAAGGTTATCTAAAAAAAGGCGATTTGGCAAATTTATTTACCTGCCCCTAGGCAAATACAAAGGCCAACTTTGTAAATACAATCCCGAACGACCCCATCAAAGGGGATTTTCTATTTTTTACCCTCTGTTACGATTGACGAAAAAGATTTAAGTACGCACTTACGTCTTTGGGACATAGTTTAAAGATAAAAAGAGCGGAAAACCATTAACAAAAAAGGTGTTTCTGCTTTTGCGGTCGCCATAAAAAACTGATTACCAACGGGCCCCCCAAAACTTCCCCTCGAAAGTTTTAAAAGTCGATGATGGGAAAAAATTTTAAAAGGCCAAGTGAATAAATTATTTTTTAAAAACATAGGGTTTCCTTTAAAAAGAGGCTTTTCCCCGGGAGTTCACAGATCACAGGTTTTTATTTTAAAAACCCTTTAAACCCAAACAGTTAGCTGAAAGATTTTTTCTCCACCAGTATCACAGAGAGCTGATTAAACAATTCTCCCCCAACACAGAAGGGGTTTAAAAGTTTGCCCCCCCTTTTTTTGCGCGAAATAAATTAATGAGAATTTAAAGGGCAAAAACCCAAAGAAACAAGAAAATAAAAAGAAAAACAATAAATTTTTGTTAAAGGGGAGACTTTCAGTTAATCCGGCAAACTATTCTTTTGGGTTTTAAAAGTAAGGTCCCTTTAAATTTCCCGGGGGAGCAAAAGGGGACACTCGCATCAGGGAAACAGATCCGTTTGGAGGGGTTGATCCATATAAAAATAAAAAAAAAATTTTGTAAAGATGAATCCGCCCGTTTTTAAATTTACGAAAAAATGCACCCCAAAAAAACCCAGCCCCTTTAAAAGGGATCTTTTGTGAAGGAAAAACTGCAGATAACCCCGAGACACAGTTCCAGTTGCTTATTTTAAATTTACTTTAAATATATTTTGATTTTAAAAATTGGAAGCTCAGAAGGAAAGCGCAAAAATGAAACAAGAATGGAAAAGGAAGAGCCCTTTAAAAAATGTCCCGGGAATCATTTCATGGTGTAATCCCTTTAAGGAAAAAATTTTTCGGGGATTAATCAATGCATGCTAAATCATCCGGGACCCCTACAACCCAAAAAAACCCAAATTGGGAAAAAAAAATATCTTGAATAAAAAAAAAAAATTCGAAGCGTCAAGAAAAACATGGGGAAAAGATTTAAATAAATTTGGGATGAAGCTATGATTGATCTTAAAATTTAAAAATTTGATAAAAAATTAAAAACCCCCCCTTGTTTAGCGGTTCTCCAGTGCCGATTGATATAAAAACTCTGGATTAAAAAAAAACACTTTTTGTGTTTGTTCTATTAACAAACTTCTTTGTTAAAAAACTGTTGTTTTGTTTCCCCATGTGATTAGTCCCCGGGTTTTACGTTGTCATGAGGGAAAAGTCTTTTTTCCCCAAACAATGCTTCTTTTTAGTTTTTTCATGTGATATTTTGACGCAAAACACTCGGGATTTCCCCTTTGCTTTCTTAATGTTTTTTCCCCTGGCTCAAAATTTACTGTAATTTTCGCCCTTTTAAAACCAATAAATCCTTAATCACCCCTCCAGTTAATTCATCCTTCATCTTTCCTAAAACCTTCTTGTTGGGAAATTGAATGCAAAGGCGAATCTTTAGGGTAATGGATGTGTGTACCTTCCTGATGCCCTTTAGCACTTCTATTTCCATTCTTTAAGTTGTCTTAAAGGTGGGGATATCTATAAAAAAAACTGTCTTTTAATCGTGAAAAAGTACTCTGGACTCAGGATACGAGGGCTTTAAGTATTTCATAAAAAAATTTTTAAATCAAAAGTTTTGATAATTCAAAAACAGTAAACCCAAAAAACGGGTTTTGCCCAAATTTGACTTTCTTTTTTTTCTAAATTATGCCAAAAAGTGATCATAAAATTCTTTGAAGCCCTTTTTTTAATTTGGTTTTGAAGTATTTTTTTTTGTTCTTTTCCTTTGGTGACTAATTGTCATCTTTGCCCCTTGTGCGGTTTTCTCCATAGTTTTTTTCCGAAACGCTGTTTTCATAAACCTTGAAAAAAGTTTTTTTCTAAAAGCTTCTGGGGATTTGGTTCTGAGACCCCGTGTTCTTCATGAGGGTTTGGGTTTCATGAATTTTTCTTGATCAAAAGAATTTACGATAAACGCTGTCAACTTAAAAACCATGTTTTAAAATTTAAAATTGTAAAAGTCTGTAATGACAGGACAAAATTTTTTTTGCCTCGAAGATTAGGCAAAATTTTTGGGGGGGTTTCCTTGGATTCATTTTAGGCTTTCTGTGCAAAAGGGGATAGTCTTTATGCAGGTTTTGGGAGTTCAAGGTTATTTAATTTTAAACCTTTTAAAATTAAAAACCCCCGCTGTGATCAGGCGTTAAACTGTTCAACCTTTAATGTTTTTTGGGAATTTTTTTCGGATCGACGCTTGGGGTGAAATTTTAAAAGTTGCGTAACGGAAGTGATTGCGCCATTGGGCCCAAAACCCTACAGATTGTTTGCATCTAAATTTCATGAGATAGTTTTGACCCTTTTTCTCGGGGTCTTTTTCGTCCAAGTATTTGTTTTTTTTGCTTTACAGTAATGTGGGGACGCCTTTTCAATTCCTCCCCCGCCCAACCGTTTTTAATCATCTGAATCATTGGGGAGGTTTAAAAACAATAAAAACAATCTGTATTCCTGTTAAAATTTTAAGAAAAAATCCCCAAATCATCCCGGGGCAGAAATGAATGGCGGGATCCGGCCCATAATTTTTTCATGGGTCTTTCGGGAATTTTTTAAAACGTTTCCCCCAAAAAACATGTATCAGCCATCAAGTAGGAATTTATGATGTCTCCCATTTTTTTCACTTTAACTTCTGCCATGTTTTTGAGCATGCTGGTTTAAACCGAATCACTGAGTCCCTTTTCCCCTAGCCCAGGAAAAAAAAAACGCCTTTAGGTGGGAAGTGTATCTTCGTCCCAAAACCCTTTTCCCCAAATGTTCAGTTCTCATAAGGGTAAAAAACCCCCTTTTTAAAGAGAGTTGGGGTCAAATATTCTTTTTCCCTTATTGGGCAAAACTTTAAGGACTTAAACCAGTGACTCTAATGAAAACCCCTTTTTGTGTTGCATAAAAGTATAAAAAAAATGTTATTAGATTAAAACACATGTACTTTTTGTGGTTGGCAATTTCATGTACCTGAAGGCGTGGTTTTGCTTGCATTATTAAAGGGGAGGTATAACCCCGCAAGTTTTTGGAAAAAAAGTTTGGGGAGCTTCCTTTTCTTTGGATTTAAAAATTTAGTTTAAGATTGCATTTGGGGTTTTGCGCCGCCCCCTTTTGAACTTTCCCCTAATTTTGGGTTAAAGGTCTCTTTCCCGCTGGACGCCAAGGGCCCCCTGTCGGATTCGCTGCTTGATGAGAGGCCTAACCGCAAATTTCCCAAAATGTGTGGCTAAATCATACTGTTTTGGTTTTTCAGGGGTCATTATGATTTCAAAAAAATTTTAGATTATTGAAAAGGCGTTTCGCACTTTTCTGCTTTCGTTCTAAGGGAAATTTTCTGCAGGGATTAGGCCCTCTATATTTTTTTTTGGGGCCCCTTTTAATGAAAAGCCATTTCCCACCTGAATAACGAAGGGAAATGAACAGATCTGTGTTACTAAATTAAGCTGTTTTTTTGAAAATTTTTTTGGCGCTGGGCCCCCCATAAGGGCAATGAGTGATTCGAAGTCTGGTAAAAAACATATGGAGAAATTTTTCATCCGTTTAGTTCTTAAAAATAACTTTTTCTACCTTCTGGGGGCGTAATTAGTTTTTTATGACCGTCAATGGGCCCATAACCCAATGTTTTTTTATGTTCGTAGCGCTTTAAAAAGATGGGAAATTTTGTTAAAAAAAATTTTTTGCAGGAAAACTTTTTTTGCTATGTTTTTTTTTGGGGGAAAAAACCCCAATTTAAACTAAATCCCTTTTTTTCGTATCAAAAATGTAATGTGGTAGCCCGCTTTGGGGAAAGCATCAGTAGTAAGTCAACTGATTTTTTCCCGGATCACCTATTGTTTGGGGTGTTCTTTGGGCACTCTTTAATTTGGCACCAAAATTTTTTTCCCCATCCCATGTGTTTACATTTACAGTTTTGGTTTGTTTTGTTCTTCCAAAAATGATCAATGGGAAACCACGCTAAAAGGAAAGGAATTTTTTCTAAAAATTAAGTTTTTGATGTTTAAAGGGTGATAGTTAGGCCACTCTTTTCTGGTTTTTTTTAAAAGTAATTTCAGCCCCTTGCGAAAAACACAACCCCATAAAGGGATTTGTTGGGCTGAATTCTTTTTGGGGTTTTGAAAATGCTCCCTTTTTGGGGGCTAATGTGGGGGTTTGTGGAATGTAAGCCCTGCCACCAAATTGGCTCATATTAGCCTGTTTTAATTTTTAATCCTTTAAGGGCTTCGCCCCCTTGGGCCAACCGGAAACCTCTCTTTTGGCTTCTTCAGCGGCCGCATCAAATGCGTAAAGAAATTTGGGTTTCCCAACCCGGGGGTTAAGTCATTTTTAAAAAAAGAAAAACCTGTTGTTTAGTCGAGACCCGACTTCTAGATTTTTTCATTTATTGTTATATAGTCGATTAAAACAGGGTAACATTACTTTTAAATGGGGGGGTTATTGTTAGTTTACCCCGGAACCCTTTAGAAATAGCATGACCAAAAGCTTGCCCGTACGCTTTCTGGGTCAATAACTTCTAAATAAAAAATCATTTAGTGCCCCTTGACAAAAGGTCTCCCCCGAGCATTCCTTCAAAAAAATTCGTTTTTGCCCCTTTTTATATCTTAGCCATGTTTAGTTTCTTTTCTAACTCAAAATTTTATTTAAATTTTTAAAAAAAAAAATTAATCAGAATCAATATCAACAGTTTTTTTTGTGCCCTTTGGGTCTTAAAATTAAAAATTTAAAAAACCCCCTTTTGGGGTTTTTAAAGTGGCTGTTTAGAACAGAGTTTAATGTTTCGTTTCTTTTTTTAAGGGATTCCTTTTTTATTGCTCGGCGGGCTGGCTGTTGGAAAAAACTTGCCCCCGCCTTTTTTTTGAAGATTTAAATTTTGTCTTTTTTAGTCATCAAATCGGCCTGTAACGATTTTAAAAATTCATCCCTGATGTTTGAGTCAACAAATGTTTATTTATTGTCGTTTGAAAAGAGCTAAGTTTAAACTGTTATTTTTGAAACCCTAGCCGTTGCTTTTGGAGTTTAGTTTTTTTAAATTTTTTTCCAGCGCATTACAGCCAAAGAACACAGGCCAAAAAGCTAAGACAAAACCCCCCAAGGGTAAAACCGCGGGTGCGCCTTTTGGCCCCTTGCTAAGGGCCCCAATCGTTCCTGCTTTATAGGGCCTTACTTTTTGAGCTCCAGTATTAACATAAAGTAACGGGATTACAGGCAGCAGAAAAACCTTCGTTTGGGTTTTTCTGTATTTTGGGAAAGGGCTTGCCTTTGTTTTTTTGCATTTGTGTAAAATTGGGTTTAAACTGAGGGTTTTTTCTTTAGGGAGAGACGGCCCCCTGGGGTCAATGTTTTTCCTTCTTAGCTGCAGAGGCCCCCTGCTATCTCTTTGTAGGTACTTTTGGAAAATTTAAACCCTCAAAAGGCCTGCTTTTTTAAAAAGTAAAAAAAAAATTTGTAATTCATATCTTTAAATCTGTTATCTTTAATATTCGCTGTGTATCAATTAATAAAAAAATGTACATTAAGTGGTTTTTCAGCATCTTTTTTCCCTTTTCAATTTTAAGGGGGTTTTTTACGTCCCATAACTTTCCTCCCGCTTTCCCTGGGAAAATGATTATCCTTTGTTGACCTTGGTCAAACCCAAAACCCTATTTTGTTGCCCAAAAATCGTCAAGCCTAAAACCCCCCCCCCCCCCCCCCCCCCCCCCCCGAAGGTGTTGACTTTAGGGCACAAGGTCTGCTGTTGGATTCTTCCCCTTCCCCCCCCCAAAAAATTTTTATTTCGTCAAAAAAGCCCGATTAAAGGTTTTAAGCCCCCATGATAGATTTTGGGTTTTTACTACCCTCAATGAACAAAGTAAATTTCGTTATTTTTTGGGTTTTAAAAAAAATTTTCACTTGTCCCCCGCGAATGGTTTTTTCTTTTTCACACCCGCAATAAAATACCTTTAAGGATTTTTTCTGTGGGCACTTTAAAATTAAAATTCCAATAGCGTCGGCCCCGCTTTTAGGATTGTTGAATGAGACGCCTGCCCTTTGTAATATGTTATAAATTGTTGGGCTGAATTTTTGGCCCCCAATTTAGCCTTGCTAAATTAGGGGGTTTCTAAAAACATCAAACTCTAAGAGAAAGTCCGGGAAATTTTTTTGTACTTTGCTTCGGGTCTGTTTATCTGATAAAAACGTTTGTTTTCGTTAAAAATTTGTTGTATGACAATCTGTCTTGTAATGCTCCCCTTTAAATTTTGGGGAATGCGCCCTTTTAAAAACTCAAAAATCTAAGGGAATGGAAAAGCGATTTTCCCAAAAGCATAACTTAAAGCTAAAAAACCCTTTTGTGCTTTTTTTTAAACCCGAGGCGAGTTCGGGGGCCCCATTTTAATTTTTTGTGCTTCTTCATTTTTCCAAATTTCCCTTTAAATTTCAAGATCTCCCTTTATTTTCGGTTAGCCATGATCAGAAAAGGTTAAAATTTGGGCTGCATTTTGTAAAGAAAATTTTCTTGCCCCTTTAAATTTTATAGAAATTTTCTTTTTGATTGCCCGTCCTAGATTCTGGGGCAAATGTTCTGGTTGGGTCTGTTGTTGAAGCGGGGTTATTTTGGGAAAATAAGTCGCCCCGGCCTGGGACCAAAATTTTTATCCGCTTCCCAGGGCTGGAAAACTGACGTAAGAATTTGATCCCCTCAATAGTAGACGGTTTTTTGGGAAAAAAATAATTTTTCCGTTTAATTTCCCCCTTTGCGCCCCGGGGTTCTTTTAGCTTTTTTATTTCGGGTCAAGAATCGAGCCATATGCCTTGTGAATTTTTTTTTTAAGACAAAAAAAAAAGTTAATTAATTTTAAAAACATGGCAGGGATTTAAAAGGGGAAGAAGATTTGATGTTTTAGATCCTGAAGACAACCGAGCGAAAAGGGCTCCTTTTATGCGCATCGTAAAAGGCCTCAATGTGGCATGAATTAACAGAAACCCAAGGTCAAATCATTTTACCAAAGGGTTTTTGACATGACCTCCCGGGAATTTTTACCCCCGTGGGTTTTGAACAAAGGCGGGCCCAAAAATTTTTTATGCGAAAAACGATCAAAGGCAACTTGTTCGGCTTTAAGGGTAAAACGGACCCCTTAAAGTTTTTTTGCCCGGGGGGACATTAGACAAAGACCCCCGTTTTGAGAGATCAAAAACGTTTTTGGGTTTTGTTAGACGAAATTAAAAAGGGGGGAGGGCAGTTTTTAAATTCAAAACCACTGCGGAAACTCCCGACAATAAAAACCAAAAGCAAAAACATGGGAAATTTAAAAAATTTAAAACAAACGGCCCACGAATTAATAAATGCAATTTGAAGCAGAAAACCCGTTTTTTTTAGGAAAAAAACAGCATTTAAAAAAATATCACGACTCACCGCTACCCATGCGGGAAATAGCGGCCCCTTTATCTGCTTTGAAAAACATCAGAGGTGGGAATTTAAAAAACAATTTTGCAAAAATGGTGAAAAAATGAGCATTTTAAAAAGAGAAAAAAAAAAAATCGGTTTAGGTGTTGACCCCCCCAAACCCCTTAGGGCCTGTTTTTAAAGAAAGGGGTTTAACCCAAAAACTAAAAGATCTTGAAAAAGAGAGATCCCGCAAGACTAGGGAAGTGTTGTCTACTAACCCAGAACAATTACGAATCAAAGTGAGCAGAATAAGAGAAACTATCCCAAAAATTTTTAAAGAAGCCGCACTAGCAGAAAGAATACGAAAAAACGTTTAGAGAGCGGGGGGTCCCCTTAGCAAGCGTTATAAAAAAAGCCTTAGAATTTTCAATAAGTACAATGGTGATGGCTATTACGGGGGCGGTGGAGGTCAAAGCCCCTGCCTCCTTTGGCCCTCCCCCCCATCGCCACCTTTATAAATCATGGGTTAAAAAAACAGCTTGATATCTTGCCCGGGGTTATTTAAAAAAAAAATTTGTGGTAAAAACTATTTGCCCCTTTTCCTGGGATATTAGGGGGTATTTTTTAGTGGCTTTTGTCACCCGCAGGCAAGTGTTTGGGTTTTGGGGCCCAGCATTTTTTGGGGGATTAGTTCTTTAATAGTTGGGTTACTATTTAGTTAAAATAAAAACCAAGTAAACCCAGACCAGTTTAAACCCAAAAACTAGCGCTGCCTTTTCATATTCATGGTCATTTTGTTTTTTTGGGCCCTTCCCTGGATTCGGGGTTTCTTCGCGGTCTTCAACGGCCCTTTGGGCTTTGGGCCTTGGGGATTGGATGACTTTTTTGGGGGGCATCGTGTTTTTTTATTGTTTGTAATATTACTGGCTTTAGGGGTTTTTGTCGTTTTTCCCAACCTTCTGTTCATTGCCCGCCACAAAAAATTTTATTATTTTAGGTTTTTTATTGTAAACCCATCTGGAGTCTGAGGTCAGAAGGCGCTTTTATAAACCGTGCCAAAAAAGCAAAGTCTACTTTCGATCTTGGTATTGTAAAAAATTTTGGTCCCTTTTTTAAAACTAAAGGGTAAATCAACTTTTAAAATTTAATGGCGTCCTCAAAATTTTGCAAAATATTGTTTTTGTGCATCAAAACCAGAGAAATAAGTTATGCTTGCCTTTTCCTTGTTTGCGAACCTGCAAAACCCCAAAGTAAGACGAAAAGAGTCTTTATTGTTCTATTCCCGCTCTGTTAGGCCCTTAGAAGTGTCTAAGATAAATTTTGTCATGCTGTTTTATGCTCTTCTCTAGGCCCCAAGGAAAACACCTGTGCCTGAAGTAAAAATGGTTTAAGGGGTTCCATCAAATTATATTTTCTGTGCACCCCCCAAAATAAGGGGTCCCAAAGCCATATTAAGACCCCGACTTTTGTCTAAAGTCTGTCTTATGTTAAAATTGAATTCTTTTCAGATTCTTTAAAAGCTTCATTTTATTCTGTTCTGAATGGATTAAAGGGGTTTGTCATTTGGTAGGCGCTCGCAGTTCAGTCAAAATCGTCTGAGGTGTAAAAAAAATGAAATCTTACACAAACTCACCAAGGATCAGGATGATTTAAGTATTAGCATAGACACTCCACACCCAGTTGATGCAAAAAACACAGCAAGTTTAACTGGTTTGAAAAAAACGCATCGGATGGCTGAACCACCTTTCGCGATGTTTTTTTTTAAATGGGGGGTTAATATCTGCTTAATGGAGTACTCCCCTTTTTATGAAAAGTGACGTCTGGGTCACAGAAATTAAAGAGAATCAGTTTTTATTTTTTTTAAGATTGTAGTGGGGCCCAAAAAATTTTTTGCTCAGCATATTTTAAAAGCACTCATTTTATTTCGTTTAAAAAATGTTTGTAACAAAAACAATCAAGACCGCCCTTCGTTTTTAGAACATGCGTTAAGAGATTGGGGAAAACCAAATGGTCGACTATGAAATATTCTACAAAGTCGTAGGGTTTTAAATTAACTGAATCCAGGAGAATAAAAAGGTTCTAAAATTTGAAAAAATCGGGGAAAAAGTTAGCCAGTTCCCATCCCGATGGTTATTACGGGTTTGCTCCCTAAAAAAAGAAATGAGTACTTCAACATTACTTCAAACTTAAAAATGCAAATCTAAAAACAATGTTAACATTCAAGCCTGAAGAAGAAGGAGGTTACTATTTTGATAAAGAGCTAGTAAAATGTTGGGCTTTGCAGCTGAAAATTTGATTTGAGTTACCCCAACCAAAAACTCTTATGAGGGAAAAAATCCCGCTCGATCTTGATTTAAACATTACTCTTGTTCATTTTGGGTGAGCTGGCACTGATGAAAACTTATTGAGGGAAAGGGCCCCCAAAATGTTTTTTAAAAGCTTTCCTCAGGGAAAGTGCATATTGCATTTTGAAATTTACAAATTCCCCAATTTACAGTTAAAAAATTAGTTTGTGGGGGGGGGTTATATTTAATATAAAAATCAAAGACAAGCAGGGGAAAATTGTAAATGTGATAACCACACATTGTTTTAGAAATAAAATAATCGTACTAAAAATAAGTCGCGTGGGGCCCAAAAAATAGGGGTTACATTAGGGCCGTAGGGTATAACTTAGAATAAAAACCTTTTCAGAGTTGCGGACTTTGAACAAAATGGTGAATAGGGGGCTTTGTATGGTTTTGAGTACATAAAGATGGGATTATAAAAGCAAAGAGGTTGGCGACAGCAAAAAATTTTCCCAAATAGAACAACGCGCAATCTAGAGGCAAATAATGTTGGCCAGTTGAATATAAAAAAGTTCGAAACCTGACCTCAAATGGCACTTTGAACCATTTTTAGAATGGGACATAAAATTTGAATCAAACCCCTTTACATTTTTTAGCCTCAAAAAATTTCAGAAAAAAATTCAACTCTGGCCCTTTACATGTAGTCTTATGCCAACGACAATAGCCCGGGAAAAAAATTGAAAACACCCTATGAGAAAAAACAGTACATCCTCCAAAAAAGAAAAAAGGTTTTAAAAAAAAAATTCTACAAAAAATTTCAGTTTTTTTCAAACAGAAAATTAGGAAACGTTCACAATGATATTTGAAATTTCTGTCTTTAAAAATGTGGAGAGGTGGGGTTGTGGGCGTTTGTGACGACCTTTTAAAAGGAATTAATTAGGGGGAAAATTAGCGTTAACTCTTAAAGTTCCATCGTGTTCTTCACAAAGGTGAGGTATTAGGTTATAACACAAGCAACAAAATCATGTGGCTTAAAAAGAAAAAAAAACTTTCAGAATGAATTGGATTAATCTTACACATTTAGGGTTTGTAGGGGTTTTTTTTTCTGAAAAGTTTTGACAGAGAGTATATAAAAATAAAAAACTGGTTGTTAAATTATGTTATAAAACTATGGGGCAGAAACTTTGGTGTCAAAGCCGATGTTAAACTTTATGAAAATCCCCCCATTGTTCAATGATTTTTGGGGAGATGGCGGGAAAAACAAAATTGTCCCCGACCCATTACAAACGTTTATTTGTTTATTTTGATATATTGGATTTTCTGCCCCAAAACTTTTAAAAGGAACAAAGCATATAATGAGAAGTTTATAAGGGGGATATAACATATATTTTTAAACCCAGCAATAAATTTAGTGATGTTTAGAAGCCCTTTTTTTGATTTTTGAGGGAACGCAGACACTATTTATTATAGAGTGTTCGGCAGAAAAGACATAGTTAAAAAGGAAAAAACTTTTTCAAAATCTTTCAGGGAAGACATGTGGGATAATGTGTGGGTTTTATGTCAAAAAATAAACTCCCCTTTTAAAAGATTTTGAGAACAATTAAAGACTGTATTTTATTCACAGAAAAACAGAGAGCATTTGATGAATGTATGCGTTTAAAATTGTTATTGAAAATTATCAGGAAAAACGAGGAAAAAAAGCAAAAATAAAATCAAAAATTAGTAAATTAGTATTGAAAACGGATAACCCACACAGATGTTTGTTTGTAGGGCATTATTTTTTGTTATTTAAGTCTTATTGCAGAGAACGGAAAAGGGGCTTTTGGAGTCGCCGGTCAAACTGGTTGAGACCGGGGGAGCCAGAATGCCCCTTTTCCTGTTCTCTGCATGTTTATGTGCATATTTAATACAGAGGCTGGAATCAGGGAGAGAGAAAGATATGGGCGGAGAGGGGAGATGCTGAGGGGGCCGGGGGAGGGGGGGGCGCGGGGGAGAGGGGGAGGAGGGAACAGGGGGAGGAGGAGAAGGGCGGGAGCGTGGGGGGGGGGGGGGGGGGAGGGGGGGAGCGAGGTCACACAACAGCACCAGCAAGATGGCTGAAAAGGTAATGGAAAAAGAAGTAACGATAGTGGGAGGAGAACATGACAAATATAGTGAATGGGAAAATAACAACTTCAATAATAATAATAGTAATTATATTTACAGACGTACTGATGTTTGGCGGTCAGACGATGTTTCTTGATTGTCCTGGGGTGCCATAAAGACATCCTTGCTGCCGGAATCACAGCGTGAGGACAGGGGAATGTTGACTCCCGGGTCCTCACTGCTGAACCTACCCTTGTGTCGGCTGCTCCAGTTTCCTCGAGGGCGTTCTCTGCTGGTCGGCTGTCCGGAGGGAGGCTGGCTGGGGGGAGGCTGGCTAGAGGGTGGCGGACTGGAGGGAGGCTGGCTGGAGGGAGGCTGGCTAGAGGAGGCTGACTGGAGGGACGCTGCACACTCCCTGGTGTGTGGCTGCGGGGGTTGGCTGGCTGGGGACCACGTTTGGGGTGCTGGAGGAGTGGACAGTCCTAAGGCCTGAAAACCTCTGTCGCTGGGGTCGGCTGTCTGGGGAGTGCGGTACGGCTGACATGTCTGCGATGTCTGGTCTGGCCACTTCACTGCCGGAGTTGTTCAGCACACTCATGTCACCGTTTTGAACATGGACTTTCTTGTCGTTGTTCAGAATAGCAAAAATCTTGCCTTCCTTGGTCCAGCAGCTTTTAACGTTGCGGTGATTCTTCACGAGGTTGAGGCGAGTCATGTTTAAGGGGGTAAGGTCTTCCACTATTCCCATGCCTGTTCCTTTGAGAAGCCTCCGTTTGCTGAGAACTTCACTCTTGTGTTTACGGGTGACGAATTTGATGATGATGGGTCTCGGTCGAGCACCTCTTACCCCAACACGGTGGGCGACACTGATGTCCGAAGCTCCAATATGAGTTAAAGATAATTTTCTGTGGATGACAGACAACAGTTTTGTCTCACTCTCTGCCCCTGATTCGTGTCCGTTGTCTGGTCCCACTCCCAAGAATCGAACGGAGTCTCTCCTTTGATACTGCTCTATTTCGTTTCTTGCTTCTCTCTCGGTTGTACGAGTTTTTTTGACACTGGCTACTTCGTCTAGTAAATCTTCTATTTGGTCTTCCGCTTCCGTTAGCTTTTCCTTCAGGGCATCATTTTCCTTCTGTAGATCAAAGATATCCGACCGTAACCTCTCGAATTGTTCTGAAATTTGCTTTGACAGATTTGATTCACTACTTATTATCTTATTTTGTAGGGTGTCCACTGTCATAGAAATTGTGTTTTCAATGGTTCTAAGTTGCTCAGAGACTGTATCGAATCCCGTCCCTGTTGTAAAAGTCACATTAGTTCTGTTGTCTGCCGCCATTGTCTCACTTCTTTCCACTACTTCTAATAATGTTCGTTGTTTGGAATTAACCGAACAGGACCTGTGTCTCTTGTTATTGTGAACAGATTTTGTTGATTTTGATGTTTCAGAAAAAGTGTTCTCACCACACGATGAACTATTGTCGGACTGACCATGAAGTTTTCGTTTACCTTTGTTCTTCGGCGCCATTTCTGCCTCGACAGCCACTCTCCATTATTTTCTTGAGAAATCCAACACTAAGAAAACCAAACTGACCAAATCCAAACAACTTATTTCAAACTATTTTCTCCCAAAAGGATAGACGCTAACACAGTCTCATGTCACTGCACGCACTTCACACGGGCGCGTTCATACTTGTGACCGGAGCGACAGCAGAACACGTCCGTCTCCTTCGAGCGCCACTCACTGAATCATTTCTGCTACTTTCTGTTCTTCTGATGGTTCATAAAAGTCAGACAGTTCTGGAGGCGGCGATGTTAGAAACTTCTTTCCTGTCACTAAGTAATACTCATTCATTGCCTCATCAACGTCTGTAAATGTGTGCTCTGCATGGCCCTGTTCTCTTAACTTTTTATTAATAAAGTCTAAGTGAGCAATTCGTCTTTTCTCATAAGCGTCTCTTGCCTTGGCTAAATCTTCCATTGCCTTGTTATGACGTTCTCTTTCTTCATCGGACCGCAATTTACTAAACATATAATTGCTTCCAGAGAAGGCTAAAGCATTAACAATAGCTCCTCCTACCATCATAACTACTCCCGCCATCTTTTTATAAATCAATATTTTCTAGATTAATCTTTCTATGAACTAATATTTTCTGGGATAATCCCCTGTGTAACAAGAAAGTCTTTTGAGGCAATCCCTGCAGTAATTACAACTATAACCTTAACAACGTCCTCAATGTCTAACCTTCCTAGGTCAGCCAGCTTCATTTTAAACATGTTTTTTGCTAACACGCTATAGCCTATACTAAGGCTGCTAATCACAGCAGAGTGGTAAATCGTATTGATAATCTTTTTTTCACTCATCTTTTTATTAAGTAAAAAAATAATTAAAATAATCATAATACGAAAGGCTGTCTATGTGCTTTTTAATCAAATAATATTTTGTTGTTAAAGCTAAAAATAAAGTTGCAACTAGTTTTGGCGAATCTTCTATCTTTCCCATGTTGGGCGGTTTTATTCCTAACAAACATTTTGCAAGGGTTGAATAGACTATAACGCCAACGATAGGCACTGCATAATTAACCAGCGTTAAACTCATGGTTTTAAAAGTATTATATTATTTTTTATTGCTTTTTAAATGGATTGTGACGAACTATTAAAGTGTGAGGAGCAAGCAGACTACTCCGTAGACCACTGCCATAAAGAAAGATTATACTCTCTAGCTGCGTGTGGAAAAACTAAACAGTATTTAGGCACTGAACTAAGTATTGAACAGATCCAACAACTGTCTACATCAGACGTTGAGAAGTACTACGCTAGGTACGAAGCGCAGCTAGGGTCAAAAATGGTTAGATCAGTGGGTCAGACAATGATTAGTCTATATGCTAAGTTAGTAAGTAAGATGGCGCCGGTTGATTCAGAAGAAGATTTAAAATATGACTTATCACAAGATCCGGTTTTAAACAAGTCCTTAGAAACTCTTGCATGTGACATGTATTACAGATTTGGGACGATGTATGTCCATTCATCATGGGATTAATTACTTTTAATCATATTAATTTTGATTATATTAAATTTAATCGCAATAAAAATAATGAGCGATCAGGAGAAGAAGACGCCGCAGGACAATCCGCAGGACCAGAATGCGCCACAGGTGAATGTACCACAAGAGAATGTACCACAAGTGAGTAATGTTACTAAAACAAAAAAATCCTGGACGTGTTGAGGCTGGGCGTAAACTAGCTGAATGGAACAGACTGCAAAAAGCAAACCAATCAACAAAACAAAAATTATTAGATAGTAATACAACATCGCTACCAGCACCAACAACCCAATTAACAACAACACAATCACAAACAAACGATAAGATGTATTATTATGTATTGGATGCTGCTGCTGTTGTTGGTGGGGTTTTAGCATACAAATACCTAACACCATACCTAGCAGCAAAGTCACAAAACCCCACAGTAAAAGAAGAAGAACCAGCTTCTGCAAAAAAGAGCAACCTCCTGCAGTAGACCCATTTTCTATGGAATAGTTTTTTAAGAACTAGATAAGAACTAGATAAGTACAAGTTAAGTTAGTTATAGAAAGTACTTTTTAAGTTAAGTGCAAGTAAATTACAAGTAAAGTACAAAAAAAATAAGTTCTTGTTTTAAGTTCTTGTTATGTTCTTAAGTAAGTTCTTGTTAGGTTCTTAAGTAAGTTGTTGTTAGGTTCTTAAGTTAAGTACAAGCCAAGTCAGTCAAGTTAATCTTTTAAAGTTCTCCAATGTCCTACAGCATATGAAAACTCAGGACTGACGTAAGTTCTCTTGTTATTGTTAGAGACTAGTGATTTCTTGTTAACAGCAGTTGTGTTTACTTGATGAAGAGGTAGAGCGCAGATTAACATTTGTGTGATAAAATACTTTGTTCTCAAAGAGAGCTTGCTTGTAGTTGTCGTGAGTTATATTTTTTTTTGACAACTTCTTTACTTATGCCTTTAGCTTTTTTCATTACAGAAGTCTGGCTAGCAACACTATACATCTTCGATCGCAAACCAACATATTCTTGATAACTGTCCCATTAAGTTCATCCTTCATCTTTCCAATTACTTTCTTGTTCGCAGTTGAATGTAAAGGACTGTGTTTAGGATAGTCACATGTGTCGTACCACCTATCAGTTCCTTTAGCCACTTCTGTTTCTAAATCCTTATAGAAGTCTTCTGTGTGGACGTCTAGAATATAAACTATCAGTGTCTGTGTAAAGGACTCTTGCTTCTGGGTACAGTGGTTTAAAGTAGTCGTACAGAAATTCTAACATCAATAACTTTGACAACTCTAATACGGTAAAGCCGATAAACACCGGCTTGTCCAACTTAACATCCTTTTTCTTCATCATAATGCCAACCAAGCTGTCGTTAAATCTTCTAAAGTCTTGATAGTTAGGTTTAGAGGCAAACTTAATTGCTTGGTTTTCTTTTGTAACTAATTTAACATCTTTACGGTTGTGTACGTTCTCCATAGTTTTGCCAAAACAACTGTTGTTCATCAGTTTAAAGAAGTCTTTTTCTAAAGCATCAGTGGCTTGGGTTCTTTTCTTTCTTTCTTTCTGCGTACGCAGGCTGATACTCCTGCGGACACTCCCTGTATAGCCAGGCAGTGGAGTTTTGCGTGTATGACCCTTTTTTATCCCGCCATTAAGGCAGCCATACTCCATCTTCGGGGAAGGCTTGGGTTCTAAGATCAGTATTCTTCTTGATGTATGGCCTCATAAAGGGTTCTTGATCAAAAGCAATGATTCTATGAACAGCAGTCAAATTCAGTCCATGTCTTAAGTAAAACTGTAACAGTCTGTAATGACAAACATACTTAGTTTTGTGGCGAAGATTAGGCACAAGTTTAGGAGGGTTCTGTGGGGGTCATTTTTAAGCTTTCTGCGGCTAGGGGGTAATCGTTGTGGAGATCGTGTAATTCTTTAGGATATTCTAAGTCTACTTCTAAGATTAGTCCTGCTGGATTATCAGGCGTAAGCTGTGACAACTACCTAACACAGTATTGACATCATGAGGTCCTTTTATCATTTTAAAGTTTCTCAGTGGAAGTGGTTGACTCATGGCCCACCCATACAGATTGTTGTCGTCTAAGTAAATTAGATAGTTGGGCGGTTTAGTTGGGTCATAATCGTCTAAATATTTGTTGTTAGCTTTGCAGTAAGGATGTGAGGCCATGCTAATACCTCCCCTTAGTCCGTCTTCAATCATCTGAAGTGTGGGCAGATCAGATATTAAGTCTATCTGAATGTTTGTAGACTTTAAGAATGCATCCCAAGAAAGGCCTGGCGCAGAGATATAATGTGATGAGTCTAGACAGTAGTGTTTCATGCATGTAGTTCTGTAATTTTGAAAGACGTCTGCTAATAAACACACGTCAGCCAATAAATATTGATCATGATAATTGCCCATTGTTTTCACAGTGTAATTCTGTCCAGGCTTTCTGTGCGTATTCATAGTCAGCATCAGTTATGTCTTTGCCTCTAAGACTAGAAAAGAAAGCACCTTTAGGAGGAAGCGAGTCTTCATCAAACCTGTCCCACGAGTTCATGTATTCATAAGGATAAATGCCTTTACGCACTAAAGATGGGTCAAAGTATTGTTTAGTGATTGGAAAGGTTTGTAGAGATCCCGCTAACTTATCTAAACTTGCCATCAGATGTTGGGCAGAGTCATAAAAGGATAAACAGTCAAGAGTAAAAGTCATGTACTTTTCTGAAGACTGTGCAATGCAGGTAACCCTCTTATATTCAGAAGTCACTGCTTGCATGATAAAATGAGAATCGTAACCTCGCAAGTTATGAAAGAAGATAGGCAGTTTCCATGTCTTAGGATCAACCTTAAGTTGAAGATTACAATTGTTGTGCGCGGCCCCTCTGAACTTTCCAGTAATGTGATCGTGGTCTCTCACTGTGTCGCCTAATAATTCTCTGTTACATATCCAACAGTGTGTAGATGAGTCATAGCGTTCTTGGTCTTCAGGAGTCATAACAATGTCTGAAAGATTTAGTTGGTTGGATAATTGATTGCGAAGTTGTTTCATCTGCTCTAAAAATCTACTAGCTGCGTTAGGACCTCTGTAAATCTCAGGTGTCGTGTGTTGACCATCTGACCTAACAACAATAAACGCATAAGAACAGATCTGATGGTGGGTTAATAAGGTTGTTTTTTGTTCTTGCTGTTGTGGGCCATAGTACTGTGGCAAGAGCGATTCAAAGTCAGCATAAACCACGTATGGGCTCATTTGCAGTTTGTGTAAATTTTTAAAACTAACTTTAGAGCCTGGTTTAGGTGTAAGGAGTTTGGTTTCACAGTCTACAAAACTTTTACAATGTTTCTTATGACTAGCAGCTGCTTCTATAGTAGGGATTCTGACCAAACACCTTCTACAAAGCCCTTGTTTAGCATGATCCTTTGATGTAAAAGCCATAAGTCTGCTTATTGTTCTGATTAATACATAATGACTCTTTGTACTATTTGCAAACAGTATCAAGTCTACATGTTTGTTAAGCGGTTCGCCTAAAGTAGGAGCGTTGGGAGAAACCCTTAGAGGCACTAGATTGGCTTCTACAGACCATGTGTATACGTTTACGGTGATTGGCTTGTTTTGCTCTTCAAACTGAGATATACTGTTTATACTTACTGGAAAGGTTATGTTATCAAAGTTCAACTCTTGCTTATATTGTTCATAATTAGAGACTCTGTTTGCATGATTTTTGACAGGATGTAGATGTGCTAAAACACACCACATAAAACACATGTTGTCAGAATTATGTATGTTTAAAACTGCCCGTTTTAACTCTAACTCTTTTGGGAGAGGAAGGTAAGAATTGCCGACTATAGGATAAAACTTTGTTTGTCTCATTCTGATTTCAAGGACTGTCCCTTCAGACGAGCCAGAACCCCTTAACTTTGCCTTCTCACTTGCATGGTTAAACTGTGTAAGCATGTAGTCGGCCCAGTCAGAGTTAAAGTCGTGATAGCTGATTACTTCTTTCTGTTTAGTTGAAACCCAGACTTCCATGTTACTATCATCAGGCGTTATATAATCAATCAGAACGGCCAACAGCAATTTTACTGGCGGCTCCATCTGAAGAGACTCTGGGATTTTAGAGATAGCGTGTGCCATGCTTTCATGAACACTTGTGGGGTTAATGATGTCCATGTCTACTTCGCTAAACGTATTGCTTAATTGTTTTTTTTTCAATGTCAAATATTTCTTCCATCGTATATAGTTTTCCATCCTCGAATTTACTTGTGGTCGCCATTTTTAAAGCCACAATATTTACGTAAATCAAAAAAAATAAATGTAAATAAAAGTAAGTAAAACGCGCTTTTTTATTCTTCACCCAAGCATTGCAACACTTCAAGACACGTTAACCTTACAATAACACCCGCCAATAGTTTAGCTTTTTCTGAATCACTACAGTCAATGTTTATCACTTTGATTGCTTCGTTAAATAACTCACTATGATCTTTTATTATATTGTCTATATCATTCTCAAAACCAAATTCACTAAAATCAATGTTTAATATTTTCATTGTTTCGTCAAATAGTTCATTACAATTCTTTAAATAAGATTCACTGAGTTCGACAGCCATTTTTTAATCTAAAATAAAAAAAAATAAATGTAAATTCATAGTCTTTTCTAATCGTAAAACCTAATCTTCATTAAAGTAAATATTTTACTTCTTCAGGGCTGTGAGAAAAAGTCAGATCAACATCTTCATGAGTCATATAATCAAGTAAAATAGCAAACAACTTTTTTGCCAGTGGGGGCCAAGAATCTGGTATTTCACTGATGGCCTGCTTCACGCTTTCTCGTATTTTTATGTGATTTAAAAAGATCAGTAATTGATTCTTCAAACCTACTCTTTAACTCTTCTCTATCAGCCTTCCAATCTAACTCGTAAAGTATATTAGTAAGCTCTCTAATAACTACTTCGGGCTTCATTTTTTTAAACCAGAAAAAAAATCATAAATTAAAAAATTAATTAATCAGTTTCTCTTGTAAATTCAACTGTTATTCATAGTCTTTTCTAATCGTAAAACCTGATCTTCATTAAAGCGAATAGCTACTCCTTCAGGGGTGGTAGAAACAGTCAGATTAACATCTTCAGGAGCTATATTATCAACTAATATAGCAAACAACTTTATAACTGGTTGGGACCAAGAATCTGGTATTTTACTGACAGCTTCCAATACACTTTTTTCGCATGTCTATGCGATTAAAAAAGATCAGTAATTAATTCTTCAAACCTGTTCTTTACCTGATCTTTATCGCCCTCCCTCTCCCAATCCAATCGTAACGTATATTAATAAGCTCTGTAGCTACTTCGGCCTTCATTTTTTAAACCAGAATATAAACGACAATTAAAAAAATTAAGTAACCAGTTCTCTTGTTTTGTGGCAAGAATCAGAAGAAGTTATATGTGTGTGCGTGCGGGGGCAGGGGTGGTTTAATTAACTAGGACAATCAGCCCCAGATCGTTTTGACCTGGATTACTGCACTGCTTTGTAGGGCAAAACGCTCACACACACACAAACAAACAACAAACAAACACACACACAATAGATAGGGAGGTCCTTGCAGGGGAATGTGAAAGGGGCTTTTTTGTGGTTCACCTTGAACGACGTAAATTCGAGACAGCCGCCAAAAGCACTTATCAAAGTCCTGAATCAATAATCACAGGATCTCTTTTCAAAGTTCTATCGGCGGCCACCTGAAAAGGCAGCCTTTGCAAGTGAAGCAGAGCGTAAGCACAGCTCAAGCCAGTCGGACAACGAAGGAAACTGCACACCGATCGATAGCCCATGCGGTTATGCATAACCGTTACTATTTTTTAGACCCACGTCATGCATTTGTCGCTTGAGCTGACAGCAGGCGGGGTAGAGGCGGGCTTTGTAGGTCAATCAGGCGGAGCTGCCTGAATGACCCAGTTTTGTTGGGCGTTTACTGGCTGGAGTAGCATGAAGCCAGGCTAGTATGGAAGTGACTCAATTACTCCTGCCACGCAGGGTTCAAGCACGCCATGTTTATCTTGCCAGAATGCTTTAAAGTTGGGGTTGGATTGCATGATTTCAGAATGAGTTTCATTTGTTGTATAACTCATTGAAAAGAAATCGCGAGTTTGTGAAATTTTGGATAAGAATAAAAAATATAATGACAATTCAATTAGTCTTCTTGCACGAGTTAGCTCAACCAGCAAATCTTCTTTCAAATAGGACTCCCAGTTTTTTATTTTTGACTGTTTCAAAATTGTCTTTGCTTTCTGAAGCCAGTGCCCTAAAAAAAGAGCCTGAGAAAGATTGGTCTGTTGATCAGAAAGTTTTCCTTGCGAAGATAACAACATTTCAGCCATTTCTCCAGTGATAGTAGCGTCACTTCCAACACTACCCTGACTCGCCATGTTTTTAACCAACACAAGTTCTCTCTCTGATTCTGAAGAAATGCTAGCACACTCGCACACGTCTGCACAACGCAACCCTCGAATCTGAAATGACAAGAGTGTCAGAAATAGCCATCTGGCTGGCTAAAAATGATGTCATACCCCTGTCGATTGGTTGAAAGTGCACACGCGATGATTAATAACGCAGGCTTGTGTCGCATTGCGACAGTACGTTGTCGGGACAGTAATAGCAATTTATCGATTTGCGGTGTCGAGTGACAAAGGCGGCAGGGCCAGTCTGTAGTAGGCCTGTCAAGCCATCTAAATGTTTAGTTGATTTTATGTGTTTGGGGAGAATGTAAATATCTTTGTTCACTATCACCCTATCTTATCTAGCACGTAAGCCCCCGTTTTAATGTACTGATTATGTCGATTTTTAGAGGTTTTGAGGTGTTAATTTTGTTTAAAAACAGGTGTTAATTTTGGTAAAAAGTGACATGAGATGGACGTGACTTGGATGTAAAAAGGGGGGTTTTCGTGCAAAATAACATGGGTGGTCGTGAACGAAGATATTTACATTCTCTCCATTCGATTACTGATAGAAAAGAAAAAGAAACACCCGAAGGTGCTGGGGAGGACCCAGATAAGCACTGTCTTCACCTGCCTTTAGAGCAGTCCTGTACCACCCTTGGAGGCCTGCGCTGTGTTGACGATGGGTACAGGCACGCGCAGGACACTCCATTAAGATATCAAGGGACATAACTGCTCCTGAACAGAGGTAAATCAGACTACAGGATGCAGCTCATAACACCCTTTAAAGTAGCACCCCCATGGGGTACCAGCCCGTATTCATGACTGCAGAGCCCACGGGAAAAAACAACCACCCCACTGCCGACACACCCACAGACCCAACCCTGCCCATGACAGTAAAGAAGTGCCACTCCAGACACAGCCAAGCTTCGCCATACGGCTATGGCCAAGAGAATCCAAAGTTGTAGTCTTCCCACGTCAACAGACTTTCCCTGGTCAGTGGTCTTTCCTCCCCGTCACGGGAAACCTTTCTCCAGGCAGCCTATTAAGGAAAAAGGAAAAAGAAACACCCGAAGTGCTGGGAGACCCAAGAACACTGTCTTCACCTGCCTTAGAGCAGTCCTGTACCACCCTTGAGGCCTGCGCCTGTGTTGACGAGGGTACAGGCACGCCCCAGGACATCCATTAAGATATCAAGGGACATAACTGCTCCTGAACAGGTAAATCAACTACAGGACCCAGCCATAACACCCTTTAAAGTAGCATCCCCAGGGTGTACCCACCGATTTCATGACTGCAGACCCACCGGGAAAAAAAACCACCCCAGCTTGCCGAGCACCCCCCAACAGACCCAACCACCCCTGCCATGGACAGATGAAGACAGTGCCACTCCAGACACAGCCAAGCTTTCGCCATAGGTCTATGTGCCTCAAGAGAGAACCAAGTTGTAGCTTTCCCACTGCAACAGGTTTTCCCCCTGGGTCAGTGGGTCTTTCCTCCCCGTCACTGGACCTTTCTCCGGGCCCAGCCTAGTTAAGGCAAGAAGAAAAAGGAAACACCCGAAGGTGCTGGGAAAGGACCCAGAGAAGCACTGTCTTCACCTGCCTTTAGAGCAGTCCGTCCCAAACCTTGGGCCTGCGCTGTGTTGACGATGGGTACAGGCCGCGCGGGACACTCCATTAAGATACAAGGGACAAAAACGCTCCTGAACAGAGTAAATCAGACACGGGATGCAGCTCATTAACACCCTTTAAGTACCCATCCCCATGTTGTACCAGCCCCTATTTCATGACTGCAGACCCCACGGCGAAAAACACCACCCCCAGCTGCCGAGCACACCCCCACAGCCCCAACCACCCCTCCCCATGGACAGAGAAGACAGTGCCACTCCAGACACAGCCAGCTTTCGCCATACGGTTTTATGTGCCCTCAAGAGAGAATCCAAAGTTGTAGTCTTTCCCACTGTCAACAGGACTTTCCCTTGGTCAGTGGGTCTTTCCTCACCGTCATGGACCTTTCTCCAGGGCCCTAGTTTAAGGCAAAAAGGGAAAAAGAAACACCCGAAGGTCTGGGGGGAAACCCAGAGAAGCACTGTCTCACTCCTTTAGAGCAGTCCTGTACCACCCTTGGAGGCCTGCGCTGTGTTGACGAGGGGTACAGGCACGCGCAGGACACTCCATTAAGATATCAAGGACATAACTGCTCCTGAACAGAGGTAAATCAGACTACAGGATGCAGCTCATAACAGCCTTAAAGTAGCATCCCCATGGGTGTACCAGCCCGTATTTCATGACTGCAGAGCCCACGGCGAAAAACACCACCCCCCAGCTGCCGAGCACACCCCACAGACCCAACCACCCCTGCCCATGGACAGATGAAGACAGTGCCACTCCAGACACAGCCAAGCTTTCGCCATACGGTCTTATGTGGCCTCAAGAGAGAATCCAAAGTTGTAGTCTTTCCCACTGTCAACAGGACTTTCCCTGTGGTCAGTGGGTCTTTCCTCACCGTCACTGGACCTTTCTCCAGGGTCAGCCTAGTTAAGGCAAAGAAGAAAAAGAAACACCCGAAGGTGCTGGGGAGGACCCAGAGAAGCACTGTCTTCACCTGCCGAAGATATTTACATTCTCTCCATTCGATTACTGATAGCTTTGATGTGAAGTATGATTCAAGTTTAAGGTCATCTCATCAGAAAACATCAATTTGCATCCAGAAGACAGAAATAAAGGGCGGAGAGAAACGGAAATAAAAGTTAGACAGGCAAGAATAACCACACAGGATCAGATATTTTCATAATGAAAAGGAATGACTGTCCTGATGAGAAGTGAACTGAACTTTATTTGATGGTGCATAACAAATAAGTAGGGTAACTCTTGCTCCCATGATGAAACAAATACACGCCCATCACTCCAAACGAATGCTGCTTACCACACCGGATCGCCAGAACAAACTCGGAGACGTCCCCCAAAAAGGATGTTCCAAGTTTTTTTTTGGAATGTCTTCTTGTTTGTTCTGTGTGCTTTGTGTTGTCGTTTCTGCTAGGAGATTCAGTGTCGTAAGCAGCATTCATTTGGAGTTATGGGCATGTATATATTTCATTGTGGTAGCAAGACTTACCCTACTTGTTTGTTATTTACTATTTACTGCTCCCTATCTCATTTAAGATTTCCTTTGTAATTTAATGTGCATTTCAGCTGTTTGTGTTTCATTAAGCCCCCCCCCCCCCCCAACACAAATGCCCAATGATCAGAAACTGAAATCTATACTGATGTATATTTTATTGTTAAGTAAACAATAATGAAAGAAGATGACGTACATTCCATTTTCAGTAAACAGTAATTAAAAATGAGAACTTTGGATTACAGGAAAGTTATTTGTGACAAATAAAAGTAATCAATGCTGAACAGTTAAGCAGTGGGGAAAGCAAGTGCTGGTTAACAATTCTTCCGTCATTATAGTAGTGACTTGGCAAAGATTTGATATTTGAAAAAAAGGGGGTGGGGGTGGGGGGCTGAAGATGAAGAAAATGGAAAAATATAAATATGAAAACCCTTCACTAGCTGCATGTGGGAACCATCGTAATCAAAGAAACTTGCAGTAAAGGAAAGAAGATTGGTAGCATGCAACAGCCAGAAACTAAGAGGCCTGCGATATATATGCAGCAAGAGAGACCTGAGTCGCCTCAACAGTGACCTGCCACGAGTGGGGCTGTGAGATCCACAAAATACACCAGAGTGTGCCGTAGAGCTGCCTCTTTACCTGTCACTTTCATTTACAGGATGTTATGATCGTGCAACATCCTCTAGAGAGGGATCAAGGACTTAGAATTGGGAACAAACTGTTATTATCATTATTCTTCTATTGTTCACACACACACCACACACACACACACACACACACACACACACACACACACACACACACACACACACACCTCTCTATATATACATATATGTGTAATCACGTCAAAAGTGGAGTGACATCTTAGGTCGATGCTAAAAGAAAACTTGCGTCATGACAGTAATGTCATCACTAAGTGATGCAAAGTCTAATACACCATCCTGTTGTTATTATTTCGTCACTCCCCACCCCCCTCGTTTTTCCCTTTCTCTCTGTCTGCTCCTCTCTCTCTCTCTCTCTCTCTCTCTCTCTCTCTCTCTCTCTCTCCTCTCTCTCTCTCTCAGGTTTTCGTTTTGTTAGTTGTACCAGAGGGAACAACTGAGTCACTATTAAATGCAAGGGAACTCAGTACGTGTAACTAATAATTAGTCATGTGTGTTCAGGCCTTGTGGATGCTTTGTTTGTAGTTTACGAATCCAGAATTTTTCTCTAAGGTCTCTATGAATGTCACTGTCTATGTACTGTTTTTCATTTGGCACACAACGCATGTCTTGAAGTGAGTCGTTGTGCATGTTGAAATGATGTGAGACGTGGGTGCCTGTATTGTTCTGGATGGGTGACCTATGTAAGTAGAAGCGTTGTTTGAGCGAGTTTGTCATGAGTCGGCCGAATGTTCTCGAGCATTTAGGCAAATTAAGGGTAGTTGCTGTTGTTGAGAGCAAGTTCCTTGGGTTATTCAAGTGTGCGAATTCAGGCATAACCAGAGGGGAATACCCCGAGTCGTATACTGAAGGAGGAGGAGTTACTGGGAAGTGTTTCGCATGTCCGAGGGATAGTGACAAGGAGTTGCCGACCTGCCGGTCCTGGTAGAGGAGTGACCACTGGCTGGCTATTCACTGGGTTCTCCAGTGGGCCTGAAGGGAAGGCGATCGTGTCAGGTGACCGTCACGGGTAGGTGACCGTCAGCCTGCAGGCAGAGTACAGCGACCATTCAGTCGTCCTTGTTCTGAGGAATGAATGGAAGGCTTCGGCCTATTGAGTGGTTTGCACCTTGTTGTCTATAGAGGTAGTAACTACTCGAAGCATCAGTCCGGGCTGGTAGAGGAGTCCAGGCTGTTAGTACAATGGGTAGCTTCGGGAATCGAACATGAGTTTGAATGGGAGGTTATGCATTAACCACTTGGTACCCAAGTCTTGGTTAGCGCTAGCAGCTGTTGTGTGTGTGTATGTGTAGGTGACTAGTGATTCCATTGGTGGAATAAAAATAACTTGGCAATTTATTGGTACAAATCGTGTGATGCGTGTGTGCCCGTGATTCCATTGGTTGAACCAGTTAAACTCGGGTTCTCTCTTGTTGAGAATGAATATACAGCGCTTGGAAAACCAGGAAGTGTGTGACTCACTTAAGGGAAAGTGAACTCGCCCGTCTTGCTGAGGGCTCAAGAAAATACAGCGTGAAGCAGAGGTTAGCTGTCGCCTTGTTGTCTCCTGGGTGGGGACGTAAGACAGTGGAGGTTGCTGTAGCCTCGGAGCCAACGACGAGAAGAATTGTCTCCCGTGTGGGGACGGTCGACAGCAAGACGTGTCAGCCTGTTGGAGCCTAGACAGGGAGCTGCCAGACAACGGTGGGGTGTTTGCAGCCAGAGAAAGACCTGTGGGAGAGGCCGACAGGAGCCCTTTCAGTGGAGAGGGCGAAGTACGGTGGTGTCCGGGAGACTCGGTGTGAGGGTGCGACTCAAGCTACGTTGCCAGTGTCCCCCAACTGGGATTTGGCCAATCGGGAGGACACAACAGTGTGGCAGCTTCAGCTCGTGGTCGTACAGTGGATGAGAGAAACTAACGATCAACCAAGGAATGCTGGCAAGTTATGGACATTTTATTTGCCCTTAAAGTTATAAGTGTGCAAACAGAATAGTGGAATATTGTCTTTCCTGGCTAAGTAAGAATAACTGAAGGAAAGGGGATGCGATTTATGAAATTGTCTGTATGCTGTTTACATTGTTGTATGATACAGATAGTTGTGTTGTGTAGTGACGGTGGGGGCTCGGAGTCCAGCTGAATAAAAGTTGATTATTTTCTATGAAATGTTATTGGTTTCCCGTCACCTTTGTGCAGGCCCGATGTGAGTGACAGAGTGCGTGTGCCTATGTGAGAGCGCATTTTGGTTGTGAAGCGTAAATACTTCTGTCTATAACCCCCTGCACCCCTGAATATGAAAATCATTTTTTAAAAAAGAGGGGGAGCGTCGGAGACCGTCACAAATTGGGGCCGTCCGGGATGAACATAAATGAGCCAAAAGTGATTTTGATTCGGGGTTTTGTTAAATTTGCAAGGGATTTGAAATTTGTCGTAATTGTGGAAACCTAGATTTTTTTTTTACCGGGAAATACGTTAGTCTGTGTTGATTGTTTTGATCTTTTTTTTTTCATGACTGGGCCTTGTATTTGAACTTGCTTGTTTTGGTTGCTGTTGAGGTTGATTGTGTGTAGCACAACTATTTGATCGCTTATTTACAAGTGATCGTGTGGAATCTCCCCTTGTTACTGGGGGTTGTATTAACTAGCTGATCGAGGTTAGATAGCTTCAGAATGTCGATGAAGGGGGTGCTGAGACAATGGGTCCGTGAAAAAGAGGACCTCATAGAAGAAGGAAAAGCTTTAGGACTAAAAGGGTCCGGAACTGAAGGCATATGTAGATGAAAACTGCCCCGTGAAATCGAGGCCCAGAAAATACAAAGGGAATGGGAAAAAGGGAAAAGAAAAAAAGAGGAAGAAAAGAGAACGGGAAAAGAGGAGAGAGAAAAAAGAACGGAAAAAGGGAGGGGGAAAAGAGAAGGGGAAAAAAGAGGAGAGAGAAAGAGAACGGGAAAAAAGAGGGGGAGAGAAAGGGAAGGGGAAAAAGAGAGAGAGAAAGAGAAGGGGAAAAAGAGGAAGAGAAAGAGAAGGGGAAAAGGAGGAGAGAGAAAGAAAAGGGGAAAAAAGGGGAGAGAGACGAAAAGGAGGAGAGAGAACGGAAAAAGGAGGAGAGAGAACGGGAAAGAGAGGGAAGAGAGAAAGAGAATGGAAAGAGAAGAGAGAGAAAGGAACGGGAAAAGAGGAAGGAGAGAAGATAAGGCAGTTTGAGTTAAAAAAATTAAAATTGGAGAAGAACGGACGTGACGCAAAACCTCAAGTGAACTTTGCACCACATGTCAGTCCTTGATCAATATGCCAAGGTTCGATGATAATCCGGACCATTTAGAGATTTCTTTCCCCGCAATTGGGAAAGGGATTGCCAAAGATCGGGGCTTACCCGAAGAAGGGTGGGCCAAAAATTTTTTGGTGGGCGCTGCTGACACCCAAAGCTAGAGATGCTTTTTTCTGCTGCCACCGGAAAAACAGACAGATTATGAGTCGTGCGCGATGCTATGTTTCAGAAGTATCGGGTAACCGCCGATAGATATAGGAAATTGTTCAGAGAAACCGTTTTTAGATCAGGTGAGATGCAGTACAGTTTTCCTTATGGGCTTAGGGCTCTTTTTGACAAATGGAAAAGGTTGGGAAACATTGAACAAACATTGAATCTTGAGGAGGAGATCGTTAAGGGAGAAAATTTCTCTCCACTTGTCGGAAGGATCTCACAGTATTTTGGGCAGAAAAGAGAATTGGGAATTTGAGAGTTGTGAAAGTTGCAGACAGGTATGAATCTGCCCATGATCAGTAAGGGGGATGAAGGGATCGAACCAGTCGACCCGTAATGCCCAGACCACACAGTCAGGGAGTGATTCGCCGACTCCTACAAACAGGAGGCGAGACCGCAGTTAGAAGTGGATTCAAAGTCCGTGGCAACAGTGGAATCAAGAGAATGTTAGAGTGAACGCACATGTTTTAAATGTGGGCGAGGGGGTCATATCGCCAAGGAATGTAGCGGACTGCGAATACATTCCGTTGTTGCCGTTGAAAATTCAACGGGAAGGCGGGGTTGCCACCACCAAACTACTAGGGCAGTAGTAAACGGGAAGCTGGTGCCCTGCTTGTTAGAACAGGACTGATTCTAGTGGCAATGGTAAGCCCGGTTTTGTGAAGGGGACGGACTATACCGGGGAAACCACCTACGTGCGATATGCAGAGGGAAAGGGATTAATCGGCTACCTTTGGCCCGTGTCAAATAGAGTCAGATTTTGTCAGGGGTCCCTCTCCACTGCAGCAGTGCAAAACAATTTCCCTATCCACTTGTTAGGGGTAGGTATATCCTCCTGAAGTTTAAACCAGGCTGCCAGTCAAGGGGGGAAAAGCAAGGGTAGTGCAGGGTAGGAAAGTAAACAGAAAGCAGGTGGATGTACAGGCACCGCAAGCAGTGGAGCTAGGTGGCCATGAAGGGGCCGTGTTGGTGGTGCATTTAGGCCAGGGAGGGGGCCGTAGGGGCCCGGTCCGTGGCCATGGGGGCCGTAGTGGTGGTTCAAAAACTTGTTGGCGTTGCCGTGGTAGTCAGAAATGTAGGGGGCCACGGTGGCGGACCTCAGGTGGGGGCCAAACAGGACCACAGAGTAACTGGAACCACAGCTGGGTTGGGACCAGTGAGGCAGTATTAACGCATGGCAAGAAGGTCGTGGTGACCCGCTATCGTTAGGAAATGCCAAAGACAGTCAGCTCAAAGGAGCAGATAATCCAGTGCAGGAAAGGGTAAAGTAAAAAAAGGCTCATCAAGTAATGGGCATAGGCCATAGCGGATTCGAACCAAGGAATTTCCTCAGAGAGAAGGAAAATCGGTTCGGATAAGATGAGTGAGGGGTCATCTCATAACATTTTTAAAAGGGGAGATGATCGTCGTCGCAGTGAATGGGGGCGACAGCCCAGTTTCACGTGATCTTCGAACAACAACCCTGAGGCAATGAATGCAAAGGGGACTGAATGTCACGGAGATTTTGCCGAACAGGCTAGAAGAGGATCGCGCAGATTTTCACGCACTCCTTTAAGGACTAAAATGTGTGAAAGGTGTGCTGACCTCTTGTAAAGCCTGGAATGCGCAAACTATCTGCCCCAGGTACTATTGGCGAGCCACAAACGGCGGTCCCAAAATTGAGAGGGCAGAGTAGGTCAAGGGTTGGGGGTAATGCCTCCTGGGTGTTGCTGTTGTAGTGTGAAACACCCGAAGCAGGACAATGGTAGGAGCAAGCCACGGGCTGCTGTGATTGTGGTGGTGGTGTGAGCAGTCATCTGTTACGGACAGCTACTGTGTAAATAATGTTTGCTGGCCAGTTGTGTTATTGGGTTTGATTGCCAGTATAGGGCGGTTGAGCCTATTTCATGTTTATTTCTCATTTTTTGATTGATGGTTATCAGTTGATGTTGCTTGTGGTCATTGCCATAATGATTGAGTGCATGCTCACGTGTTATGAGTTTTTATTTTCTGGTTGATATCTGTTTGCTAATGTTGTCTTGTTCAATGATCGGTAAGTGTGAAAATGCCTTATTTTGTGACATCATGATAAGTGGTTGATTTGCATTTGGGTGTGAGAGCGTGTGTGGGGCCACACGCTGAATTGATTTTGATGTTAAGTAGGCTGGGCCACACACCTGAATTTGGATCTTGTGTTAATCATGGTTGTGCTATATAAGAAGTGAATGGAATGATTAATTAACATGTATGGGCATGCTGATAGCTAACGCTATGGACAGAGCTCTTGATTATATGTGAGCCAGGTAGAGTTAAATGTTTTGCACAGTCGTTATGACTGACCAAAAAGTGATGTTTGGATTATCTGATTGATTTATTGTTTTTAATTGGGTTCATTTTCCATGTTAGAGATGTTGATGGAAGTGTGTCTTGAAGCATAGGGGTAGTAAATGTTATATCGACCCATGCAATGAGTTTGTTTTATCCAATTGGGGAACATTCATCCTGGAAAAAATGTTTATTGGGAAAAACATTCTTAGGTACGGGGGGTTTTCATGATCGCCCAATGTTCTCGAGCATTTAGGCAAATTAAGGGTAGTTGCTGTGTTGAGAGCAAGTTCCTTGGGTTATTCAAGTGTGCGAATTCAGGGATAACCAGAGGGAATACCCCAAGTCGTATTCTGAAGGAGGAGGAGTTACTGGGGAAATGTTTTCGCATGTCCGAGGGATAGTGACAAGGAGTTGCCGACCTGCCGGTCCTGGTAGAGGAGTGTCCAGTCCGACCCCTGGCTGGCTATTCACTGGGTTCTCCATGGTCCTGAAGGGAAGGCGATCGGTCAGGGACCGTCACGGGTAGTGACCGTCAGCCTGCAGGGAGAGTACAGCGACCATTCGTCGTCCTTGTTCTGAGGAATGAATGGAAGGCTTCGGCCCTATTGAGTGGTTTGCACCTTGTTGTCTATAGAGGTAGTAACTACTCGAAGCATCAGTCCTGGCTGGTAGAGGAGTCCAGGCTGTTAGTACAATGGGTAGCTCGAGGAATCGAACATGAGTTTGAATGGGAGGTTATGCTGAACCACTTGGTACCCAAGTCTTGGTTAGCGCTAGCAGCTGTTGTATGTGTGTTATGTGTAGGTGACTAGTGATTCCATTGGTGGAATAAAAATAACTTGGGAATTATTGGTACAAATCGTGTGATGTTGGGGTGCCTGTGATTCCATTGGTTGAACCAGTTAAACTCGGGGTTTTCTCTTGTTGAGAATGAATATACATGCTTGGAAAACCAGGAAGTGTGTGACTCACTTAAGGGGAAAGTGAACTCGCCCGTCTTGCTGAGGGCTCAAGAAAATACAGCGTGAAGCAGAGGTTAGCTTCGCCTTGTTGTCTCCTGGGTGGGGACGTAAGACAGGGAGGGTTTCTGTAGCCTCGGAGCCGACGACGAGAAGAATTGTCTCCCGTGTGGGGACGGTCGACAGCAAAACGTGGGCAGCCTGTTGGAGCCTAACAGGGAGCTGCCAGACAACGGTGGGGTGTTTGCAGCCAGAGAAGAAACCCGTGGGAGAGGCCGACAGGAGCCCTTTCAGTGGCGAGGCGAAGTACGGTGGGTGTCCTGGGAACTCGGTGTGAGGGTGCGACTCAAACTATGTTGCCATGTCCCCCAACTGGGATTTGGCCAATCGGGAGGACACAACAGTGTGGCAGCTTCAGCTCGTGTCGTACAGTGGATGAGAGAAACTAACGATCAACCAAGGAATGCTGGCAAGTTATGGACATTTTATTTGCCTTAAAGTTATAAGTGTGCAAACAGAATAGTGGAATATTGTCTTTCCTGGCTAAGTAAGAATAAAATGAAGGAAAGGGGATGCGATTTATGAAAATTGTCTGTAGCTGTTTACATTGTTGTAGATACAGATAGTTGTGTTGTGTAGTGACGGGTGGGGGGCCCGGAGTCCAGCTGAATAAAAGTTGATTATTTTCTATGAAATGTTATTGGTTTCCGTTACCTTTGTGCGGGCCCGATGTGAGTGACGAGTGTGTGTCCTATGCGAGAGCGCATTTGGTTTTTGAAAAGCTTTAAAAACTTCTGTCTATAACCCCTGCATCCTGAATATGAAATCATATTTTAATAACGAGGGGAGCGTCGGAGACCGTCACAGAGTTGCATATATATATATAAATATATAATATATAAAAAGGCAAATTCTGTCTGCGTGTGTGTTCGCTATAAAATTCAAAAACGGCTCAAACCCATTGTAATGAAATTTGGCAGGTACTTCTGTTATGTTTCACTAAGCCCCCCCCCCCCCCCCCCCAACACACAAATGCCCTCCCCCCCCAACACAAATTTGGCAGGTACTTTGTTATTTTCATTAAGCCCTCCCCCCCCCCCCCAACACAAAAGCCCAAAGACAGAAACTGAAATCATACTGATGTATATTTTATTGTTAATGATGGTTTTGGGCTAATCTCTAAAATAATAAAACGTTAAAACCCTTAAAAAACCCGTTATAACGTTTCAAAGACATTTTTTCCTCTGCTTTTCTCAAATAGCCATTGTGACATTGCACAGGTACAGGACACTTCTCTAAAATAGAACCGTTTTATCTT
>CM031620.1:67572453-67587839 GCA_018398815.1 Conus ventricosus | reverse complement strand
CTCTTGTTGACAGACAAAAATCAGAGGGTATTGCAGAGCATCATAACTTCGGTGTATTTCTGAAATCCTCTGCAGACTACCATCTCTAAATTTAGAAATTAATGGTTTTTAACAGTCAATTTTAAGTTTCTGTTTATATTAGTTGTCTATCATTGATCAGCGTGTAAAACTTCACCTGTATACCAAATTTCATCAAGAAAGGTCTAACTTTAGAAAATAACGGATCTTAACGGTTTTTAACGCTCAATTTTAAGTCTCCATTCGTGTAAGTTGTATATCATTGTTCAGCGTGTAAAACTGCATCTGTATACCGAATTTCATCAGGAATGGTCTAAATTTATAATAATAACGGTTTTCAACGGTCAATTTTAAGTTTCGGTTCGTGCAAGTTGTATACCAAATTTCATCAAGAAAGGTCTAAATTTAGAAAATAATGCTTTTTAGCGGTGATACCATCTCTAAATTTAGAAATTAACGGTTTTTAACGGTCAATTTTAAGTTTCTGTTCATATTAGTTGTCTATCATTAATCAGCGTGTAAAACTTCACTTGTATACCAAATTTCATCAAGAAAGGTCTAAATTGAGAAAATAACGGATCTTAACGGTTTTTAACGCTCAATTTTAAGTTTCCGTTCGTGTAAGTTGTATATCATTGTTCAGCGTGTAACACTGCATCTGTATACCGAATTTCATCAGGAACGGTCTAAATTTATATAATAACGGTTTGTAACGGTCAATTTTAAGTTTCCGTTCGTTCAGCGTGTAAAATTGCATCTGTATACCGAATTTCATCAAGAACGGTCTAAATTTATATAATAACGGTATTTAACGGTCAACTTTCAGTTTCGGTTCGTGTAAGTTAAATATTCTTGTTCAGCATTTAAAACTACACCTGAATACCAAATTTCATCAAGAAAGGTCTAAATTTAGAAATTAACGGTTTTTAACGGGGTCAATTTTAAGTTTCTGTTTATATTAGTTATCTATCATTGATCAGCGTGTAAAACTGCACCTGTGTACCAAATTTCATCAAGAAAGGTCTAAATTTAGAAAATAATGCTTTTTAACGGTGATACCATCTCTAAATTTAGAAATTAACGGTTTTTAACCGTCAATTTTATGTTCCTCTATATATTAGTTGTCTATCATTGATCAGCGTATAAAACTGCACCTGTATACCAAATTTCATCAAGAAAGGTCTAAATTGAGAAAATAATGCTTTTAACGGTGATACAATTTCTAAATTTCGAAATTAACGGTTTTTTTACGGTCAATTTTAAGTTTCTGTTCATATTTGTTGTCTATCGTTGATCAGCGTGTAAAACTGCACCTGTATACCAAATTTCATCAAGAAAGGTCTAAATTTAGAAAATAACGGATCTTAACGATTTTCAACGCTCAATTTTAAGTTTCCGTTCGTGTAAGTTGTATATCATTGTTCAGCGTGTAAAACTGCATCTGTATACCGAATTTCATCAGGAACAGTCTAAATTTTTATAATAACGGTTTTTAACGGTCAATTTTTAAGTTTCAGTTCGTGTAAGTTGTATATCATTGTTCAGCGTGTAAAACTGCATCTGTATACTGAATTTCATCAAGAACGGTCTAAATTTATATAATAACAGTTTTTAACGGTCAATTTTAAGTTTCAGTTCGTGTAAGTTGTATATCATTGTTCAGCATTTAAACCTACACCTGTATACCAAATTTCATCAAGAAAGGTCTAAATTTAGAAAATAGTGCTTTTTAACGGTGATACCATCTCTAAATTTAGAAATTAACGGTTTTTAACGGTCAATTTTAAGTTTCTGTTCATATTAGTTGTCTATCATTGATCAGCGTGTAAAACTGCACCTGTATACCAAATTTCATCAAGAAAGGTCTAACTTTAGAAAACAACGGATCTTAACGGTTTTTTACGCTCAATTTTAAGTTTCCGTTCGTGTAAGCTGTATATCATTGTTCAGCGTGTAAAACTGCATCTGTATACCGAATTTCATCAGGAACAGTCTAAATTTATATAATAACCGTTTTTAACGGTCAATTTTAAGTTTCTGTTTATATTAGTTGTCTATCGTTGATCAGCGTGTAAAACTGCACCTGTATACCAAATTTCATCAAGAAAGGTTTAAATTTAGAAAATAACGCTTTTTAACGGTGATAAATAACGGTCATAAAAACTATCGAATGACCCAATGTTATCCACAGTATGTCCCTCCAGACTCATGCCAAGTTTGGTGGCGATCGGACGACTCCCTTTGCCGCCAACATCAGAAAAGATTGTATTTTTGATCGTTTTTAGGGGGGTACGTGTTGTTAACAGTTTTTAACGGTCATAAATAACTCGTAGAAACCGTCCAATGACCCTATGTTACTCGGGAGATGTCCCTCTAGGTTTGATGTACCTGTGCAATGTCACAACGGCCATTTGATGAAAAGCAGAGGAAAAGATGTCTTTGAAACTGTTATAACGGTTTTTAACGGTTTTATTTTTTTAGAGATTAGCCCAAAAACCATCCGCGGGTCACAACAGACGTACCTGCTAAATTTTCAAGAAGATCGGGTTTTAAACAGTTTCTTTTGTAGGGTTTGGTGTTTTAACGGTTTTTAACTGTTATAAATAACGTTTTTTTAACTGCCAAATAGCGGTTTTAATTTTAGAGAAGTAGTCCTGTACCTGTGCAATGTCACAACGGCTATTTAAAGAAAAGCAGACGAAAAAGATGTCTTTGACACCGTTATAACAGTTTTTTTAACAGACGTACCTGCCAAATTTCATTACAATCGGTTGAGCGTTTTTGAGTCTACACACACACACACACACACAGACACACACACACACACACACACAGACACACACACACACCACACACACACACACACACACACACACACACACACACACACACACACACACACACACACAGAATTTGCCATTTATATATTAGACTAGCCGGTGTACCCGGCTTCGCTCGGGTATATCTGTACAATAATTTTCTTGCCATCCTCGGGTCAAAACAGACGTACCTGCCAAATTTCATTGCAAACGGTTGAGCCGTTTTTGAGTCTATAGCGTACACACACACACACACACACACACCACCACAGAGAATTTGCCATTTATTATTATTAGACTAGCCGGTTTCGCTCGGGTATATCTGTACAATAATTTTCTGGCCACCCCTCTCTCTCACCACTTAAAAGACAATACAATAAAATTCAGCTTGGGTTTGTTTCGTTTTTCCCATGCTGAACCAATTGTCCCAGCCTCCTCCTATCTACTTCACCCAATTTCTTCGGACGCCCACTCCCTTCTTGCCTCTCAATCTGTTTTCCCTCACGATTTTTTTTTTCGTAATACGATACACAGTCCATAGAGGGATGCCTGTACTTTGTGAACTTACCGATGCATTCTCAATTCCTTGATTGAAGTGCTCGAAAATGACGCTGGACTCATGATCCAAAGGTCGTGGTTTCGAATCTCGGCTTGGTCTTGGAAATTTTCACGTGGAAAGTTTCCAGCTAAAATGACCGTAGTTCACCCGATGTCCACCCTGGCCCCGCAGGTGTCAGGCTAATGTGACGGACCAGCCATCTGCATATCCTTGATTTGGGCATGGACGTTAAATCCAACTCAAACATGACAAGTCTGTGAAAAGATTGCATTTTCACGATGTATCATGTCTATTGGAGAGCCTCTGGGTAGACAACATTTCTGGTCTCCCTGTTTGGTGCAAGTATAGTCAGTGTTTCTGCGTTTCCAGTTCGTGATGCTGCAACGTAGAACATTCCATGTGTAAAACACGGAACAGTCAGGTCTGCCCCAAGGATGAAAATGTCTGACCATGGCTCTGGTTGACAGACAAAAATCAGAGGTATTGCAGAGCATCATGATTTCGGTGTATTTCTGAAATCCCTGCAGACTAACCATCTCTAAATTTAGAAATTAACGGTTTTTAACGGTCAATTTTAAGTTTCTGTTCATATTATTTGTCTATCATTGATCAGCGTGTAAAATTGCACCTGTATACTAAATTTCATCAAGAAAGGTCTAAATTTAGAAAATAACCCATCTTAACGGTTTCTAACGCTCAATTTTAAGTTTCCGTTCGTGTAAGTTGTATATCATCGTTCAGCGTGTAAAACTGCATCTGTATACCGAATTTTATCAAGAACGGTCTAAATTTATATATAACGGTTTTTAACAGTCAATTTTAAGTTTCGGTTCGTGTAAGTTGTATATCATTGTTCAGCATTTAAAACTACACCTGCATACCAAATTTAATCAGAAAGGTCTAAATTTAGAAAATAACGCTGTTTAACGGTGATAAATAACGGTCATAAAAAACTATCGAATGACCCAATGTTATCCACAGTATGTCCCTCCAGACTCATGCCAAGTTGGCGACGACTCCCTTTGCCGCCAACATCAGAAAGAGTGTATTTTTGATCGTTTTTTAGGGGGGTACATGTTGTTAACGCTTTTTAACGGTCATAAATAACTGTTGTAGAAACTGTCCAATGACCCTATGTTACGCGGGAGATGTCCCTCTAGGTTCGATGTACCTGTGCAATGTCACAACGGCCATTGGATGAAAAGCAGAGGAAACAGATGTCTTTGAAACCGTTATAACAGTTTTTTTGACGGTTTTAACGGTTTTATTCTTTTAGAGATTAGCCCAAAACCATCCTCGGGTCACAACAGACGTACATGCTAAATTTCAAGAAGATCAGGTTTTAAAGTTTCTTTTATAGGGTTTGGTGTTTTTAACGGTTTTTAACTGTTATAAATAACGTTTTTTAACTGCCAAATATCGGTCCTAAATCTTAGAGAAGTAGTCCTGTACCTGTGCAATGTCACAACGGCTATTTGAAGAAAAGCACACGAAAAAGATGTCTTTGAAACCGTTATAACAGCTTTTTAACGGTTTTTAAACGGTTTTATTTTATTAGAGATTAGCCCAAAACCATCCTCGGGTCACAACAGACGTACCTGCCAAATTTCATTACAATCGGTTGAGCCGTTTTTGAGTCTATAGCGAACACACACGCAGACAGAATTTGCCATTTATATATTACTAGCCGGTGTACCCGGCTTTGCTCGGGTATATCTGTACAATAAGTTTCTGGCCACCCCTCTCTCTCACCACTTAAAAGACATACACTAAAGTTCAGCTTGGTTTGTTTCATTTTTCCCATGCTGAACCAATTGCCCCAGCCTATCTACTTCACCCAATTTCTTCGGACGCCCACTCCCTTCTTGCCTCTCAATCTGTTTTCCCTCACGAATTGTTTTCGTAATACGATACACAGTCCATAGAGGGATGCCTGTACTTTGTGAACTTACCAATGCATTCTCAATTCCTTGATTGAAGTGCTCCAGATTGACAACTCTGTAGGGGATGCCATAACCTAGTGGATAAGGCGCTGGACTCATGATCCAAAGGTCGTGGTTTCGAATCCCGGCTTGGTCTTCAAAATTTTTACGTGGAATGTTTCCAGCTAAAATGACCGTAGTTCACCCCGATGTCCACCCTGGCCCGCAGGTGTCAGGCTAATGTGACGGACCAGCCATCTGCATATCCTTGATTTGGGCACGGACGTTAAATCCAACTCAAACATGACAACTTTGTGAAAAGATTGCATTTTCACGATGTATCGTCTATTGGAGGGCCTCTAGGTAGACAACATTTCTGGTCTCCCTGTTTGGTGCAAGTATAGTCAGTGTTTCTGCGTTTCCAGATCGTGATGCCACAACGTAGAACATTCCATGTGTAAAACACGGAACGGTCAGGTCTGCCCCAAGGGATGAAAATGTCTGACCCTGGCTCTTGTTGATTGTTAGAGCGAAAGCTGGTTTCATGGGAAACTGAAGCCGTCGGAACTGAAATGGCAGGCGTGAGTCCGTGGGTTCCAGAGGAATTCTGAGGAGCAGCACCGGTTCACCTTTGTAGAGGCCAAAGGATATTTTCGCTTCTACAACATTCCTGTGCAGTCTGAGAATGACACATCGGGTACCACTGGTCACCTTTGGCAGGTCCAGTGAGCGGAGAATGACGAGGGGGACTCCAGATTTCAGCAACAGTTCATGCGGTGAAGTCCAGAAATCTCAATGGAGTTCAGGAGTTCTTGTGGATAAAGGACTCCCTCATCATCATTCTTGGCCGTGTCAACAGATCTGTACAGAGCTTCCTCTCCAGGGAAGTCAGCTACGATTTTTCTGTTCAGCCTGTTGACAGTCTCGTTCAGGGAGGAAAATTATGGCCCTTTCCGCTAACCAGTCTGAGACTACACAGTGAGCATGAAGATCCGGGTAGACTGCTTCTATCAGATCCTCCTGTTATCTGAAAACTGGCATAGTGCTGGTGGATCGATATAGTATCTGGAAACTCTGATGGCTCAATGGCACCATTGCCAATGTCAAGCAGAAGTTTGGCAAAGCTGGCTGTCTGGGGATTTTCAGACAGGTGGGCTCTCATGTTGGTGCTTAGATGTTTAACAACCATGCTCCGCCACAGGTAGGACTTCTTCAGCGTTGACAATGTTGGCTCTGGTGCCATTGAGGACGACAGGATGATCTGCCTGAAGTCCCCATAGAACAGCTTTGGGGATGCGCCCCATTGGCCTGTGCACTTGGGTGATGTCCTGCAGCGTAGAGTCCATGGCCTCGTAGATAGCTTTGTGGGTTATGGGAGCTTCATCAATTATGACAGTTGCAGCCTCTTTGATGACTTTGGCAAACGTTGACCCACGCTTGACAGAGCAGGTTGGCGTTTCTTGCTTGTCCGCATTCAGGGGTACCTTGAAAGTGCTATGCACTGTCCGGCCACCTGGCAAAAGAGTAGCGGCAATGCCACTGGAAGCAGTGGCTAGCACTATTTTGCCTGTGGAGCGGATCCTTTCAGGATAAGATTCAGGATGAAGGTCTTTCCTGTCCCTCCTGGAGCATCAAGGAACATTATGTTGCTGCTTGCTGTGGGGTCCTGCTTCTGCTCAACCATGTCATAAAGCTGTTGTACACGTCTCTCTGGTCAGCTGTCAGCTTCTTCAGCTAATCATCAGCTGCTGCCCGGAGTGCAGCAGTGTCGTAATTGGACTCGCGGTAGTATTTTCGAGACACAGTTTGTTGTTGTGTGACACTTGGCATCCCATACTCCTCTGTAGACTTGCCTCCAAGAAGGAAGAGTTTCTCCTGAATCACAGTAAGAGCTTGGTTGTAGATGGCATCTGTGTATTGCGCTTCATCATAGACATCTATTCGGGCTTGGAAGAGGAAATCTTCAGCAATGTGGTCTCTGAAGAGGTTCCACAGGTTACCTGGGTTACTGGGGTTGCAAGCCACCAGGATGATACAGAAGAAGTCACGCAGCAGTCAGGGTCTCTGAGAGACGGGGGCTTCCTCCAGGGCAAGTTGTAGATGGCGGTTATCTTCTAGGAGTCCAAGAGCATTGCAAGCACTCGAAAAGTGTTGTGGACATAGCCGTTGACAGTCTTCAGCTCCTCGTACGAACGGGGCCCTTTCACAACGTTGAGTAGAAGCCTCAAGAAGTAGCACTCCCCCTGGCGAGGACTGATACTGTACAATCGCCCGATTGCAGTGCCCCTTTGACGTTTTTTTCCACATCTCTTGAGTGGACATCCATGTGAAGTGCTCAGGGACTTCCACGTACTTCAGCTCTCGTGCTGTAGGGTCTTGAGAGCATAGTCTGAAGAAGGCGGTAAGGGTTGTTTCTGGGGAGAGCCTTCTGCTCTTTGCGCTGCGTTGTGTGATTTGAAGTAAACCCGTTGTCCATTCTCCAAGTGAACAGCTAGTCTCTACACCATGGGGTGGCACTCATGCAGGTCAAATCCCAGGAGTCTCCAGTCGCCTCGATGCTGCCAACGTAGCGGGCATTCTGGTACATTTGGATCTCGTCAACGACTGGAGGTTGTTGAGCTGCTCCTTTTCCTCCTGAGTGGCTTGGAGTTGAAGAGGGCTTGGTCTGTGCCCTTGTGGACCTACTTCAGGACGTTCTGATTGATTTAATGCTACTGCATATTTCCACATCGATGTGGCAGTTGAACTGGTGTAGGAGGTAAGGGTTGTAGGGACAACCCACTGGTTGGTGACTACGATTTCTCTCTGCCCCAGCTTCACAGTCCCAGTATGGTCCTCCATCAGACTCCTCACGTCTCCTGTATTTGGGGTAGCCATCCTCGCCCTGTTCTGTGACCCTCGGAAGACCTTGGGTAGTTTTTAGTACATGACCTGGTCTCTCTGTCCATGCAGCTGCTCCTTGGGTTGAAGATTCCACAGGGCCCGTGGATCAGTGTGCCATGACCATAGGGTGCATCTCAGGGCTCTCCTGTGAGTTTGGGATTTCCGCACAGACAGCAAGATCAATGTCGTTTGGCCGTATCTTGTTGTTTGGATTCTACCAGACCAGAATATGGGAATGAGGCAGACCACGCTTCTGGTACTCCACAGTGTACAGCCATGCTCTGACGTTTCCAAAGATCCCCTTATTGAGCATGCCCATGAGATTCTTTAGCTTCAGTTTGAAGACTCGGGCCACGATGTTACGACGGTCATGTGCAGCCTGTCCTGGAAGCAAGTTGTTGACGATCTCTGGCCAGTTGGGGTTGCACGTCATGGTGATGAAAAGATCAGCACAGCCGTACCTTCGTAGGTAGGCCATGGAGTCACTTTGCTTCTCATGCATGTAGCGTGGACCACCAGTAAACGATGAAGGCAGCACGATTCTCTGTCCCACGCTTTGCGGGTCCCCATCATTGGCAAAGAGAGCGTCACGCAGTTCCTGGTAGCTATTGGCTCGCAGAGACTGTTGCTCTCTTCTGATGTACTTGAGTGAGGCGCTCTGTCTCCATTTTGCAGTAACAGTCCACCAGAAGCTGCTGGAACAACCTGCCATACTTCAAGACGTGATTTTCTGGGCGGACTTGGATATGGAAAAAATGGTACTGCTGTTGCGTTATCTTTCGCCCATTTTCTGCAGTAAGATAAGCTCTGTACCCATCCGTGCCATAGACAAAAATCAGGGGTATTGCAGAGCATCATAACTTCGGGGTATTTCTGAAATCCTCTGCAGACTACCATCTCTTAGTTTAAGGACTATGTCGCGGTTTTCCGTGGGCTCATTGTCCATGAGGATGGCAATCTCAGACAACTGCTGCTGGTTGTATCGCCTGGCATGCTCATGGCGTGGCCGCTTGTCCTCCCGGATAACCACCTTCATGGCGGAATGGTTGTCAGCGAGTATGTCTCTTGCGGTCTTCAGCTGCTGTACGTAAGTGTTGTGTTCATGCAATATGTTGGTCAGAGACAGGACAACTCTCTGTCCAGAGTCTCTAGCTGTTGTCGCAGAAACACCTCCTGCTCCTGACCATCTACTAAATAAACTTGCAAGAAGCTTGGACTGACACCAGGTGATGGAATCAAACTGCCAATTCTGTGGTAGACCTGGCCTTGTATGCGTAGAGTGGGATTCCAGCCTGGAAGGCTTCTACCTGTGTGGCCAACGCTTGTCATCTGGAAGGCGTTGTTGTAGGCTCTGATGTTACTACAGAATCTGTTTCTGTTCATATTAGTTGTCTATCATTGATCAGCATGTAAAACTGCACCTGTATACCAAATTTAATCAAGAAATGTCTAAATTTAGAAAATAACGGTTCGTAACGGTTTTTAACGCTCAATTTTAAGTTTCCGTTCGTGTAAGTTGTATATCATTGTTCAGCGTGTAAAACTGCATCTGTATACCGAATTTCATCAAGAACGGTCTCGGGAGATGTCCCTCTAGGTTCGTGCCAAGTTTGGTGACGATCCGTCAATTCTCCTGGCCGCCAACTTCAGCCTGACAGACAGACACACACACACACACACACACACACACACACACACACACACACACACACACACACACACACACACACACACACACACACAGAGCTCACTTATTACATAGATTTTTGTTCATATTAGTTGTCTATCATTGATCAGCGTGTAAAACTGCACCTGTATACGAAAGTTAATCAAGTAAAGTCATAATTTAGAAAATAACGGTTCTTAACGGTTTGTAATGCTCTATTTTAAGTTTCCATTCGTGTAAGCTGTATATCATTGTTCAGCGTGTAAAACTGCATCTGTATACCGAATTTCATCAAGAACGGTCTAAATCTATATAATAACGGTTTTTAACGGTCAATTTTAAGTTTCCGTTCGTGTAAGTTGTATATCATTGTTCAACATTTAAAACTACACCTGTATACCAAATTTCATCAAGAACAGTCTAAATTTAGAAAATAACGGTTCTTAACGGTCTCTAATACTCAGTTTTAAGTTTCCGTTCGTGTAAGTTGTATATTATTGTTCAGCGTGTAAAACTGCATCTGTATACCGAATTTCATCAAGAACGGTCTAAATTTATATAATAACGGTTTTTAACGGTCAATTTTAAGTTTCGGTTCGTGTAAGTTGTGTATCATTGTTTAAAACTGTACGTGCATACAGAATGTTATCAAGAACGGTGAAAATTTAGAAATTCAGAAAATAACGGTTTTTTAACGGTCAATGTTAAGTTTCGGATCTTGAAAATTGTATATCATTGTTTAGCGTTCAAAACGGCACATGTATATCGAATTTCTTCAAGAATACTCTAAATTTATTTTTTTAATAACGTTTTTTAACGGTCAATTTTACATTTCGGTTCGTAAAAGTTGTATATAATTTTTCGGCATTAAAACTGCACAGGTATACCGAATTTAATCAAGAACAGCCTAAATTTTGAAAATAACGGTTTTTAACGGTCAAATTTAATGGTCATAATGACTATCTAATAATCCTATGTTACCCGTTGGATGTTCCTGTCGGCTTATGTCAAGTTTGGTGGCGATCCGAGGACTCTCGTGGCCGCCAACCTCAGAAGATCGGGTTTTAAACAGTTTTTATAGGGTTATGGTGTTTTAACGGTTTTTAACTGTTATAAATAACGTTTCTTAACTGCCAAATAACGGTTCTAATTTTCGAGAAGTAGCCCTGTACCTGTGCCATGTCACAACGGCCATTTGATGAAAAGCAGAGGAAAAAGATGTCTTTGAAACCGTTATAACAGTTTTTTAACGGTTTTTAACGGTTTTACTTTTTTTTTAGAGATTAGCCCAAAACCATCCTCGGGTCACAACAAACGTACCTGCCAAATTTCAAGAAGATCGGGTTTTAAAACGGTTTCTTTTATAGGGTTTGGTGTTTTTAACGGTTTTTAACTGTTATAAACAACGTTTTTTAACTGCGAAATAACGGTTCTAATTTTAGAGAAGTAGTCCTGTACCTGTGCAATGTCACAATGGCTATTTGAAGAAAAGCAGAGGAAAAAGATGTCTTTGAAACCGTTATAACAGGGTTTTTTTTAAACGGTTTTTAACGGTTTTTATTATTTTAGAGATTAGCCCAAAACCATCATTAACAATAAAATATACATCAGTATAGATTTCAGTTTCTGATCATTGGGCATTTGTGTTGGGGGGGGGGGGGAGGGCTTAATGAAACATAACAGAAGTACCTGCCAAATTTGTGTTGGGGGGGAGGGCATTTGTGTTGGGGGGGGGGGGGGGGGGGGCTTAGTGAAACATAACAGAAGTACCTGCCAAATTTCATTACAATCGGTTGAGCCGTTTTTGAATCTATAGCGAACACACACGCAGACAGAATTTGCCATTTATATATTATATATATATATATAATTATATGCAACTCTGTGACGGGTCTCCGACGCTCCCCCTCGTTATTAAAATATGATTTTCATATTCAGGGATGCAGGGGGTTATAGACAGAAGTATTATATGCTTTCACAGAACCAAAATGCGCTCTCGCATAGGCACACACACTCTGTCACTCACATCGGGCCCGCACAAAGGTAACGGGAAACCAATAACATTTCATAGAAAATAATCAACTTTTATTCAGCTGGACTTCCGAGCCCCCACCCGTCCACTACACAACACAACTATCTGTATCATACAACAATGTAAACAGCATACAGACAATTTCATAAATCGCATCCCCTTTCCTTCAGTTATTCTTACTTAGCCAGGAAAGACAATATTCCACTATTCTGTTTGCAACACTTATAACTTTAAGGGCAAATAAAATGTCCATAACTTGCCAGCATTCCTTGGTTGATCGTTAGTTTCTCTCATCCACTGTACGACCCACGAGCTGAAGCTGCCACACTGTTGTGTCCTCCCGATTGGCCAAATCCCAGTTGGGGGACACTGGCAACATAGCTTGAGTCGCACCCTCACAACCCAGTCTCCAGGACACCACCGTACTTCGCCCTCTCCACTGAAAGGGCTCCTGTCGGGCCCCCCTCCCACAGGTCTTTCTCTGGCTGCAAAACACCCCACCGTTGTCTGGCAGCTCCCTGTCTAGGCTCCAACAGGCTGACACGTCTTGCTGTCGACCGTCCCACAATCGGGACGGCACAAATTCTTCTCGTCGTCGGCTCCGAGGTACAGCAACCTCCACTGTCTTACGTCCCCACCCAGGAGCAACAGGCGACTAGTCTAACCTCTGCTTCACGTTGTATTTTCTTGAGCACTCGCAAGACGGCGAGTTCACTTTCCCTTATGATGGTCACACACTTCCTGGTTTTTCCAAGCTCGTATATTCTTTCTCACCAGAGAGAACCCGAGTTTAAACTTGGTTCCAACCACTGGAATCACAGGCACACCACACATCACACGATTTGTACAATAAATTCCAAGTTATTTTTATTCCCCAATGAATCACTAGTCACCTACACATACACACATACAACAGCTGCTAGCGCTAACCAGGACATGGGTACCAAGTGTTATGATAACCTCCCATTCAAACTCTGTTCGATTCCTCGAAGCTACCATGGTACTAACAGCCTTGGACTCCTCTACAGCCAGGACTGATGGCTTCGAGTAGATTATACCTCTATAGACAACAAGGTGCAAAACCCACTCAATAGGCGAAGCCTTTCCATCATTCCTCAGCAACCAGGACGTACTGAATGGTCGCTGTACTCTGCATGCAGGCTGGTCGGGTCACCTACCCGTGACGTCACCTGACACGATCGCCTTCCTTCAGGACCCACTGGTGGAACCCAGTGGAATAGCCAGCCGTGGTCGGGACTGGACACTCCTCTATCCCAGGACCGGCAGTCGGCAACTCCTTTGTCCACTATCCTCGACATGCGAAAACACTCCGTAACTCCTCCTCCTTCGGTATACGGGACTTGGGGTATTCCCCTCTGGTTAGCCCTGAATTCGCACAATTGAATAACCCAAGGAACTTGCTTCCAACAACAGCCAACTACCCTTATTTGCCTAAATGCCGAGAACATTCGGCCGACTCATGACACCCCGTACTAAGATTTGTTGATTGCCTATCACATTTTCTCCAGGATGAATTTCTCCCATTGGATAAAAACAAACTCACGTTGCTTGGGTCTTTATAACAGTACTACCCCTATGCTTCAAGACATCACTTCCTCAACATCTCTAACATGGATAATGTACCCAATTAAAAACAATAAATCAAATCATATAATCAATCATCATATTTTGGTCAGTCATCGACTGTGCATCAAAACAATTAACTCTACCTGGCTCACATTTAATCAAGAGCTCTGTCCTTAGCGTTAGCTATCAGCATGCCCCATACATGTTAATAAATCATTCCATTCACTTCTTATTTAGCACAACATGATTAACACAAGATCAAATTCAGGTGTGTGGCCAGCCTACTTAACATCAAAATCAATTCAGGGCGTGTGGCCCCACACACGCTCTCACACCCAATATTGCAATCAACCACTTTTCATGTTGTCCATCAAAATAGGCATTTCACACTTTACCGATCAGTGATCAGACAACATTAGCAAACAGATATCAACCAGAAAAATGAAAACTCATAACACGTGAGCATGCATCGCATATCATTATGGCAATGAACACAAGCAACATTCAAACTGATAAACATCATCAAAAAATGAGAAATAAACATATGAACATAGGCTTAACCGCCCTATAACTGGAATCAAAAATCAATAACCAACTGGCCAGCTACATTCATTTACACAGTAGCTGTCGGTAACAGATGACTGCTCACACCACCACCCAACACAGCACCCCGTGGGCATTGCCCCTACCTTGCCCTCCTTCTGTTGTTCACACTACAACAGCAAAACCCAGGAGGCAATACTCCAACCCTTGACCTATCTGCCCCTCTCAATTTGACCCCCCCGTTTGTGGCTCGCCATAGTACCGGGGGCAGTTGTTTTGCGCCCCAGGCTTTACAAGAGAGTCAGCCCCCTTTCACACATTTTGTTTTAAAAGGAGGCGGGGAAAATCTGCGCGATCCTCTTCTCCCTGTGGCAAATCTCGGCATTCAGTCCCCTTTGTTCTTGCTCGGGTCTGTTGTTCGAGATCAGTGTTTACGGGGTGTCGCACCATTCCTGCGAGGGACAAAACCCCCCAAAATTTTCCCTCCCCCCCTTTTCCCCCCAAAAAATTTTTGTTTTATGAATTATTTTTCCTTTTTTTCCGGACATTTTTTCCCCTTTTGAGGATTTCCTTTTGGTTTTCCCGTCTGGCCCTTGCCCTTCTTGGGACCCTTATTTACTTCCCTTTCCCCCCAGTCGGGGTTTCCTTTACTCTGTCCTTTTGGCCCGACCCTGGGTCCCCGGGGCCTTTTTTTGCCCCAGGCAACCCCCAAAAAACTTTTTCCCCCCCTTAGGCCAACCTTGGGCCAGGGCCCCGCCCAGGCCACCGGGCCCTCCCATCCTTACCCGGCCACGAACAACCCCCGGGCCCCCCATGGCCCCGGCCCCGCCATGAATTTCGGGGCCACTGCCCCCAACCAAAATGGCCCCCCTTCTGGCCACCTACCCCCACTGCTGCGGGCCTGTCATCCCCTGCTTCTGTTTCTTTCCTCCCTTCACTCCCTTGTTTCCCCCCACTTGATGGCGCTGGTTAGGTTTCGGGGGATATACCTACCCCTAACAAAAGCTGGTAGGGAAGATTTTTTTTGCCTGTGCAGTGAGAGTACCCTGACAAACTCTGACTCCTTTGACACGGGCCAAAAGGGAGCCCATTTCCTTCCCTCTGCCCTATCCCCAGGGGGGTTTCCCGTTATCCGTCTCTTCACAAAACCGGGCTCTACCCTTTCCCTAGAGTCAGTCCCGTTCTAAAAGCAGGTCACCGGGTTCCTTTCTATGCCCTAGTAGTTGGTGGTGGCACCCTGCCTTCTGTTGAATTGTATCAACGGGAAAAAAACGGAATGTATTCGCAGGGTCTTCCCCCCTTTTCTATGGGCCCCCCTGGGGCCCCATTTAAAAAATTTTTCTTTTTTTTCATTTTT
>CM031620.1:67378361-67564135 GCA_018398815.1 Conus ventricosus | reverse complement strand
AGAAGATCCATTTGATGGGTGTCGTTTGGCGTTGTGTTCACAAAGTGTGGTCTCTGTATTCGTTTAGGTGCAGGTAAATAAATTTGCCAAATCGCTTGTTTAGATAACCATTCCTTTGCTGTTTGTTCACTGACTCCTGCTGCTTGGCTTAGCTTTTTGATTGCTGTTATTCCCTTCCAATATCCTTTGGGCGAATAATAGATTTTGTTCATTTTTTATTCAACCAATATTATGCGCAACAAAATACACAGCGGTCATGCCAAAGACGATAAACGCGATTTCTTGCATCTTTTGTTTTTGTGATGGTTGATAAAAGTCACTGAATTTTGGTGGGGGCAATGTCTCGATTGGTTTGCCTGTTACAAGATAATATTCTTTTATCGCTTGATCAACATCTTTAAATGTGTAAGCTGCATGTCCCTGTTTTTTCAGTGTGTCGTTAATAAAATCTAACTGCTCAATTCTCTGCTTTTCATAGTGATCTTGTGCTGCAGCTAGTTGCTCCACAGCTTTGTTATGTCTTTTTCTCTCACCGTCATCCTGCAGTTTACTAAACGCATAATTACTTCCGCTAAAAGCAAGCGCATTAACCACAACACCACCAATCATCATTACGAGTGAAGCCATTTTTTATAAATGTATTTTTTAAATTTTACATATTGATACTGTCTGGAATTATTCCTTGCTTAACTAGAAAATCTTTCGTAGCAAATGAAGCTGTAATAATAGCAATCAGCTTTGCCGAGTCTTCAAAGTCTAGTTTGCCAAGATCTGCCGGTTTTATTTTTAACAGGCTTTTACCGAGCATTGTGTATCCTACACTTAGACCCCCAATAACAGCAGAATGGTAATACAAGGTTGGTAACAGTTTTTTCGGTGCTCATTTTTAAAAAATAAAATAATTATAATTAATAAAAAACATGAACAGCGATGATCTACTACAGCTACAGGGTAGCCTAAACCTTCCTGAACTTATGAATGACCAAGTTGATGACCAAGCTATTATGTCCAAAAAGGAAAGGCTGTATTCTTTGGCAGCATGTGGAAAAACAAAACAGTACCTCGGAAATGAATTCAGCATAGAACAGATTCAACAAATGTCGCCACAAGACATTTTGAAGTATCACAACAGGTATGAAGCGCAACTGGGGTCAAGAATGGTAAAAAGTGTAGGACAAACCGTTCTTAGTTTGTACACTAAACTAGTTAGTAGATTTGCGCCCATTGATTCTGAACAAGATTTTATGTATGATTTAACGCAGGATCCAGTTTTAACAAAGTCATTAGAGTCTCTAGGATGCGATCTATATTACAGATTTGGAACATTACTGTCGCCATTAATCATGGGATTAATTACTTTTAATCATATAGATTTTATTTCCCTTCAAAATGAATGAACCAGAAAATCAGCAGAATCAGGAAACATTGAATCAGAAAACATTGAATCAGGTGGAGAATGTGACCAGTAAAAAGCCTCCTCATCCTGGGCGTGTTGCAGCAGGAAAAAGATTAGCAGAGTGGAACAAACGAACAAAATTAATGTTACAAAATATAACTCATAATGAAAACATAACGCCACCAACACCAACAGTTGTTTCAATGCCAGCTATAAAAACGCCAGAACAAGAACAAGTTGATTCAAGACCTATAACACCAAAGTCTTCGTGGAATATTGAACTTAAAAGAGTTGTTATTTTTGGCGCCCTTGCTGCTGGGGGTGGTTATACTGTTATAGAATATATAAACAACGCTGGCGAAAACCAAAGCAGTCAAAAAAATCTGAACCACTAAATACAGAAGCCAAACAAAAAAGCATGCCAGAACCGCCAACAACAAAAGATCATTTTGATCCATTTCAAATGCAATAATACTTTAAGAACTTAATTTTTAAAAAATTTTGTTTCTTTGATAAAAATAGATCATGACGGATTATTATTTGTTTAAAATGATGGAGTCAATAAATAAAGACATGGAGTCTATAAAAGACATTTCCATAAACCAGAATTGTAATCAATGCGGTTGCTTACGATGTAAGAACTTCATTAAGATCTATGCTGACCAATCTCGCGCCAAGGACGCTGAGCAAGACATCCTCGACGATGACGCGTTTTTTGAAGCATGTGTGTACTATATTAGACATCTACTATTTAAAACAAAAACATAGATTGTATTGTTTTTTTTGATAATTATAAGATAACTTGAATAAGAACTTGGTTGTACTTAGAGGATGACTTAATTACAATCTTGAGGTGACTTGAGTAAGAACTTAAGGTGACTTGATCAAGAACTTATTAAGAACTTGAGGTGACTTGAGTAAGAACTTGATTAAGAACTTGGGGTGACTTGAGTAAGAACTTGATTAAGAACTTGGGGTGACTTGATTAAGAACTTAGAGGTTACTTGATTAAGAACTTAGAACAACTTGATAGCGACTTGAATAAGAACCTATGGCGACTTGATGAAACGTAAAATAAAAACACAATCCATTGTTACATTCTTTTTCCTTACATGCTTTCCTTTGTGCAAACCCTTCAATTATCGACTTACAAAATTGCAGAGTTGGGGGCGACGCATTTGTCACTTTACTAGTAGGCGACCAGCCAACGCAAATCAGCCCGTGTCAAATTACACAAAATTACATAGCCAGGGCGGCGACGCGTGCCAGTGATCCAAAAATCTAAATTTAGCCCCCTAAGAATATGCCTGCGGAGTTTCCACAATTAAATTTGGCCCTCCCCGCCCTCAAGTAATATTTCACATTTTATGTATTAAAAGCAGCATTTTTATATTCAATCTAATAAAGTATTTAAAATAAATTTTATTAAAAAGTAGTGACTAAAAAGTAAGGTAAGATGCACTTTGTTAATTAGCTTTTAATTTTGTTTTACAAAAATAAAAAACAACTTTACACTAGGCAACTAGACACCATAGAATTGTAAAGCTTTCTGTGTGCCAGGTATATATATAAATCTTAAAATAAATAACGTTGAGAATATGCCTGCGGTAGTTTTATATTCTTGTTTGTCATGGTATTGCAAAAGTCTAAATTTGGCCCTTTTCCCTACCCTCAAGTGATCTCTTCCCATTTCGTGTTTGGTCACTGGCGCGGCTATAAATGCTCGCAAACCAATTTCGTGTTTATATGTGTTTGGGTCACTGGCGCGGCTATGAACGCCCGTAAACCCAAATCTGGAAGAGTCACTAAAAAGGGGGTGAGGGGATTGCCCCAAATTAGAAAATAGCGAGCAGGCAACCAAGTATGAAAGTATACTACTGTTGGAGGCATATTCTCAAAACCCTTCACATCTGGCCATGTTATATGTGACCCTCTGGGTCTGGCTTGGGCCCTAGGGCGCCATGGGGTCTCAAGTGAGATCCAGAGGTGATCAATAATGCGGCCAGATGCGAAGAGTTTTGCATTTTTTATTAAAAATGATCAGGAAAAACACAGGATTAAGCAAAAACTGAAATCTGAAAAGTTTAGTAAATTAGTATTGAAAACGGATAATCCTACACAGTATGTTTGTTTATAAAACATCGTTATTTTTTTGGTTATAGAAGACTTACTTGTCAGAGAACTATAAAAGGCGGGGTCTAGGTTCAACTGTCCCGAAACTGGTTGAGGGACAGTTGAGCTAGACCCCGCCTTTTATAGTTCTCTGCTACGCAAAAACAAGCTGTAATTACCCTCCTACGTGATGAACTGGCCAATTGGCGCCCAATATCTCTCACAAATACAGATTATAAAATAATTGCTGAACAATTAAGTAGTGGGGGAAAACAAGTGCAGGTTAACAATTCTTCAGTCGTTATAGTAATGACTTGGCAAAGATTTGAACTTTTAAAAAAAAAAATTTAAAAAAAAAATTTGAAGATGAAGAAAATGATTGCTAAGTGTTTTGCTTTACGCCTAACAAAGATAATCACTTGTATTATCAATGAAAACCAGGTTGGATTTATAAAAGGAAGAAAAATCAGTACAATGGTTAGACTAATTGATGATGTTATAGATATGATGAACACACTAGATAAGCCAGGTATTCTGTTGGCAGTTGATTACCGCCGTGCTTTTGACTCAGTGTCAAAGGAATTTATTGTTTGGGCTTTCCAACAATTTGGCTTTGGGGAATATTTTGTCAGATGGGTTAAAGTATTAGGTGCAAATACCGAGAGTAGTATCAGTTACTTAGGTTGGTTATCAGAGAGTTTTTCCAGTTAATACAGGCATAAGACAAGGATGTCCATTCTCTCCACTTTTCATAATAGCCTTAAAAATAGCCTTAGAAATGCTGGCCATTAAAATAAGAGACGATAATCAGCTTAAGGGCCTTGAAATGCCTGTCACAGCCTCTGAGGTATCCCCTACCCCTCTTCTAAAGATATTACTCTATGCAGACGATATCACACTATTATTCGTGATAAAGATGAAATGAAAAGAGCTCTTGATATGATAGATAAATTCTCTGAATTTACTAATCTAGTAATGAATAAAAACAAAACAGAGGCAATGTGGCTTGGCAGAATGAAAACACATAAAGAAAATCTATATGATATAAGATTTAAAGAAAAAGTAAAAATTGTTGGAATTGTTTTCTGTAACTTGATACCAGCTTCACAGATTGAAGAAAATTGGTCCTCAAGATTAGAAAAAAATCCAACAAATAATGGTATCTTGGTCAAAAAGAAATCTTAGCATTAGTGGAAAACTCTGTTTAATCAAGACATTTCTGATTTCACAGTTTGTGCATGTTATGCAGTCATTAACACTACCATCGCATGTGCTTAATAAACTTAACACAATGTTGTTTAGATTTCTCTGGAAAAAGAAATTAAAGGGACAAACTTTCCTCTGCGATTACTAAAACTCGCGCGGAGAATGCAGAACTAAAAGTACAACTGGCCGAGATATCCAAAGAAACCAGCTCTCTAAGAAGTGAACACAATGACAATGAACAACACGGCCGTTCGTGGAACGTACGTGTGTATGGTATCAGAGAGGCGCAGGAGGAGATAGCGGAGGACTGCGTCAAGAAATGTGTTGACGTGTTTACTCAAAAACTAGGCGTCTCTGTGTCGGCAGCTGATGTTGAGGTGGCCCACCGGTCGGGTAGGATGACCACGGGAGGCGCGAGGCCGTGCCCCATCATTCTTCGTGTTTTTTTTTTTTTTTTTTTTTTGGGGGGGGGGGTTTCCTTTTTTTTTCACGAAGGAAGCGAGGGGAGGTGTTGACCACCCAGAGGAAACTGAAACAGACCGGAGTGACTGTAGCAGAGGACTTGACCCAGGCCAACTACAAGCTGTTGAAGAAAGCTAGTGCCCACTCTGCAACGATGGCCACTTGGTCATCAAATGGGAAAATATTGGCAAAATTGAAAAATGGAAAGACTCTGAAAATAGATTTAAATATGGATATTGACTCCTACTTCAGGAGAGAAATGGCGTGAGTGAATTTGAAATTATCATATACAGATTTTTGTGGGGGTTTTTTTTTGTATATAGCAAGAATGTGTGTGTGTGTGTGTGTGTGTGTGTGTGTGTGTGTGTGTGTGTGTGTGTGTGTGTGTGTGTGTGTGTGTTGTGTGAGTGTGTGTGTGTGTGTGTGTGTGTGCGCGCGCGTATATGACTGAGGGAGTGGGTGGGTGGGTGAGTGTGTGTGTGTGGGGGGGGGGGAGTGAGTAGGTGCACGCGCGCGCATGTGCGTGTGCGTGTGTGTGTGTGTGTGTGTGAGTGAAAGGTGGGGGAGGCATCTACTTATTGTCGGTTTAATTTTCAGTACATGAATTTAGTAGTCCTTTCCCTCGTCTTCTCTTTCTTTATCCATTTATCTCCGCACCTCCCTCCCCCCCCCCCCCCCCCCCCCCCCCCCCTCGGTCAAACATGTGAATGTACATGAAAAAAAAAAAAGATGTTCATCAGCTGAGAGAGGAGATGGAGAGACTGAGAACCTCGATGACCACCAGGATAGAAGTACTAGAAGGCACTCTCTCTCCTCTCTCTCTCTCTCTCTCTCTCTCTCTCTCTCTCTCTCTCTCTCTCTCTCTCTCTCTCTCTCTCTCTTTCTTTCTCTATCTCTTCTTTCTCTCTCTTTCTTTCTCTTTCTTCCCCCTCAACCCCTGGCCGTCTCTCTCTCCTTTTTTCTTTCTCTTGCCATGCAGATCCACACGTAAAAGTTCATAAAAGCTCAAAATAACTTCTAAGTAAGGTGCTGTTGTGAAGGATTCTGTTTCTGTTTTATCGTGGTCTCACTTACGAGGTGATTGTGATTGTTTACTACTGGAGGTTCGGTGAATGTACATATACTCTTTTCCCCTTTTTGTTTTCTGTTGTAGTGTTGGTATATTTTTTGTCACCATCAAAGAGAAGTTAGGTAGTAGTTGTGATTATGTACGCCTAGTACATGTAACTAATGAAAAATGCAATACAGGTAGAGATTACACCCGGGCCCGCGCGCGCGCACACAGGGGCACACGTTTCTCTAGAGAAGGAGGGGGAGAGAGAGGGAAGCTAATGTGAAACTCACCGTCTCCTCCTCTGTTTCGTTCTCTTCTACCCTTCCCGTCTCGGCACTCCCGCTCCTGCCCCCGGCTTCCTGGTCTGGACGGTTCTTCTGTTGTGTCCAGCTTACTGAAAAACGCATCGGCAGAAGATATTGATCCCATCCCCTCCTCCCAATCCCCCTCTTATTTTTTTTTCTTTTATATTTCAGCTGTAATGAATTGTTGTTGAACAATGATAATCACTGAAGCTGATGGAGGATGCCTGTCATGAGTCGGCCGAATGTTCTCAAGCATTTAGGCAAAGTAAGGGTAGTTTTGCTGTTGTTGAGAGCAAGTTCCTTGGGTTCTTCAAGTGTACGAACTCAGGCATCACCAGAGGGGAATACCCCGAGTCGTGTACTGAAGGAGGGAGAGTTACTGGGGAGTGGTCCACATGTCGGGGGTGGGGGGGGGGGGTGGGGGAGGGGGGTAGTAACAAGAACATGCCGACCTGCCGGTCCTGGGTAGAGGAGAGTGTCCATCGTGACTACTGTCTATTCACTGGGTTCTCCAGTGGGCCTGAAGGGGCGATCGTTTCAGGTGACCATCACGGCTTGGTGACCGTCGGCCTGCAGGCAGAGTACAGTGACCATTCAGTCGTTCTTGTTCTGAGGAATGAATGGAAGGCTTCGGCCTATTGAGTGATTCGCACCTTGTTGTGTATAGAGTGTAGTAAATACTTGAAGCATCAGTCCTGGTTTGTGAAGAAGTCCAGCCTGTTAGTACAATGGGTAATTCGGGGAATCGAACACGAGGTTGAATTGGAGGATATGCATTAATCACTTGGTACCCAACTCTTTTTGGTGCTAGCAGCTGTGGTGTGTGTGTGTGTGTGTGTGTGTGTGTGTGTAGGTGACTAGTGATTCCATTGGTGGAATAAAAATAACTCGAGGAGTTATTGGTGCAAACCGTTGTGATGTGTGTGTGCCAGTGATTCCATTGGTTGAACCAGTTTAACTCGGGTTCTCTCTTCGTTGAGAAAGGATATAAGATGCTCAGAAAACCAGGAAGTGTGTGGCTCACTTAAGGGAAAGTGAACTCACCCGTCTTGCTAAGGGCTCAAGAAAATACAGTGAGAAGCAGGGGTTTGCTGTCGCCTCGAATTGTCTCCTGGGTGGGGACGTAAGACAGTGGTGTAGCCTCGGAGCCGACGACGAGAAGAATTGTCTCCTGTGTTGGGACGGTCGACAGCAAGACTTGTCAGCTTGTTGGGGCCTAGACAGGGAGCTGCCAGACAACGGTGGTGTGTTTGCAGCCAGAGAAGACCTGTGGGAGAGGCCGACAGGAGCCCTTTCCGTGGAGAGAGCGAACGGTCTGAGGGTGCAGCTCAAGCTACATTACCAGTGTCCCCCAACTGGGATTTGGCCAATAGTGAGGACACAACAGTGTGGCAGCTTCAGCTCGTAGTCGCACGGTGGGATGAGAGAAACTGACGGTCAACCAAGGAATGCTGGCAAGTTATGAACGTTTCATTTGTTCTTAAGTTTATCAGTGTGCAAACAGAATAGTGGAATATTGTCTTTCCTGGTTAAGTAAGAATAACTGAAGAACAGGGGATGCGATTTATGAGATTGTCTGTATGATGTTTACATTTTTGTATAATACAGATAAGTGTGTTGTGTAGTGACGGGTGGGGGCTCGGAGTCAAGTTGAATAAAAGTTGATTAATTTGTATGAAATGTCACCTTTGCGCGGGCCCGATGTGAGTGACAGAGTGCGTGTGCCTATGCGAGAGCACATTTTGGTTGTGAAAGCGTAAACACTTCTGTCTTTTACCCCCTGCATCCCTGAATATGAAAATCATATTTTAATAACGAGGGGGAGCGTCGGAGACCTGTCACTAATTGGGGACTGTTGTCCGGGATGAACATAAATGAGTCATTAGTGATTTCAATTTCTGGGTCTTGTTTAAATTACAAGGGATTTGAAATGTGTCGTAATTGTGGCTGATCAGGAAAGATGTAGTCATGTGTTGATTGTTTTAATCTTTTTTTGTACTCCCAGTTCTTAAAGAACAGGGAGTACTTTAGAATGGGAACGAAGATATGCTGTCTGTGTGTCTGTGTGTGTGTGTGTGTGTTTTAATCTTTTTTTGTACTCCCAGTTAGTAACGGCTGTAACGGCCTGTAATGGTTTTGCTTCTCCATGGAATATCTCAGAACTTACTTGGCTGATCTTTGTGAAAATCAGCAGGTATGTTCATTATGTGTCATGGATGATGCCCGATTTTTAGTTTACTAACGGCTGTAACAGCCTGTAACGGTTTTCCTTCTTTATGGAATATCTCAAAAAGTACTAGGCCGATCTTTCTGAAAATTTATAGGTATGTTCACTATGGGTCACGGATGATGCCCGATGTTTAGTTTACCGTTATAGCCGTTACTAACGGCTTTAACGGCCTGTAACGATTTTTCTTCTTTATAGAGTATCTCAAAAAGTACTTGGCCGATCTTTGTGAAAATTTGTAGGTATGTTCATTATGGGTCACGGATGATGCCCGATGTTTCAGTTTACCGTTACAACGTTACTAATATCTCAAAAAGTACTTGGCCGATCTTTCTGAAAATGTGTAGGTATGTTCATTATGCGTCACGAATAATGCCTGATGTTTTAGCTTACCTGTTATAGCCGTTAGTAACGGTTGTAACGGACTGTAACGGTTTTTCTTCTTTATAGAATATCTCGGAAAGCACTTGGCCGATCATTCTGAAAATGTGTAGATATGTTCATTATGGGTCACGGATGATGCCCAATGTTTTAGGTTACCGTTACATCCGTAACGGCCCGTAACGGTTTTTCTTCTCCATGGAATATCTCTGAAAGTACTTGGCCGATCTTTGTGAAAATTAGCAGGTATGTTCATTATGTGTCTCGGATGATGCCCGATGTTTTAGTTTACCCCGTTATAGCCGTTACTAACGGCTGTAACGGTATGTAACGGTTTTTTTCTTTATGGAATATCTCAGAAAGCACTTGGCCGATCTTTCTGAAAATTTGTAGGTATGTTCATTATGGGTCACAAATAATGCCCGATGTTTTAGTTTACCATATATACCGTTACTAACGGCTTTAACGGCCTGTAAGGCTTTTTCTTCTTCATGGAATATCTCAGAAAGTACTTGGCTGATCTTTGTTAACATTAGCAGGTATGTTCATTATGGGTCACGAATAATGCCCGATGTTTTAGTTTACCGTTATAGCCGTTACTAACGGGTGTAACGGCCTGTAACGGTTTTTCTTCTTTATAGAATATCTCAGAAAATACGTGGCCGATATTTCTGAAAATGTGTAGGTATGTTCATTATGGGTTACGGATGATGCCCGTTGTTTAAGTGTACCGTTATAGCCATTACTAACGGCCGATAATGGTTTTCTTCTTTATGGAAAATCTTAGAAAGTTCTTGGCCGATCTTTCTGAAAATTTGTAAGCATGTTCATTATAGGTCACAGACGATGGCCGATGTTTACCAGAATAGGCATTGTAACATTTCTTGCGTACTCAAACCAGGCAATACGCAGGAACACTATGTTGTTTTGTGATCTAGTATATTCTCATTCTGGACAAGCTGGGGTGAGTTGTTTTCCAACCAAACACGAACGCTTTCAGCGCATGCGCGATACATCATGTGTGACTATGTGCACGGCAGATAGCGACGTGCCTATGTGCACGGTCACCACATGCTACATCTCCCCCTGAAGATGGACAAAAGTGCACTCTCGAAATGTGCCAACAATTACGTATTAGAGTCACTGAATAACCGAGAGGGAGAAGTCTTGTACATTGGTTAACATTGCACTAGTCTCTGTAACGAGCAGGGACGATGACTGCACGCCCGCTCTTGGTTGCTCGGACTGGACCCACTGGCGAGGTCGTTGACCCCTCTGGCTGGGTAGTCTGGACTGCTGGATTGGGCTGGCTGGTACTCCGGGCAGGAGGTGAAGGTGAACCAGGCTGGAACGGCATCTGGTCAGCCTGGGGTCGTCCTGGGACAGGGCTACCTGGATACCTCTGCAAGCTGGGGCTAGGGCCAGGGTCAGGGGGATTGGTAGGCAGGATACTGGGGACTGGGTGACATAGGACTGGGACAGGCGAAGGTGTCTGCGGTTTCGCCTGTACTGTGCACCTGACTCGGTCTGCACCAAGTATGAGCGAGGTGCAACCTGGCTCACAACTGTTGCTGGTTTAGACCACTTGGACTCATGGTCTAACTTCTGCAAGACTGGGTCGCCTGCACAGAGCTCTGGCAGTGTCTGTGCTCCGTGTCGTCTGTCAAAGTAAGTCTTGTTGTTCATCTTTGCCCTTTCATCGTTTTCCTTAATGACATCTCTGTCGTACTGCTGAGGATCAAGATTTGTCTGCAGGGTGGGCAGTGTCGTCCTCAGTCGACGTCCCATGGCGAGCTCCGCTGGACTCACTCGTGTTGGACCCGTAGGCGTTGCACGATATGTCAAGAGAGCCATGAATGAGTCCTCTTGCTCCAGGATCCGTTTTGCTGTTTGAACTGCTCTCTCTGCTTCCCCATTGGTATAGGAAAGTAAGGACTGCTAGTGAGGTGTGTGAAGTTCCACTGTTTTGCGAACGTTTGGAAATCAGATGACGTAAACTGTCTCCCATTGTCAGATACGACAGTCTCTGGAATGCCATGATGGGCAAATATGTTCTTTAATCTGGCAATGACAGTTAATGATGTCACACTTGGAAGATGTGCGATTTCAATGTACCTGGAGAAATAGTCGATTAAGACTAAATACTGTTGTCCTTTCACCTCACAGATGTCAGTTCCTACCATCTGGAATGGTCGTTCTGGGAGAGGGGTAGGCTGGAGTGGTTCACTTCTTTGCGATGGTTGTTTGAGTTCACAATGAGCACATTGCTGGACTTTGTTCACAATTTCTTTGTTAAGTCCAGGCCACCAGACTGATGAGCTTGCTCTTTCTCGACATTTCTGAATACCGAGATGCCCTGCGTGGATGAGGTCAAGGACCCCGGCACGCAGCGAAGTCGGTATGACAATCCGGTTTGCTTTGATTAGTAGGCCATTGTGAACACTTAGTTCGTTCCTCACAGCGTAAAGTTCTTGGAGTTCTGGGCCTACGTCAGTCTGGTAAGCTGGCCATCCTGTTGCCGTGTATTGCATTGCTGCGCTAAGCACTCTGTCCTGACTTGTCTCTCGGCTGATCTCTTCCAGGCGCTTGTCTGTTACTGGCCAAGTTGACTTGATGAGATCTATGTGAGCTTCGACGTCTTGTCGAACTTGCTGAAAGTCATCCTGCTGAGACTCGTGAGGTAAGGGGCCGCGAGACAATGTGTCAGCTATTACAAGGTCTTTGCCAGGAGCGTAGACCGCATGAGGACTGAACCTCATCAGCCTCATGAGAAGACGTTGACAACGCAAGGGTGTATCTTGGAGGTCCTTTGTGTTGATCAAGGGGACAAGGGGCTTGTGGTCAGTTTGGAGTGTGAAAGATTCAAGACCCACAAGGTACCGTGAGAACTTTTCACATGACCAGACAGCAGCTAGACACTCCTTTTCTATTTGCGCGTATGAACGTTCTGCTGGCGTCAGGGTGCGTGAGCAGTAGGCTACAGGCTTCTGAACTCCATCATGTTCTTGGAGTAGAACACCTCCGATACCGTAACTGCTGGCATCGCTGCTGACTGTTGTTGGCTTGGTGAGATCGAAGAAAGCAAGGACTGGTGCTGAAGTCAGTGCCGTCTTCACCTTATGTAGGGCTTCTCGCTGTGGTCCACCCCACGTCCACACCCGGTCTTTCTCCAACAGCTGGGTGACTGGACGCAGTGTTGAGGACAGATCTGGGATGTATCTGCCCAGGAAGTTGATCAGGCCCAACATTCTTTGCAGTTCCTGAACATTCTTTGGGTCAGGCATGTCCATGAGTGCTGCTATCTTTGCTGGATCAGGTTTCACTCCATTCCCACTGATCAGGTGACCCAAGAATTCTATCTCAGACTTTCTCAGTTCTGACTTCTCTTTGTTCAGTTTCAGATGATGAGAGTGAAGTTTCTGTAGAACATCGTCCAGGTGTTTCTCGTGTGTATTTGTGTCCTCACTGAAGACGAGGATGTCGTCGAAGTAACACAAAACATTCTGCATGCCTCCCAGGATCCCTTCTACAGTTCTTTGGAATATTTCTGGAGTTGAGGAAATTCCAAAAGGGAGTCTCTTGTAGAAGAATCTGCCGCTCGGGGTGATGAATGTAGTGAGTTTTGCAGTCTCACTGTCGAGTGGTAGTTGCCAGAATCCTGAAGTGGCATCAAGTTTACTGAACACCTTTGAGCCACTGAGCTTGTGAAGTAGGTCATCCATCGTTGGTAGGATGTACCTCTCTCGTTTCACTGCTTCATTTAATTTCTTGAAGTCTGTACAGATACGTATTCTGCCATTCTTCTTCTGGACTGGTACCATTGGTGCACACCAGTCGGTTGGGGTTGTGATTTCCTCAATGATTCCTTGTTTCTCCATCTGTTCCAGCTCCGCTTTCACTTTCTCGAGGAGAGGAATTGGAACGCGTCGTGCAGCTGCTATACTATAAGGCTGTGCACCTTCCTTCAACCGTATCTTCACAGGTTGGCAATCAACGGGCGGTCCATCCAGTATGTTTTGAAACACTCCTTGTTCCACACTCTCTACACGCTTGATGAGGTTGAGCGCAAGAGACGCACTCCGACTCAAGAGATTATCCAGCTCACTGTTGACAACGACGATATTCAGAGACAAAGGGTTGTCTGTACCATGCAGCTTGGCTTGGGCTTTGAACTGGCCTACTGTTTTTAGAACACCACCTGGTGACTTCAAGACAGCTTTTGTTGGGGTGAGTGGTGGTGCCAAATGAAGCTTGTCATACTGGCTACGTGACATAATGGAAATGTCTGCTCCTGTGTCAATCTTGAATTGACAGACTGAATCACAAATGTCAAGTTTTGCATACCATGGGGGAATATTGGTTTCTACAGCTCCCAAGAAGAATGTGTTGTCAGACGTTGCCTCCTCTACTGTGTCAGTTTGTTTTGGTCTACTGCGACACACAACAGAGAAATGATTCAGTTTTCCACAACTGCGACACGTTTTTCCTTTTGCTGGACAGTCATTTCCTTGATGAGAATCCCTACCACATCTGTTGCATTTGTTACTGTATCCACCTCCTCTGCCTCCCCGTGAAGCAGAGTGATGACCAGGATAACCTATATGTTTGCCACGCATTGTTCTACTTTGTGTGTTGCTGCCGTGTTGAGGCCGATCAGTGTTGCCATGGGCGCTGCCTGGTAACCACCATGACCACCTCGCCTAGAACCACGCTGTCCGTGGACTGCATCTACGTGTGAAGATGATGAGCGCTGAGCAGACAACTGCTGCTTTACTAGTTCATGCTGACGTGCTATCTGAGTAGCCTCTTTGAGTGTCAGTGTGGCTTGAAGTTGTAACTTTTCTGATAGCTCCCTATCTAGTAAGCCTACAACAAGCCTGTCACGAATAGCTGATTCCTTTCTTGAAATTCTGCGTGTTCTGCGAGATCGTAGAGAACACGAATGTAGGTCTCTACGTTTTCTCCCTGTTGTTGAGTACGTTGGTGAAAAACTGCACGCTCGTGAATTACATTCACCTTTGGTGTGAAATGTTCATTGAAAAGTTTGATCACATTATCAAAAGTTGTATTCACAGTAATTTCAAAAGTTGCGTAAATTTTTTCTGCCTCTGGTCCCATGCTATATATCAGGGATGATACTTGAATATCAAATGATTTCTTTGATAGTTCAGCACAAGTATGATATCTTTGGAAGCGCTGTCGCCATGTTGGCCACTGCTCTGGCGCAGAAAAGTCGAACGCTGAAGGCGGTTTGAAAGACATGAATGCAAATGCTGCTCCAGACAATGCTATGTCGATCAGATACTGACTAACTGAAATAAAAGTACGTACCTTCACAATCACAGTGCACCGTTTTCACAGTCATTAATTCTACTTTCTATGCATGACACTTTTTTACCACTGTTCGCCGCTGTTTACTGCTGTTTACCGCTGCCACCATGTAACATTTCTTGCGTACTCAAACCAGGCAATACGCAGGAACACTATGTTGTTTTGTGATCTAGTATATTCTCATTCTGGACAAGCTGGGGTGAGTTGTTTTCCAACCAAACACGAACGCTTTCAGCGCATGCGCGATACATCATGTGTGACTATGTGCACGGCAGATAGCGACGTGCCTATGTGCACGGTCACCACATGCTACAGGCATTACTAACGGTTACACCAGTACAAGACGGTTTTTTCCTCTTTATGGAATATCTCACGCGTATTCAGGATAAACTGGGAGTACGTTTATATGCTTTGCATCCTGTTCATGACTGTGCCTGCTGTTTGAACTTGCTTGATTTGGTTGCCGTTGAGGTTGATTGTGTGTAGTACAACTATTTGATCGCATTATTTACGAGTGATCGTGTGGATCGCTTTATTTACGAATGATCGTGTGGATCGCTTTATTTACGAGTGATCGTGTGGATATCTTGCTTGTTACTGTGGTGGTATTAGCTGGCTGATCGAGAGTTAGATAGCCTCAAAATGTCGACTGAAGAGGGTGCTGAGACAATGGGTCCGCTGAAAAAGATGGACCTCATAGAAGAAGGAAAAGCTTTAGGACTAAAGGGTCCGGAACTGAAGGCATATGTAGATGAGAACTGGCCGTGTGTAATCGAGGCTCAGAAAATACAAAGGGAACGGGAAGAACAGAGAGAAAAGAAAAAAGGGGGAAAAGAGGAGAGAGAACGGGAAAGGCAAGAGAGAGAGAGAGACAGAGAACGGGAAAGAGAGGAGAGAGAAAGAGAGAGAGAGAGAACGGGAAAGAGAGGAGAGAGAAAGAGAACAGGAAAGAGAGAGAGAAAGAGAAATGGAGAAAGAGGAAAGAGAAAGAAGGGAGATAAGGCAGTTTGAGTTAGAAAAATTAAAATTGGAGAAAGAACGGGACGTTGACGCAAGCAAACTTTGCACCACATGTTAGTCCCTTGATCAACATGCCAAAGTTTGATGATAATCCGGACCATTTAGAGGATTTCATTTCGCAATTTGAAAGGATTGCCAAAGATCAGGGCTTACCCGAAGAACGGTGGGCCACAAATTTGTCTGCGCTGCTTACACCAAAGCTAGGGATGCTTTTTTCTGCTTACCACCGGAAGAACAGATGGATTATGAGTCGGTGCGCGATGCTTTGTTTCAGAGGTACCAGGTAACCGCCGATAGGTATAGGAAATTGTTCAGAGAAACCGTTCGTAAATCAGGTGAGACACACGTACAGTTCCTTTATCGGCTTAGGGCTGTCTTTGATAAATGGATAAGGTTAGGAAACATCGAACAAACTTTTGAATCTTTGAGGGAGGAGATCGTTAAGGAGCAAATTCTCTCCACTTGTCGGAAGGATCTCACAGTATTCTTGGCAGAAAGAGAATTAGGAGTTAGGAGTTAGAATTAGGAGTTAGTGAAAATTGCAGACAGGTATGAATCTGCCCATGATCAGCGTAATGTGGTGAAGGGATCGAACCAGTCGACCTGTAATGTCCAGACCACACAGTCGGGGAGCGATTTGCGACTCCCTACAAACTGGAGGCGAGGACCGCAGTTAGAAGCGGATTCTAAGTCCCGTGGCAACAGTGGGACTCAAAGGAATGTTAGGGTGAAACGCACATGTTTTAAATACGGGCGAGAGGGTCATATCGCCAAGGAATGTAGCGGACTGCGAATAGGCTACATTCAGTTGTTGCCGTTGATACAATTCAACAGGAAGGCAGATTACCACCACCAACTACTAGGGCAGTAGTAAACGGGAAGCCCGTGACCTGCTTGTTAGATACAGGATTGACTCTGTCGGCAATGGTAGAACCCAGTTTAGTGAGAGACACAGACTATACAGGCAGAACCACCTGCGTGCGATACGCAGATGGAAGTCAATCGGCTGCCTTTGGCTCAGGTCAAAGCAGAGTCAGAGTTTGTTAGAAGTACTCTCACGGCAGCAGTACAAAAGAATCTTCCCTATCCAGCTTTGTTAGGGGGTAGGTACATCCTCCCAAAGCCTAACCAGGCTACCAGTCAAGTGGGGAAGGCAAGGATAGTGCAAGGTAGTAACGCGCAGTGGAAAATAAACAGAAAGCAAGTGAAGTGCACAGGCGCCGCTGGTAGTAGAGCTAGCGTGGGCCATGAAGGTGGCTGTGGTGGTTGTGCAGTGGACCTTGAAATAGGTCGTTGTGGCGGTGCCGTAGGCCATGGAGGTGGCCGTAGTGGCGGTGCCGTAGGCCATGGAGGTGGCCGTGGTGGTGGTGCAATGGACCATGAAGTCGGTCGTAGTGTCAGTTTAGGTGGCCGTCGTGGCGGTGCCGTAGGCCATGGAGGTGGCCGTCATGGTGGTGCCGTAGGCCATGGAGGTGGCCGTATTGGCGGTGCCGTAGGCCATGGAGGTGGCCGTAGAGGTAATTCAAAAGGTTGTTGACGTTGCCGTGGCAGTCAGAAATGCATGAGCCACAGTGGCGGACCTCAGCGTCGTGGCCAAGAGGGACCAAAGAGTAACGGGAACCAGCAACTGGGCTGGAACTAGGGAGGCTGTAATAACGAATGGCAAGAAGGTCGAGGTGACCAGCTATCGTTAGAAAATGCCAAGGATAATCACCTCAAAGGAGCAGACAAGCCAGTGTTGGAAAAAGGAGAAGGAAATCAGGTCCAGAAATCAGTGGGCATAGGCACTGAGTGGGATTCGAACCAAGGAATTTCCACAGAGAGAAGGAAAATTGGTTCGGGTAAGATAAGTAAGGAATCATCTCCTGGCATATTGGAAAGGGGAGATGATCGTCGTCGCAGTGAATGGGTGCGACAGCCCATGTCACTAGACCTGGAATTACAGACCCTGAGGCAATGGAAGCCAGTGGGACTGAACGCCAGGTAGGTTTTGCTGAACAGGCTAGAATGGGGTACCGCAGATTTTCACGCACTCCTTTAAGGACTAAAATGTGTGAAAGGTGCGCTGACTCTCATTTGAAGCCTGGAATGCGCAAACCATCTGCTCCAGGTAGTGTTGGCGAGCTACAAACAGCAGTCAAGATTGAGAGGGGCAGAAGAAGGTCAAGGGTTGAAGAAATGCCTTCAGGGTGTTGCTGTTGTAGTGTGAGCAACAGAAGTAGAACAATGGTACGAGCACTGCCTACGGGCTGCTGTTGTGGCGTGAGCGATCATCTGTTACGGACAGCTACCGTGTTAATAATGTAGCTGGATAGTCGTGTTATTGATTTTGATTGCCCAGTATAGGGCGGGGTCGAGTCTATGTTTATGTGTTATTTTTCATTTTTTGATTGATGTCTCCTGTTAATGTTGCTTTGGTTCATTGCCTGTTGTGGAGCAGGGTTGAGTCTTCATTCATGTTTATTTCTAATTTTTTGATTGATGCTTATCAGTCGATGTTGCTTTTGTTCATTGCCCATTATGGTTGAATACGTGCTCATGTGTTATGATTTTTTTTATTTTTCTGGTTGATATCTATTTGCTAGTGTTGTTTTGTCACAGCTCGGTAAAGTGTGAAAATGTCCTTAAGTTGTGACATCAGGATGAATGTTTGATTTGCATATTGTGTGTGGGACGTGTGAGCAGATTGTGGCCACACGTCTGAATTTGATTTGATGTTACGTAGGCTGGGCCACACGCCTGAATTTGAATTTGTCTCTGTGGCTTGTGGCCACACGCCTGATTTTGATTTTGATGTTAATTAGGGTGGGCCACACACCTGAATTTGAATCTTGAGTTAATAATGGTTGTGCTATGATTAGAAGTGAATGGAATGATTTAATTACTATGTATGGACATGCTGATACTGATAGCTAACGCTATAGAGAGAGTTCTGGATAATATGTGTGCCAGTTTAGAGTTAAATGTTGTGCACAGTCGTTTATGACTGACCAAAGAGTGATTCACTGGATTATCTGATTGATTTATTGTTTTTAATTGGGCACATTATCCATGTCAGAGATGTTGATGGAAGTGATGCCTTGAAGCATAGGGGTAGTACTGTTATATCGACCCATGCAATTGAGTTTGTTTTATTCAATTTGAGAACATTCGTCTGGAGGAAATGTTGACTGCAACAACACCCTCAAGTACGGGAGTGTCATGAGTCGCCCGAATGTTCTCAAGCATTTAGGCAAAGTAAGGGTAGTTTTGCTGTTGTTGAGAGTAAGATCCTTGGGTTCTTCAAGCGTACAAACTCAGGCATCACCAGAGGGGAATACCCGAGTCGTGTACTGAAGGAGGGAGAGTTACTGGGGAGTGGTCCACATGTCGGGAGGGGGGGGGGGTTAGTAACAAGAACATGCCGACCTGCCGGTCCTGGGTAGAGGAGAGTGTTCATCGTGACTACTGTCTATTCACTGGGTTCTCCAGTGGGCCTGAAGGGGGCGATCGTTTCAGGTGACCATCACAGCTTGGTGACCGTCAGCCTGCAGGCAGAGTACAGTGACCATTCAGTCGTTCTTGTTCTGAGGAATGAATGGAAGGCTTCGGCCTATTGAGTGATTCGCACCTTGTTGTGTATAGAGTGTAGTAAATACTTGAGCATCAGTCCTGGCTTGTGAAGAAGTCCAGCCTGTTAGTACAATGGGTAGCTCGGGGAATTGAACACGAGGTTGAATTGGAGGTTATGCATTAATCACTTGGTACTCAACTCTTTGTTGGTGCTAGCAGCTGTAGTGTGTGTGTGTGTGTGTGTGTGTGTGTGTGTGTGTGTGTGTGTGTGTGTGTGTGTGTAGGTGACTAGTAATTCCATTGGTGGAATAAAAATAACTCGGGGAGTTACTGGTGCAAACCGTTGTGATGTGTGTGTGCCAGTGATTCCATTGGTTGAACCAGTTTAACTCGGGTTCTCTTTCGTTGAGAATGGATATAAGATGCCCAGAAACCCAGGAAGTGTGTGACTCACTTAAGGGAAAGTGAACTCGACCCGTCTTGCTAAGGGCTCAAGAAAATACAGTGAGAAGCAGGGTTTGCTGTCGCCTCGAATTGTCTCCTGGGTGGGGACGTAAGACAGTGGAGGTTGCTGTAGCCTCAGAGCCGACGAAGAGAAGAATTGTCTCCTGTGTGGGGACGGTCAACAGCAAGACGTGTCAGCCTGTTGGGGCCTAGACAGTGAGCTGCCAGACAACGGTGGGGTGTTTGCAGCCAGAGAAGATCTGTGGAAGAGGCCGACAGGAGCCCTTTCCGTGGAGAGGGCGAAGTGCAGTGGAGTCCGAGAGACTCGGTCTGAGGGTGCAGCTCAAGCTACATTACCCTTTCCCGTACGTCGCCTAAACTTTTGCGCGCTGTACTTCGTGGGTGTGCAGAAACCCATGCTTTCTAAGAAGGAATAACCCCTCGCCGTACGCCGTGGGTGTACAGTAACCCATGGTTTTTGTATAGGAGCTAACCCCTCGCCGTAGCCGAGGGTGTACAGTAACCATGGTTTTTGTGTAGGAACTAACCCCTCGCCGTACGCCGTGGGTGTACAGTAACCCATGGTTTTTGTGTAGGAACTAACCCTCGCCGTACGCCGTGGGTGTACAGTAACCCATGGTTTTTTTCGAGGAAGTAAGACCTTGCCGTACGTCATGCAAATTTGACTTCTATGAGATGAGAGTCTTGCTACTTGCGTCAAACGGTTGTTCGTTGTTGTTGTTGTTTCTCAGTGAATAACTGTGCACAGGCGGCCGCATGAATGTGCGTTTATCTGTGTGTGTGCATGTGAGCATTATTGCATGTTTGTGCGAGAGAGAGAAAGAGAAACAGAGAGAGAGAGAGAGAGAGAAAGTGTGCATGTGCATGCATGGAGACATATATATATATATATATATATATATTATATATATATATATATATATATTCAATTATAAACAAAGCTTGCTCTTATGTCTTAGATTGCAGAAATAGGGGGGGGGGGGAGATAAGCATTCATATCTGCAGTGGTAGTTAATACTGCCTAACTAACAGTATGTGCTCAAATGGGTGGATGGGGAAAAATAAAGTAAATGCTTCTCAAAATGAACCTTCAGCAAGCTTATAATATCCAATAGGGAGGAAACTCACTAACACATAACTCCTGGTCATATACCGATATTTCGAAACCTGGTTGTTTCTCCTCAGTGATCGCGGGAAAATGGTAATTTGACTCCTCTGCCTTTTCGGTTTTAAGAAAAATGATATCCAGAAAAGGCTGGTGTGCAATACCGTAGTATGTTTGTTGAGTTTTCAAAAACCCAACAAAGGTGCCACCTAAGAAGCAAAAGAAAATCATGAAAGAGCAAAACAAGCTACATTTTCTTGTGAAAAGTAGAAGAAAATATAAAAAGATAACCTCTTGAGACACAAGTGCTGAGGGCCAGTTCTTGGAATGAATCCGCAAGGGACTAAATTACAAAAAACTAATAAATTCCAAGGATAAGTACCAAGCACCATTCCAGCAACTTACAGAGCAGCTTGGTGTTGCAATGACTGCAAGAAATATTCAATTATAAACAAAGCTTGCTCTTATGTCTTAGATTGCAGAAATAGGGGGAGATAAGCATTCATATCTGCAGTGGTAGTTAATACTGCCTAACTAACAGTATGTGCTCAAATGGGTGGATGGGGAAAAATAAAGTAAATGCTTCTCAAAATGAACCTTCAGCAAGCTTATAATATCCAATAGGGAGGAAACTCACTAACACATAACTCCTGGTCATATACCGATATTTCGAAACTGGTTGTTTCTCCTCAGTGATCGCGGGAAAATGGTAATTTGACTCCTCTGCCTTTTCGGTTTTAAGAAAAATGCTATCCCAGAAAAGGCTGGTGTGCAATACCGTAGTATGTTTGTTGAGTTTTCAAAAACCCAACCAAAGGTGCCACCTAAGAAGCAAAAGAAAATCATGAAAGAGCAAAACAAGCTACATTTTCTTGTGAAAAGTAGAAAATATAAAAAGATAACCTCTTAAGACACAAGTGCTGAGGGCCAGTTCTTGGAATGAATCCGCAAGGGACTAAATTACAAAAAACTAATAAATTCCAAGGATAAGTACCGAGCACCATTCCAGCAACTTACAGAGCAGCTTGGTGTTGCAATGACTGCAAGAAATATTCAATTATAAACAAAGCTTGCTCTTATGTCTTAGATTGCAGAAATAGGGGGAGATAAGCATTCATATCTGCAGTGGTAGTTAATACTGCCTAACTAACAGTATGTGCTCAAATGGGTGGATGGGGAAAAATAAAGTAAATGCTTCTCAAAATGAACCTTCAGCAAGCTTATAATATCCAAATAGGGAGGAAACTCACTAACACATAACTCCTGGTCATATACCGATATTTCGAAACCTGGTTGTTTCTCCTCAGTGATCGCGGAAAATGGTATTTGACTCCTCTGCCTTTTCGGTTTTAAGAAAAATGCTATCCCAGAAAAGGCTGGTGTGCAATACCGTAGTATGTTTGTTGAGTTTTCAAAAACCCAACCAAAGGTGCCACCTAAGAAGCAAAAGAAAATCATGAAAGAGCAAAACAAGCTACATTTTCTTGTGAAAAGTAGAAAATATAAAAAGATAACCTCTTAAGACACAAGTGCTGAGGGCAGTTCTTGGAATGAATCCGCAAGGGACTAAATTACAAAAAACTAATAAATTCCAAGGATAAGTACCGAGCACCATTCCAGCAACTTACAGAGCAGCTTGGTGTTGCAATGACTGCAAGAAATATTCAATTATAAACAAAGCTTGCTCTTATGTCTTAGATTGCAGAAATAGGGGGAGATAAGCATTCATATCTGCAGTGGTAGTTAATACTGCCTAACTAACAGTATGTGCTCAAATGGGTGGATGGGGAAAAATAAAGTAAATGCTTCTCAAAATGAACCTTCAGCAAGCTTATAATATCCAATAGGGAGGAAACTCACTAACACATAACTCCTGGTCATATACCGAATTTCGAAACCTGGTTGTTTCTCCTTAGTGATCGCGGAAAATGGTAATTTGACTCCTCTGCCTTTTCGGTTTTAAGAAAAATGCTATCCCAGAAAAGGCTGGTGTGCAATACCGTAGTATGTTTGTTGAGTTTTCAAAAACCCAACCAAAGGTGCCACCTAAGAAGCAAAAGAACATCATGAAAGAGCAAAACAAGCTACATTTTCTTGTGAAAAGTAGAAAATATAAAAAGATAACCTCTTAAGACACAAGTGCTGAGGGCCAGTTCTTGGAATGAATCCGCAAGGGACTAAATTACAAAAAAATAAATTCCAAGGATAAGTACCGAGCACCATTCCAGCAACTTACAGAACAGCTTGGTGTTGCAATGACTGCAAGAAATATTCAATTATAAACAAGCTTGCTCTTATGTCTTAGATTGCAGAAATAGGGGGAGATAAGCATTCATATCTGCAGTGGTAGTTAATACTGCCTAACTAACAGTATGTGCTCAAATGGGTGGATGGGGAAAAATAAAGTAAATGCTTCTCAAAATGAACCTTCAGCAAGCTTATAATATCCAATAGGGAGGAAACTCACTAACACATAACTCCTGGTCATATACCGATATTTCGAAACCTGGTTGTTTCTCCTCAGTGATCGCGGAAAATGGTAATTTGACTCCTCTGCCTTTTCGGTTTAAGAAAAATGCTATCCCAGAAAAGGCTGGTGTGCAATACCGTAGTATGTTTGTTGAGTTTTCAAAAACCCAACCAAAGGTGCCACCTAAGAAGCAAAAGAAAATCATGAAAGAGCAAACAAGCTACATTTTCTTGTGAAAAGTAGAAAATATAAAAAGATAACCTCTTAAGACACAAGTGCTGAGGGCCAGTTCTTGGAATGAATCCGCAAGGGACTAAATTACAAAAAACTAATAAATTCCAAGGATAAGTACCGAGCACCATTCCAGCAACTTACAGAGCAGCTTGGTGTTGCAATGACTGCAAGAAATATTCAATTATAACAAAGCTTGCTCTTATGTCTTAGATTGCAGAAATAGGGGGAGATAAGCATTCATATCTGCAGTGGTAGTTAATACTGCCTAACTAACAGTATGTGCTCAAATGGGTGGATGGGGAAAAATAAAGTAAATGCTTCTCAAAATGAACCTTCAGCAAGCTTATAATATCCAATAGGGAGGAAACTCACTAACACATAACTCCTGGTCATATACCGATATTTCGAAACCTGGTTGTTTCTCCTCAGTGATCGCGGAAAATGGTAATTTGACTCCTCTGCCTTTTCGGTTTTAAGAAAAATGCTATCCCAGAAAAGGCTGGTGTGCAATACCGTAGTATGTTTGTTGAGTTTTCAAAAACCCAACCAAAGGTGCCACCTAAGAAGCAAAAGAAAATCATGAAAGAGCAAAACAAGCTACATTTTCTTGTGAAAAGTAGAAAATATAAAAAGATAACCTCTTAAGACACAAGTGCTGAGGGCCAGTTCTTGGAATGAATCCGCAAGGGACTAAATTACAAAAAACTAATAAATTCCAAGGATAAGTACCGAGCACCATTCCAGCAACTTACAGAGCAGCCTTGGTGTTGCAATGACTGCAAGAAATATTCAATTATAAACAAAGCTTGCTCTTATGTCTTAGATTGCAGAAATAGGGGGAGACTGCCTAACTAACAGTATGTGCTCAAATGCCTTTTCTGGGATAGCATTTTTCTTAAAACCGAAAAGGCAGAGGAGTCAAATTACCATTTTCCGCGATCACTGAGGAGAAACAACCAGGTTTCGAAATATCGGTATATGACCAGGAATATGTGTTAGTGAGTTTCCTCCCTATTGGATATTATAAGCTTGCTGAAGGTTCATTTGAGAAGCATTTACTTTATTTTTCCCCATCCACCCATTTGAGCACATACTGTTAGTTAGGCAGTATTAACTACCACTGCAGATATGAATGCTTATCTCCCCCTATTTCTGCAATCTAAGACATAAGAGCAAGCTTTGTTTATAATTGAATATTTCTTGCAGTCATTGCAACACCAAGCTGCTCTGTAAGTTGCTGGAATGGTGTTCGGTACTTATCCTTGGAATTTATTAGTTTTTTGTAATTTAGTCCCTTGCGGATTCATTCCAAGAACTGGCCCTCAGCACTTGTGTCTTAAGAGTTATCTTTTTATATTTTCTACTTTTCACAAGAAAATGTAGCTTGTTTTGCTCTTTCATGATTTTCTTTTGCTTCTTAGGTGGCACCTTTGGTTGGGTTTTTGAAAACTCAACAAACATACTACGGTATTGCACACCAGCCTTTTCTGGGATAGCATTTTTTCTTAAAACTGAAAAGGCAGAGGAGTCAAATTACCATTTTCCGCGATCACTGAGGAGAAACAACCAGGTTTCGAAAAATCGGTATATGACAGGAGTTATGTGTTAGTGAGTTTCTTCCCTATTGGATATTATAAGCTTGCTGAAGGTTCATTTTGAGAAGCATTTACTTTATTTTTCCCATCCACCCATTTGAGCACATACTGTTAGTTAGGCAGTATTAACTACCACTGCAGATACGAATGCTTATCTCCCCCTATTTCTGCAATCTAAGACATAAGAGCAAGCTTTGTTTATAATTGAATATTTCTTGCAGTCATTGCAACACCAAGCTGCTCTGTAAGTTGCTGGAATGGTGCTCGGTACTTATCCTTGGAATTTATTAGTTTTTTGTATTTAGTCCCTTGCGGATTCATTCCAAGAACTGGCCCTCAGCACTTGTGTCTTAAGAGTTATCTTTTATATTTTTCTACTTTCACAAGAAAATGTAGCTTGTTTTGCTCTTTCATGATTTTCTTTTGCTTCTTAGGTGGCACCTTTGGTTGGGTTTTGAAAACTCAACAAACATACTACGGTATTGCACACCAGCCTTTTCTGGGATAGCATTTTTTCTTAAAAACCGAAAAGGCAGAGGAGTCAAATTACCATTTTCCGCGATCACTGAGGAGAAACAACCAGGTTTCGAAATATCGGTATATGACCAGGAGTTATGTGTTAGTGAGTTTCCTCCCTATTGGATATTATAAGCTTGCTGAAGGTTCATTTTGAGAAGCATTTACTTTATTTTTCCCCATCCACCCATTTGAGCACATACTGTTAGTTAGGCAGTATTAACTACCACTGCAGATACGAATGCTTATCTCCCCTATTTCTGCAATCCAAGACATAAGAGCAAGCTTTGTTTATAATTGAATATTTTTTGCAGTCATTGCAACACCAAGCTGCTCTGTAAGTTGCTGGAATGGTGCTCGGTACTTATCCTTGGAATTTATTAGTTTTTTGTAATTTAGTCCCTTGCGGATTCATTCCAAGAACTGGCCCTCAGCACTTGTGTCTTAAGAGGTTATCTTTTTATATTTCTACTTTTCACAAGAAAATGTAGCTGTTTTGCTCTTTCATGATTTTCTTTTGCTTCTTAGGTGGCACCTTTGGTTGGGTTTTTGAAAACTCAACAAACATACTACGGTATTGCACACCAGCTTTTCTGGATAGCATTTTCTTAAAACCGAAAAGGCAGAGGAGCCAAATTACCATTTTCCGCGATCACTGAGGAGAAACAACCAGGTTTCGAAATATCGGTATATGACCAGGAGTTATGTGTTAGTGAGTTTCCTCCCTATTGGATATTAAAGCTTGCTGAAGGTTCATTTTGAGAAGCATTTACTTTATTTTTCCCCATCCACCCATTTGAGCACATACTGTTAGTTAGGCAGTAGGCCTATTAACTACCACTGCAGATATGAATGCTTATCTCCCCCTATTTCTGCAATCTAAGACATAAGAGCAAGCTTTGTTTATAATTGAATATTTCTTGCAGTCATTGCAACACCAAGCTGCTCTGTAAGTTGCTGGAATGGTGCTCGGTACTTATCCTTGGAATTTATTAGTTTTTTGTATATATATATATATATATATATATATATATATATAATATGAGCTATGCTATATAGTACACGCGCACGGGCCCGGCGTGTGTGTGTGTGTATTGGTAAAACATTAGAAATACTTGATCCTCTGTCAGTATGACGTTTCCTAGAATGTGCAACATACCAAGGCCTACGTGTTTTTTTTTTTTTTTAAATACGTAATGTTAATTTGCATCATTTTGATTATGACGTACATTGCTCACACTTGGCAGTACGCGCCCCGCTCAGGAAGAAAGCCGCAAGGAATTTCTTACCAACGCGACTCTTCTCTCTCTGTAGCAAGCACGCGTGACGTCACATCCATAGCGTGTGGCGCGCAAGCTTTGTAAGTATGGGTGGCCCCACACCCACGGCGTACGGCGTGCAAGGTTTATTCTTTGGTAGTATGGGTGTTCTCACACCCACGACGTACTGGGACATTAATTGTTTAATTATTTCTTTGTTTATGTAATAAAACAAAATAATTTTCAGTTGATATGTAGTATAATATATTAGGGACAAAGTCATGAAATTAAGTGGAAGTGGCTTCAAAATTACTAGAGTTACTTACAGAGCAAAAAACACTGTCTGGGTGATTTCACACCCACGGAGTACGGGAAAGGTTTTAACAGTGTCCCCCAACTGGGATTTGGCCAATCGTGAGGACACAACAGTGTGGCAGCTTCAGCTCGTAGTCACACGGTGGGATGAGAGAAACTGACGGTCAACCAAGGAATGCTGGCAAGTTATGGACGTTTCATTTGTTCTTAAGTTTATCAGTGTGCAACCAGAATAGAGGAATATTGTCTTTCCTGGTTAAGTAAGAATAACTGAAGAACAGGGGATGCGATTTATAGATTGTCTGTATGTTTACATTTTTGTATAGTGACGGGTGGGGGCTCGGAGTCAAGTTAAATAAAAGTTGATTAATTTGTATGAAATGTTATTGGTTTCCCGTCACCTTTGTGCGAGTCCGATGTGAGTGATAGAGTGCGTGTGCCTATGCGAGAGCGCATTTTGGTTGTGAACGCGTAAATATTCTGTCTATAACCCCCTGCATCCCTGAATATGACAATCATATTTTAATAACCAGGGGGGGGGGGGGGGGGGGGGGGGGGTCGGAGACCCGTCACAATGCCAACAGACAAAAAGTTAATGGGAGAGGTGGATTAAGGAAATCGATGACTTGGTGGAGAAACTGATGGCAGATGTTAGATCAGTGGAGTGGGTGAATGTTTCGATGGATAGTATGAATCAGATACATTGATTTATGGTATTCATTGATGAAGTAGATTGATGTGATAACGTTGACCGAAGCTGAGAGAGGAGGTGGATGAATTATGTTGATTTCTTGAAGGATTGATGATGTTGATAAGTGATACGATTTGATCAGACTGATTGGGGAAGGGACTGATAGGTAATCTTTACAAGCTGAGGTTGATCGGTGAAATTGATGGCAATACTGGTGGATGATAAAGGGCCATTTTTGTATGCAACAGTGAAGACTCCACGAAAGAAAAACCATTTTGTTAGAAGATAATGTAAACATTCTCTCTCTCTCTCTCCCCCTCGCTCGCGCTTTCTTCCTCTCCATGGCAAACCCTGATAAAGATATTGCAATCAGAGTTTTGCTTTGTTTTCTCTCTCTCTCTCTCATATTTGTCAGTAGGAATCTAATGCTGTTGTACAATAATGATTATAATCCCTAATGGTGATGGATGATGATGGTTGACAGATGTGGAAGAATGTTATTGACGGATAGAATTGGAAAAAAATGTCAATCAATCATGTTGAGTGTTGGTTATGTTGCGATATATGATACAAGGTGATGCAGATTATTGCTGTTCATAAATGATATCCATGGATGACGTTGTTAAACCATGTTTGGTTTGATGATGTTTATAGAGAATGCTGACTGGAGAGGTCAGCTCCAATTACGTTGATGGAACGTAATCATGCATGACTTGGATGAGATATGCAAAATGGGCGAGGCTGAAGGGGTGAGGTTGATGTGTATTGTTGATGGATGGAGTTGGTAGATGAAGCGGATTGATGACTTGGGGAACAATGAGATAAATGACAATGTATATGCATGGTGTGGAAGAATGTTCCGATAAAGTCATATTAATTAGTTATATTGATACATGATGATAACTGATGAGGTTGATTAGTAATATCGCTAGGTGAGGCCGAGTGAAGTCCATGGGGGATGTTGATGGCATCCGACTATGTTGAAAGATGATATGGATGTATGAGTTGACAGATAAGATTAGCTAGAGCTGTTGAATCGTTACCTGATGGATGTTATTGATGATCTGATGGACCCTCTCTTTTGTACATAGTAATGTTCTACAAGAGTTCGTCGCAAATCAATATAGGTGGACAGGAGTGAGTTCATGTGCGCGCGCGCGCCCATCCTCCACCCCCACTTTTTCCTTTTTTTTTGTTTAAATTTCCTTCTCTTCAGCCTTCTAGATCAGCACGGAAGGTAATGAGAAGACATTTCTCCTATGTTCTGATCCTCTCTCTTTCAGCGTGACAAGTTGTTCATTAGAAGCCATTACAACTTTTTCTTGTAGTACATTTACAGACGATGTTTTCTCCTTTCTGTGTAAGAATTCATTACTGCCATGAGTGTGGTGATTAAACTGATTTTTTTTTAATTTTTGTAAGTCTACAATGTTTAAAGGCGAGGCCGATGGGCAATACTGCTGTGCAAGCAAATGGATGATATGGATGGGGGACAGGAACTGCCTATGCTGATTGAAGCTGATGTTCGAGTTTGCTCGTTTTGTTTTTTCTTAAAAAGTTGTTACTGGTAATCTGTGCTTCGTTAAACTTCTGCTTTGTATTGTGATTTTGAAGGGAAGTAAGAAGTTTTGACGGGTCATGTGCACAAGTTATGTAGAGTGGTATTAAGAGGTGTGGATGACGAGTGTTGTTTAGACGCGATTGGTTCTTGGGAAGGAAGCTATTGATATTATTGTTTGAATAACCCTTGAAAGGCTTTGGCAACATTATGCTTTTTATACATGACCCATTTACCAGATCTTCCCCCACCCCGAACCAGTTTCTCCCTTCTAATTTTACTTTAATTATTCATCATCTATTTCTTACGTCCCTTCTCGTGTGCTCTTGTTGTTCGTCTTCTTCTCGTCTTCGTCTTCTTCTCTGTGCCTGCCACTTGCCTGCGTTGGTCAAGCAAATTTTGACTCATTTTTGGCTTTAAATTGTACGTGTTGGTAGTCTGGTAGATTTGATTTTTCAGTATGCATTCGTGTACGTTTGTGTATATATGCATATGTTGTTTTTTTTTTCATTATTGTTGTTGTGTCAAAGGCTGTATGCAGCACGGCTGAAAACAAATGACACACTTTTATGGCCGAGGAGAAAGAACATTGAAAAGTAAGGATATTTAAAGAGAAATGGAATCTATAGCGATATCTTTGAACTGCCAAGGTCTCAGGGGATACCCCAAAAGAAAGGATGTGTTTCAATTCTTAAGACAAAAACAATACTCGATTTATTTTTCACAGGACACTCATTTCACTAGTAAATCAGAACACCAGATAAGAAGTGAATGGGGTTATGAATGTGTATATTTTTACAGACACATATTTTACTAGTAAATTAGAACGCCAGATACTTATCTGGCGTTCTAATTTACTAGTAAAATGAGTTACTAGAATGGGGTTATGAATGTGTATTTGCCTGCCTCCAACAACTCTCGATCAAGAGGTGTTGCAATACTCTTTCATAACAACTTTGAATTCAAAATATAGAAAACTATTATTGATTAAAGATGTTCATGGTAATTTCATAATAGTAACTATTAATACAATGGGAACAGATTTAGTATTAGCAAATATCTATGGGCCAAATAATGACGAACCGTCTTTCTTTGAAAATAAAAATCAAAAATAGAAGATTTGAATGTCCCCAACATAATGGCAGAGGACTGGAACCTGGTCCTTAATCCTATTAAGGATTATCACAATTATATAAACATGTTAATAATGCTCGTGCACAAGAAGAAGTTACCGAAATTATGTCCAGATTAGAGCTAGTTGATATATGGAGAGAACTGAACCAAGACACAAGACGATATACTTGGAGAAGACCAAAACCATTTCAACAAAGCAGGCTAGATTTCTTTTTACTGTCCAACACTTTAATCACTTACACAAAAGACGCTGATATTTCGTTTTGAACAGATCACTCTTTGATATACATATATATTGTTTTTCAAAAGGAAGAGAGACATATAGGGTTCTGGAAATTTAATTCCTCTCTTTTAAGAGACAAGCAATGTGTAAATCTGGTTAATGAAACGACTGAAAGAATTAAAGGACAATACGCATTACTGCCTTACAATAAAAACTCTGTCAGTAAAATCCCGAATGATCAAATTCAGTTTACAATTTCTGACCAATTATTTCTAGAAACTCTATGGAAATAAGAGCAGAAACAATAACATTCAGTATTCGCAAAAATAGAAAAAGAAATGAAAGAGAAAAACAAATTGAAAAAGCAATACAAGATTTGGAAAGGAAAAATGGCTTACTGAAAACAGACCTGGAGATCTTGAAAAACAAAAAGGAAGACCTGAGTGAGCTAAGGAAAACAAAAATTGACGGAATAATGATTCGATCCAGAGCTAAATGGGCATCCTGCGGGGGAAAAATAAGTAAATATTTCTGTGCACTGGAGAAAAGGAATTTTGAGCATTCAATAATGCTCAAACTTGTCACAGACCAAGAAAAACGGACGATATCTTAACAGAGACAAAAGAACCATTATGAAAACTTATATGCGGAAAAGGAAGTAAGTAATACTGAGATTGGAAAATATGTAGAAAACCTGCCAAAACTAAATCAGTTAGAATCCGAACAGCTGGAGGGATTAATTACTTTAGAAGCTACCAAAGTCCTAAAAAATATGGAAAATGATAAGAGTCCTGGAACAGACGGTATGACAGTAAATTTCTTTAAATTGTTCTGAGACAATTAGGAGATTTTGTTGTCCGTTCTCTAAATGACGAATACGATAAGGAGGAATGTCTGCAACACAAAAGAAGGAATAATAATCGGCCTTCCGAAAGGAGAGAAACCGCGAGAATACTTGGAAGAACTGGAATCCTAGCTCACTTTTATATGTAACCTACAAAATTGCTTCAGCCTGTATTGCAAACAGAATAAAAATTTTAAATAAATGTTAGCGAACCGCCCAGAGAACGTGGACAAACGAGTCACAAGACAAAACAACGCGTTTCGACCTCTTAGGTCTTCGTCAGGTGATATATAAACGAATAAAACAATGAAAATTCACTTAGCTTTGATCGCTTCAGATCGCTTAGGGTTCAGCGCCTTCTTCCTTGCGCTGAACCCTAAGCGATCTGAAGCGATCAAAGCTAAGTGAATTTTCGTTGTTTGATTCGTTTATCAGGCATGAAAGTGACCAGCAGTAAAAAAGGCTGAAAAATCGCCGGGGGTCTGGGGGCCGGCGTAGGCCCCCAGTGGGGGCCGGCGTAGGCCCCCAGTGGGGCCCAGGGGTAATGCCCCGGCGGGGTCAGGGGGCAGAGCCCCCTGACGCTGAAGCTTTTTTTTATTAAATAAAAGGCCTAAAACTGCAAATAGACCCCTATTTCAGCGCTGTTAAGAAGGGCAAGTAAGCCACATTTTCATGTTTTCAGTAATGAAAATAATACTTCAAAAGACAATGGGTGAAACCGGAAAAAAATTGAAAAACTGAAAGGTCGAGGTCCAGGGGCCAGAATTAATATTTTGAAAAATTCAGACAAGTTTTCGTGGCCTCTGGTGAAAGGAAATTTGGAACCGAGGCCTTGTTTAAAACACATATTTATTGCTTATATGTAAACAAAAGTCGTCATCTTGAATTCTAAAAAAAAAAGAAAGAAAAAAACTCCCCCCCCCCCCCCCCCAAAAAAAAAAAAAAAAAAAAAAACCAGCTTGGTTGGTGCCTTGGACATACATGGGCAGTAAGGGTATCAAGATCACAAATCTGTGTATTTTCTAAGGAACACAGTTTCCACTGTACTTCCAAAACTAACCCATTTTATTACACGGAGAAATAGAACCTTTAATAGTTTTCCCCATCCTTTTTCCAGAAAACTAACCCTTATATTTATTTTTCTTTCATGTTTTTTTTCTTTCTTTAAATATTTTTTCATACTATTATGTCTCTCATCCTCTCTCTCTCTCTGCCTTGCATTCATTTGTGTGTGTGTGTGTGTGTGTGTGTGTGTGTGTGTGTGTGTGAGTGGCGCGCGCGCGTGTCACTGGGGGGGGGGGGGGGCAACTGAGGGCTGCTGAAAAAGATTTTACTGAAATTCTCACCTTCATGCTTTTAATATGGTCTGGACTTCGACATGCTTTGCTAGCCGAGATTTTCCATTGGATCCATACTTGAGGTCTGAGTTGCACACGCGGCAAAACGCTACACCAGGTTTGTTCGTTTTCAAACACCAAACACGATGTTGTCGTTTTTCATCATCTATTTCGTTCAGCCAAGCCCATCGCCACTTATTAGTAAAGCCAGCGTTGATCTCTTCAACAGAATCACCTTCTTTAAGATGGGACATTGTCACGGTTTCCAACAAACTCCAAACTCGAATTCTAGATTTTGGAAAAAGGTGCTTTATCTTTGTTCCCTAAAATAAAGTGTACTACCGAATCGGCACTTCCGTTTTATGGTAAGACGCACTCAATACGTAATTTGCACAATTTTAGAGACTGTTTTGATTTTTTTTTCTCCCCAGATTTAGGAAAAACGGAAAATTCCGTCTCTAATAATTTCATAAAACGGATTCCGTCCTCAGATGGAAGAAGTTTCTGGGGTCCCATGTATATACTTTTATGTGTGCATACTGACTCATTCACTCAAAACAATGAGACAGCCTTCATCACAACACTGATTCAGTCGGTCAATTTTTCCACATGGAACACAAAATGCAGCGCCTTTTTCGTCTAATTTGCGAAACACATCACCAACTCGAACATCGTCCACTTCCTGGTCTAGCCAGTCCACCTCCAATCGTTTCTCATCCCTTTTATTTTTGCCGTGAAATCGCGACGCGTTTGACAAACTTCGCCAATTTAACGATGTCCGACGTTCGACAGGCGCGAAAAGACCGGATGTTGATTAACGACGGAAGTGACCAGTTGACTCTTTTGAGAATGAATTGCAAATCATCCAAATGGGAATAGCATCGAACGAAAGTTTATTTCAGGATTTTGTTTTTGTTTTTTTTCTTTGGGCGGCACATTTTTGGGCGGGGCGGCGCAGATGAAAAAAATGGGCGGAAAATCCGCCTTAGGCGGACGAATTTCATGCCTGGTTTATATATCACCTGACGAAGACCTAAGAGGTCGAAACGCGTTGTGTTTTGTCTTGTGACTCGTTTGTCCACGTTCTCTGGGCGGTTCGCCAACATTTATTTAAGATTTGTTTAGATTTCCGCCTGCAGTCGTCTCGCTTTGCAACTAGAATAAAAATTGTTTTACCAAAACTCAAACAAGGATCAGACGGGATTCGTTCCAGATAGATATTTAGGAGATAGTTTACGAACAATATATAATTTAATTCATTATTTAGAAGTGAATAGCTTACAAGGGATATTAATTTCTGTCAATTTCGAGAAATCTTTCGATTCAGTTAACTGGTCATATATGAATAAAATTCTGGGTACATTCGGATTTGGAAAAGGAATACAACGATGGATATCATCTTTTTATGATAAGATAAAGTCTTACGTAATAGTGAACGGGAAAGTGTCTTAAGGTTTTTCAATTGGAAGAGGTTGCTGTCAAGGGGACCCTATATCTCTATATCTATTTGTTTTGTGTGTTGACTTGAAGTTCTAGCGACCAAAATAAGGCAAGATCACGATATCAAAGGCATAAAGATAGAAAACACAGAATTTAAGATAAATCAATTTGCAGACGACACCACCTTTACGTTAGAAGGCGATAAGAAATCAATAATCATATGAAAAGTTACTTGCATACCTTCATGAATTTGAGCAAATATCTGGACTCAAATTGAACTATGAAAAAACGTTTAATGTTTGGCTAGGTACAGAGAAAAATTCCACGAACACATATTGTCACATTATAAAATGGAATGGAACCCCTCAAAATTCTAGGGATGTGGTTTAATATGAAAGATAAATTTTCGGAAATCAAACCTGTTCACATTATGGACAATAAAGATTATAACACCATTAGGTAGAGTAGCTGTGCCAAATCATTAGTGCTATCAAAATTGGTGTACTTATGGATCCTTTTACCGAATCCTCCTGATTCCCAGATTGCTTTATTACAGAAAATGTGTTTCAAATTTGTATGGAACAACAAAATGATAAAATTAAAAGAAAGTACTCAATACATAATATACAAAAGGGAAGGATAGGTATGCCAGATCTGAAAATGTATATCGGCTCCTTAAAAATAGCCTGGATAAGGAAAGCGTACATGTACAACCATAAGTGGAAAATAATATTGCATTTATTATGCCCCAAAATAAGTAATTTTGACGCCCATGGTCCTAACAGATTTGTTGAGTCCTAACAGATTTGTTGAAAGCAATATTCGCAACAAATTTTGGAAAGGAGTTTTTCAATCATATCAAAGGATCTGCAAACAGGTAGAATTATACTGCACCTATTTTCTGTAATGAGAAGTTTAAAGTGGGAGAAAAAACATTAATTTACAAAAAATGGATCAGAAAAACATATTTCTTGTTAAACATTTACTCGATGATGATGCTAATTTTGTAAGTCTTATGAACTGTCAGAGAAAAATGGGATTTCAGGTCAATTTTCTGAATTATGTAAGTTGCTTGCATTCGATCAAAGCTTATGCAGAGAAAAGAAGATTCAAATTAGACAGTAACATTAGTAAAGATAAAACTATAGCACTTCAAAAAATTTGTAGCGTTGCTAAAGGTACTTGTACTTATTATATTATGGTGGAAGTCAATGAAGTTCTTTACATTAGTGCCTTTGAAGTGGAAACAGTGTCTTAATATACCTATGACTGGACAGAGGTACTGAAAAGGATTAAGAAAATTAAAGAAACAAAACTAAAATGGTTTCAAATTAAGATATGCCACAGAATTTTGGTAACAAATCGTGTGCTGAAAAGTATGCAAATCGATAGTGACAAATGTAATTTTGTAATAGAAAGAAAGACTCCATTAATCATTACCTATGGGAATGTGAGCTTACCCGTGTTTTCTGGAAAGACCTTGAAAGAGGTCTGAAAGTTAATTGTTCCCACTGTGAAAAATTATTCTTTAATGTGGAGATTATATTATTTGGTACAGATGAGAAAACAAAACCGATGATATGCTAGATCTAATAATTTTAATGGGAAAATATTTCTTTTATAAATGTAGAATTAGCAAAACAAAGCCTAATCTAAACATGTTTTTGAAGGAGCTGAACTATCGATATAAAACGAAAAATATATGTACTTGATGAAGACGAATCAGGCTACCTGCCAAACAAAATGGTTACCATACATTAAGCTGCTAGAGGATTAATTGTTATGTTATGTAATAAATGTATGTATACCCAAGTGCCTGTGTGCATGCATGTGCATGCGTGCTCTTGCACGCACACAGACACACACATATATATATGTTTAATGTTGTCCACAACCTTGGAGCCTCCATGAAACAATGGGAAACAAAGTTTGTCTGTATAGTGTACTTTCTCCAAATGCCATGATTCGATGGAGTGGCAATAATTCATGTCATGCGTTTTATAACCTTATATCCTATATCATGTTTGTGTACATCATTAATGCCATTCATATTGGAATTCATTAAAAAAAATATAAAAAGTTGCCTGAGAAGGAATTGGGGTATTAAAGTCATAACAAATGCATACAAAAAGTTGTTTAAATTGACCTTTTTACTTTGATTACTTCTTGCAAGGTTCCTACAGACTCCCAAGAACAAAATTCAAAGAGTTTTCAAGTTTTTTTTTTTTTTCAAGGCAACAATACTTGCGTAAAAATTGAAAAAAGAAATGGCAGTTTGATTTTTCTGTGTAAAGGCTGATGAAAAATAATATTTAAAAACAATTTTTTTTTTTCTGTACAAAGGAAACAACAAAAATTTGTTTTTAGATAATTTTTTTCATCAACCTGAACACAGAAAAATCTAACTGCCATTTCTTTTTTCAGTTTTTATCCGAGTGAGTGCGCCCGTACACCACATATTAACAACCCCTTGGACGCCCCGTCACGAATTTTTCCGTGACACTTCTGTGTGCAAAAATCTGCCGTACTCACGGAAAAATCCGTGATTGTCATCGTAGGAATTTTCCTATCTTTATCTTTAGTTTGGGGTTTCCCAATTCACACCAGTAAGAAAGTCCGATATGTCTACGATGAATATTCATAAGTGAAAGAATCCAACGAGGCAGACAAGTGGTCAGTTTGGGCTGTTACCGATACCACCCCCTGCAGATTTTCACACGAGTTCAACATGGCACTAAGAAGAACCACGAGTAGGACCAAGTGGTGTCAAAAGAAAGCGTGCACCAAAAAGACTACAGCGAGAGTTTGTTACCACTGATGTTGAGGAAGTTCAACTGATTGAGGACGAAGAATTTGCCTACGATGACTCCAGTGTGTTAGAAAACTCGCTGGATGAGGACGAAGGTGACGAATCAGCTGTTCAGAGGAGTGGGGGCGATGTTGACGTCAACATTGCCAGAATAGTGAGAACATGAACAGAGAGAGCAGATAGCTGGAGGCAGAGTATGACGACATCACTGACCCAGATTTTGAAGTGGGCAAAGGCCAGTCAAGTGATCACAGCTCAGAAGAGGAGGGTAGTACTGCGAGTGAAGCAGAAGCGTCGTCTGCTACAGCCGACACACACAATGGGTCAGCTTGCTCGTGGCCAAGCCAAGCCAGCATGCGTCAACAAAGGCGGCCGGCGTTGGAAGGGGAACAGGTACGACTCATAGTTATCGTCTTGTGCAAGTGTGCTGATGAATGGGTTTTGATCACACGGCATTTATCAGAAAACAGACGACTTTACATGGTGGGCGTGGTGTGGGCGTGGCACTTTAGAGTGTTTCTGATTTCACAATGTGTGTGTGCATGTGTGTGTGCAATCAAATGGTTTTTTGAGTAGATACTTGAAACAAGACCAAGTGAGAAGTAGTAATGGTGCATGTGCTATTTGTGTGTGTGTGCGTGTGTGTGTGTGTGTGTGTGCGTGTTTGTGTGAGAGAGAGAGAGAGTGTGTGTGTGTGTGAACATGACTTTTATTTTATGTCAACAGGTGTGGGGACCAGAGGTAGAGGACGGGAAGCTGCTGCACAGAGGGGAAGAGGGAGAGGTGGTGTGTTGGCCCAGCCCCTTGTGCCACCTAACAACACCCAGCCAGACAAGAAACACACACACACAGCAAGTTGGATTTCCTGATGTTCCAGCTGCAAGTCATCAGCGACCTCCTGTATGGCGACAATCCAGCACCACAAGCAGCTCTACCCCGTTCGGAAGAAATTGCATGACTGACAGAGAGGCACTTCCCCACTACCATACAAAAGACTGTGGGGAAGCATTCATCAGGCAGGAGGTGCAAGGTGTGCAGCAAGAGGGGCATCCAAAAGGAAACTATATGTGTGGACAGTGTCCTTCAGCACCACCTCCAGAAGTACCCCCACAAAGAAAAACTATTAGTCACCGTCTCCTGTCCTGTACATATAATTATGTAATATATGTGTAATTTTATCATCTTTGTGTGGTCATAATACTGGTGGATAAAAGAAAAACAACAGTGACACATAAATTTCTTTCTGAACCTCCAAACAATCTGGATGTAGCTGTGGACAGGTATCTCGTCAATTTGAAAACTTTGGATTTATATTCTTCACATAAGGTAAGGAAATACATTTTTCCTTATGATTCTTTTGTTTTCTGACAATAATTCACTGCTTTCACACTAATATGGTAGTATGTTTAGAAATTGAGTGAAAAACACAAACCTATTTCATTGGACATAAACTTTTTGCAGTGTTCTTGAATGCGATTGCAATTGTTATCAAACGATAAAGAGTGTTCAATTTCCTTTCAGAAAAGTATAGGTTTCATATGCTTTTGTTCAATAGTTTTCGAGCCAGAATTTTTTTTAAATTATTACCCTTCACGACTAAAAAAGATTTGGCAAACTGTTGTCTCAAGAGCTTTAAAAGGGTGTGGCAGGCAAAGGGTTAAGACATTAACAAACCCAGACTCTGTTAAACGCCAAAATACTAAAATCAGCAAAAATATGTCTATTTGTAAGAGAACATACAGACTATGCATGATGTGCAACAGACTGGTTGGAGCAAAAAAAAAAGGGGGGGGGGGGGGAAAGAAAACCTAGTTTTAAAAAAAAGAAAACCTAGTTTTTAAAAAAAAACCTAGTTTAAAAAAAAAAATGTTAATGGTTGCTTCATCAAAATTGACAAATTACTTCCCTTGGTAAAATTGCAGACGGCAATTCAGGATCGCGACAATGTTTGTAAAAAATTTGTTTTTAAATAATTTTTCATAATCCTCAGCGCAGAAAAATCAAACTGCCATTTCTTTTTGCCACATTACAAATTTTTGGAGCCGATGGCTTGATTTTCAAGGAGGTTTGGTCAACAGAACCACATTTTATTGATTTTGAAGGTCTTGAAATTTGCTGTCAGAATTCAAGGAGTGCACGAACCCTGTCTTGGTGCATAATGATTACTGTCAAAAAAATTCTCATATGGTAATAAACGGTCAGAATAAAACTAAAATGCATAATGATTTTTTCCTTAATATCACCTTGAAGTCTATGCATCTTTGTTCCAAACAATAACCCATAATTTAAATATACCCGTTTTCAAGGTTTTTTTGACATTTCCTTATACAATTAAACAAAAAAAAAAAAAAAAAAAAAAAAAAAACCCATCCCGACTGTCAATAAAAGCTCAAGTAAATGTAATGAGTTTCTGCTAGGATTTCTTGTTACATGAAGTTTTTTCCAATTATTTGTCATTTTTTTTCTGCAGTGAACCAGACAGAAAAGAAGCCAGCAGTCCTCTCCTCATTTCTTCAACTTGGTTCTTTCCAGTTCTGCCCAGAAGCCCCCTCCTTCACAGAGCGTGTACCACTTAGAAGCCGCAAGTGTGCAAACCAGACTGGAACACACACCACAACTGGAAAACAGAATGTTACACGAGTACACCAGCCATCCTTGCAGCCATTGCATGGCAAAACCACTATTTGGGTATAATCACAACCAAGCAGTAGCATCTGTGTTTTTAAGCAAGATGTTACAAATACTACAAAATGAAGCTGAGGTTTGCCTGCAGCTCATGCGCTTCAAGAAGTACACACAAACAACTGATTTCAATTTCAATATTTTATATAAAAATAAAACATTGCATGTATTTCAAATTTCAGGTTTTCTCATCAAAACCAAAACATACGCATCATAACATAGTTTTATACCATATGTCATCATTGAACCAAACATCAAAAACAAGACATGTCATCTGACAATTCAGGGGAAGCAAACATCCTCACAGTCTAAACCCTGCACAAGAATGCGCGCCCCCCCCCCCCCCCCCCCCCCCCCCCCCCCCCCCCCCCCCCCCCCTTTTCAGCTCCATCAACAAACAGCTGGCTCGTCTTTTCTGCATGCTGCCAAACACTACAAAAGGTGATAGACAAGTTTACCTATTCATTATTAAATTAATGCAAATGTTACCAGAAGACAGATGGCCACAGCAGCAAAGTGCAAGCCAGCCATTTCTCTCAAGGGCTTTGACCAGCTTCTGTAAAATATGACAAACATCGTAAAGCACCCAAACCCACCCCCATTTTTAGATCTACAAAATAAATGAAAAAAAAAAAGTTCATGTAAATATGTTCTTCGCCACATGGCACCAAACTATAAGTTTCTAAGTTCGAGTCTGAACAAAAAAAACAAAACCTGCACGTGTTAAGAGAATTTTCCAATTTGATATGCATTTCACAGGTCTATGTAATTCCATAATTTACTACACAACAGCATTTGCTTAATGAACATTACTGCAGGAATGAAGTCACTGCAGGGTTTGATTCCATAAACCAAGTTTGTGTATCTTTTTAAGCACAATGCTGCTAAACGGGAATGAAAATGGGATCAGACCACCGACACCTTTTTTCTTCAGATTTCAAACTGCCATTCACAATCCAACATCGCAAAACGAGTTCAGAATCACAATTGGTCTGCAGTCATACAATTGCAATTCTCCCAGTTGGGATTTTATTGTCACTATACATTCAGATTTAACTGTGGAAAGAAATACCTTTGATGTACTTTCTGTGCGACCTCCAAACAAAACCTGAAACCAACTCAAAACCTTGGGAGATCCATCTTCAACAACATAAAACTTTGGCACCATTTGATTGGAAAAAGGTCTGTAGTGCTGAAAATGGGATTGAAACGTCTGCAAGTTTACGACAAAAAAGCAAATGATAATGATCAAGACTCATTAGGTTGGAGGGGAGGGGGAAGGGGTCACATATATATTTGTGTCAAAGTTTTAACCCAAGAAAAAACACCACATCTTTGCCTACAGAAGAACACTCCTACAAAATGCTAAATTTTCTTTTAAAAATGCCTTTTCTACTCTGGGCTTGTTTGCCGTTTTACCTTATAGTGAGGTATACCCCAACCTTGACCACTTCATCAAAATATTCATATGACCATGTTGTACCAAAAGGTGGACATCTCTCAGGCATTCTCTCTTGCTTGCCAATTTTTGTTCTACATGCATAAGCAACATGTATCAAAACATGCTGTAATTACTGAAGAAACAGAGCGAGATATGACTTCTGTATCTATCCTTGTTTTTACTCATAGTAATGAAATTGGCCAATTTCTGGATTATTAAAAATGGACAAGGAACTATCATTAACGAGCATTTCTTTTGATAAGCTAGCATTGCAAAAAAAAAAACAAAAAAACTAATGAAAATTATATAAATTCCAGAAACCATTTTCACAAACGGAAATTATATATGAGGTACATGTATTAATTCCTAGTGTAAACTCCAGCTTTCATCAGTGAAACGTTTTCTTGCAATTGCTCACTTGAAGGGACACAACTGTTAAACAACACCCCTGTAAAGTCAGTAACACAGTGCAACTGTCAGTTCCACTGAAGACATGCAATGTTCAAATTAACACAGTCGAGTTTTTAGCAAATTTTAGCAGAAAGAAATAACACTGACACTTTACAAACTAAAATCAACCAATAGCACTGCCAAATCCTTAGTTGGTCTGAATCAGACTCTGAGGAGAAAGCAAACAGCACTCCAAAGTAAATTTTAATCCAGTTTGAAAAACTGATGTTAACTTTATGCCTGATCTCAACTCGCCACAACAATTTCAGATTTTGCATTTTGATTAAATTAAGTTCAATTTAAAGGCATTTTCACAGCTTATCTAGTGCAAGGTACTATCAAGGCCACACAAAACGAGATTCCCAACGTCAATTACCTCTTGTAAATTTTTTCGGCTGATGTTCCACATAATTTAGAACATGGTCATAAACTTTGATTGCTGCTACATTTATGTAATTATAGATTTAAGTGGACTACTGATTTTAGCTTTTGTAACAATCAGACGTAAATGGCCTATTTACTGGTTTTAGCTTTTGTATTGAAACAAGTCATGTTGGGTGTTAAACATTAGTGATTACTACTTAACTACTTTTCTGGCTCTTTGAAATGCAAACTGAAGAGTTAAAAATGGCAAGTGAACTTCAGCGACATAAACAACTTGGTATAATTTTGGGAAATGAACACAAGATACATGGCATAAAGAACCCTGATTTAATGTACAATACAAGACTGACAAGTAAAATTTTTGACAATATCTTTATTAGACATTACCAACAAGACAACAATGCACATTATAATACTCCTCCGATAACAGTCAACACGGGACCACTATCATAAGATAGTGATTTTTTTTTGGTGCACGCGTGTCTTGTTGGTTTGTAATGTTGATCCTTCCAATTCATAATATGGGAAGAAGACATCTGTTGAAAATTCCAAGTTCTTTGCATCTAGTACATTAGATCAGCATTGCCGTTTGCCTCGTTTTCAGCACTGTACATTAATTCAATATTGCTTTTTCCCTCACTTTCAATAAAGAAGCAGCCCCTTTCATTTTCCATAGAATGACCATGATCAAATCAAAAGATACTTTACAGTGAAATGACGTAACCGTCCATATTTAACACCATGGTCTTTTATTTTCCGATGTTCTCAAAAACTGATAACTATATTTTCAACAAACATGATGGTGGCTGCATATACACCGATTCTGCATACACGTTCACCATCCTGATCATCATTACTTTATTTGTCAACATCTGTCTACTTATTCATGTTCACCTTTTGGCACTTAGTCATACAGTTTGTCTCCTTTCCCATACTCATGGGCTCCATTTGGCCTTACCAAACCAATCTTTTTGCTTGCTTGCATACTTGACCTGTTATTTTACTACAACCCTTTGTCCCATTTCCTTACACCACCATTGTGGCCTGTCCCTTCTTCTCAGCCTCCTCATCTCTCCCCCTTCAGCAGCTTTGAAAGCAGTGGATTCAAAAGCTGTCAAAAAACAAAAAAAAAGCAAAGGGTGTAAGTCCTCTTGTCAAATGTACTGACAAAGAGTCAACTTCACCTTCATTAATTAGAATACAAACATGGTTTGCAAGCATTGTGAGAACACAGATCATATGAGAAACTAAATATACATAATTCATATCAATATTTTTTCTTAACTAAGCACAAATAAGCAGATAACAAACAACAACAAAAAAACCTGACAGGTGTTAACAGACTTTCTTCTAGTTCTAAAGTATTCAACAAGCCACTTTTCCTTTTTTACCAACATCAGTCACACTATTGCAGTTATCAGCCCATCTAAGAAAGAAAAAATACAAACAAAATCCATACAAACAAAATCCAAACAAACAGTGGCTGAACTTTTCCATTAAGCTTTTGACAACCTCTATGAGTCTATACAGACCTAGTTAAAGACAAGACACACCTCAACCAAGCTTTACACATTTCATTGTGGTTTGTTTAGTGTCATAAACACAATCAAGCTTACCGATTCAACAAGCTTTGGTTAATTATAAAAGATTTTGTTTAAAAGAATAGCAACATTTATATTGCCTAACAGCTCATTCTCTGTGACATCCATCTTAAGTCTCAGTATCAAAACTGCTACAGTCCAGCAGAAAAGCTAACACTGACATCAGTCAAGTCAAATCTCACACTACGTCAATGAAAACGCAAAGAAACCATTACCTTCTTTCTAACCATGCAATACACAAACCACATTAAACTACGGAATAAAAAGACAAAGAATACATTGCTAACAGTTTTTTTTCCCTGTCCGCATCATTTGCAGACGTCACCTTACCGAATTATAACTAAGAGATCCCCAGCCGTGACTATGCACTTGGCCAGCCCGTGACCAGATTGATCTGTAATAGAAAGCTTACATTTTGAATCAGGAATATACTCAACAGAATGGTTACTCTTGGCAAGCATTATGAAACTCAGAACCATGTTCATCAGCATAATCTTTCCCTTTTTGGCATCACATCACTTCTTCCAAAACTCAAGTACCATAATGCATTACCAAGAGTAATCATTCTTTTACCATTGAAACAGCAAGGGTTTTTTTCAGGAAACTATTGTATAAAGTTAATGTCACAGGTTCAAACAGCAATCATCTACATAAAACCATGCATGTAATACACATTTACCATACATAATCATACAGTTTCCAGATTCAACAACAGCTTCTTTCCTTCATCATTTGAAAAATACAAGAAAAGCCTGCATCTCCTGGCTGAAAATTTTTAATTTGACAACCTGTCTACAAATCATACAGCTATTTAAAGGCTGCATATATACATGACAAATCTAACCAATAATAATTACAAAAATGAAAATAATTCACATTCCATTATCCATTCTACTTTTTATCTTCTAGGCACACTGTGTAACATACCTCTTCATTTTTATTATTCAGACCTTCCTCATCATTTTCATTATTCTGATCTGATGAGAAACTATACAGAGTCACCGACCTCGGCCGTCAAATGTAACATCACAAGACCCCAAAGCACAGTCATAAACTTTCAGTTTCATTTATCAACCATCTAATGCACAAAGCAGGATGTCATAATATCAGTTTAAATACCTGATTTAATTTTCAATTTTAAAAAGTATAGATTCCAATCCATGTTGTTAAACTATAGCCCTTAAAAAACAACAATATCATTAGGCCATCTAAAACTCGGTTTTATCAAACACACACAACTGGTAGGGTTACATTAACAGTGAATGAACAGCTTATCACTCAGTTCAAGTATTTCAACCTTAAATCTGAATCTGGGGTATTCAGATGGTGAGCGTGACAATGTTCATCCCTTGTGCACTCAAATCAGTAGTCACCAGCCAAATTTGACACTGAAGGTCTCGTCAGATCCCGATGTCACTGGACTGGTTCACCAAATGAGCCTCCAACTGATACTGTCACACAACAGGCAGCTCTTCATTGTTGCAACAAGATGATGGCCAAATGCCTTTCGTGGACAGCATGGCCACCTAAAAGTTTACAGGTATACACCCGATTTGTCCAACTTGTTAGTCATTCAACACCCTTTAGCCATATCAACACAGTGGTGGCAGAATTCCAAAGATACCTTGTCACTGTCAACATGCAGACACACACCCGAACCCGACGGAGTTGAAAGCCCTTCTTGGCGACTCTTTTTCATGGGTGTATAGCTATGATCAAGTTCAGCCACCCTCTTTCTTGACATAGACGATGACAAGGTTACCCCACTAACACTGGGAATGTTTTTCAACAGACCAGCCAAAGCACTCTGATTGGCTAGAACAGATTTCAAATATTCCACCTCCTTTTTATAAAAGTCCCTTTCCTCTTCAACATCATTCAAGGCTGTCTCCAGTTCATCGATTTTCTTCCTGCTATCTTCCACTTCAAATTCTAAGTTTCCTACATATGCTTTCTTCTTCAAGCGATTCTGTCGTGCCATCTCAGCATTCTTGCGATTTCTTTCCTCCAGAGCTTTTGCAATGTCATCTTCTGTACTGCTATCATCTGTTGACTTGACAACACGCAACACCTTGACTGAAGTGACATTGCACTTATCTGAATTGGTAGATGGCAGCTTTTCTCCTGCTCCCTTTACCTTAACTGATCCTCTTGGTTTGCGCCTTGTTCTTTCATGCACAGTGTTCATTTCACTGGTACTGGTATTACAGTCACTCCTGGAAGCAGCACTGGTTTCACTGCTTCCCTTTGTGGACCTTGAGTCTCGAACTGTGCGATGTGAACTGCTTTGATCACTTGACTGAGGCTCCCCTTGTTTGCCGAAGACTGCTGACTGGAGTCGGGTTTTTCGAATGCTGGTCTGTGAATCTAATACACCTTCTGGTTCTTCGTGAAATTGCTCATTTGACTTTACCACATTGTGCAAAAGTTCCTTATGCTGAGAAATGTACTCATCATCACTTCCACCATAGCCAAGAAGAAACGGTCCCACCGAGTCTTCCAGCATTTCATCTAGCATTGGGATGTCCTTTTCCCAAAGTGGGCTTCCACCCATATCTGAAACTCCGCTGTCCGACTCATGGAACGGCGATTTCTCCTCCGTTTTCTGCATCTGCACAACACTTAAATTAATATCTTCATCAAAAAGAGTACTGGTATTGATCAGAGAGTCATCAACTAAACTGTCAACGTCCAACTCGAAGAACTCTGGCAATCCTAACCCTTCGAAGGCCATTGCAGCGATTGCACCACTACCTTTTGACAAGTAAAATGCAACCGAGGTTAAAAAACTAAAACTCTGAAAGTTAATGATCTACACCAAACTCAAGTTCTGTGGTCTCTCGGATGTATTCCGCGATTTTACAGTACTTGTTTGATTTACTAAATATGACTGAACTGCGATTAAACCAAAGGTAAACTCTCAATACCTTCGAACAGCACTCCTCGACCGCTCTGCAGCCAACACTAGCCTAACAAGCTCAGGAATGACAGACTTTGAGCTTTTGGCGGAAGAATTTGTGTATTTGTCAACAGGAAAAATTCAACGACGTCTGTCCCACGTCTGCTGTGTCAGTTTCTCAAGCCCGTGTAATGATTGGACAAACCACTACCATGTGACTAGTTTTGGCAGTAAGGCTCTAATTTTAGCGTTTCTATTTTCAATGCTGTCACGTACAAACCGCGTAACGCACTTCGACAATATCTTCCTGCAATGTAAAAAGTAGTTCTAAATTAAAGCGGGTGATGAAGTTTAACTCCTGAGAGTAAAATATAAATTAACTGATTAGATCATTGTTCTCCATAAAGATAATCATTTTTGCCTCGCTTTATGACGCACTGAAAAAGCTATGCATCGTGACAGTGATGTCAAGAATATTCTCATCCCAAGGGTTTTTTTTTTTCAATTTATAATATGAATGGTTAGTTTACATTCTTCAGTGAATTAAAACTGTTGGCTTTTTTAATTATTATTATTATACGACACTTCCCTCCGCCCGCCCTATCCCAAAACGAGACAACGTGAAGGTCACGTAAACAGGAAATGACCCCACTCACGTTCATAACACAAAACCAGACGTCGAGTGGAGAGGCAAAAATCAGAAATGGCAACTGCAACCAGTTCAAATCTCGAGACTAGCCTTGAGGCACAATCCAGCGGTGGAGAAACTTCTCCACAGCTTCCACCTATGGCTGCTGCTTGGGATCCACAAAACTGCAAGGACTGGGACAGTGAAAAGCCAACTCCTCAGTGTATCACTCGCATCAAAAAGTTGTGCTTTGTTTTACGTTTTTGTTTGTGTGTGTGTGTGTGTGTGCAATTTTCTCCTTTTTTTCAACTTTTATTGTAAAAGCTTTGAAAGTTATTAGTGTTTGTTTGTAAAGAACAAGAGAAAGATTTGTAGATTCCTAGAAAAAATATTTATGTGAGTGAGGTCATAAGTGAATAAAAGAGATGGGATATCACACGAAGGCCAGGGATGTAGGTAAAAATAGATGAAAGTAATCAAACGAAATTAAGATGCATTGTCAAAAGGTGCATTTGAATTTTAAAACTTTAATGTAAAGTTAAGATATATGGTAGGACTAGCTTTGAAAAGGTTGTTATAGATTGAAGAAGGAAAATTTTAGTCTTTTCAGAGTCGGAGATTGATCGCATGACTTGGTTCATAAAGTTTGAGCTGAAAGCGATTTGTGCTGAATAGTTTCAATTGATATCTCCGGACAGGGGTATTTCAACAGAATCTAAAATGTTCTAATCTGTGTTTGTTTTACCAGCATGCTGCTTTTGCTGTGAAGGACTAGATGATCCTGACACATTTGACTTGACTTGACTGGATTGACGATTTAGGTCTCTCCTGAGGCCTGTTCGCGTTCTAAAAACAAAACTGTCACTAACTTCGTTGCATGCGTGGCGAGCGCGGGTAAACCAAATCAGTTGATCTGGCAAGACGGGTTGTGCAAACCAGGTAAGTCCCTCCAATGCTTATCCAGACGGCTCTTGAAGGCATTGACAGATGGTGCCAGGACCACCGAGTCTGGGAGACTGTTCCACTGTGTCACCACTCTGATTGAAATTGACATCAAGGCGAAAGCGTTTTTTCTGGAGCTTCATGGTGTTGCCTTTGAGGTTACTACTTAGTGACGGCTCGAATGCTGGCCTCTGTACATCATAGTGACCATGGAGGTATTTAAATACCTCTATCATGTTCCCTCTCAGCCTCCAGTGTTCCAAACTTCAGGATCAGGATCAGGATCAGGGGCGTTGTATCAAATACAACTTAGCCTATTCTTTTTTTTTTCTTCGTAACCGTTGGTCCAGTCATAGGCTAGCTCAGACCTATTATCCATCAAATTCATATCTAATTTTTGTTAATAATTCATGTTTATCTATGAGGTTCTTAAAAACATTAATACTAGGTGCACGTTTGATGTTAAGTGTTAGTTTATTCCAAAAGTTGGTTACTCTGTTAGTAAAAGTAAATTTTCTTAAATTCGTTCTAGAATATTGTTTAAATATCTTATCTTCACTGTTCCTTGTAACATTCTTCTGCGGAGTACAAAAAAAGCATGCTTTATCAACATCATCAATTTCATTAAATATCTTGTGTGCTTGAATCAAGTCTCCTCTTATTCTTCTTGCCTTAAGTGTTGGAAGTTGCAGATATTTTAATCTTTCCTGATATGAGTAATCTTTTATATTATGAATCATCTTGGTTGCTCTTCTTTGTACCTGTTCTAGAGCTTCTGATTGTCTCTTTAGCATTGGATACCATACAGTGTTGCCATATTCAAGAACAGGTCTAACTAGTGTCTTATATAATTGCAAAAAAGTGTCCTTTTCCATAAATGTAAAGGTTCTTTTTATTATTCCAATCATTCTGTTAGCCTTATTAATACTATTTACAATATGATTGTCAAATAGTAAATTTTTGTCAAAAGTCACACTAGGTCTTTCTCTTCTTCACATTTAGATACTTTTATTTCCTTGCCCCCAATTTTCATTATATACTCCTTTTGTGGTTTGTTTTACCAATATGAAGTACTTTACATTTTTCTGCATTAAAATATAGGTTCCAAGTATCGGACCACTGTACTAATGTTTCAATATCCTTTTGTAATTCCTTATGCAATTTTGGAGAGTTATACAGTTTTGTGTCATCTGCAAAGACTTTACATGTACTCTTTAATTCTACAGGGAGATCATTATAAATACCGTAAATAATATTGGTCCCAAAATACTGCCTTGTGGTATCATACTTGTGAACTTGGTAGCCCCAACAGTCTCAGTCTCTCAGGGTAAGGCTTCTCTTTCAGTGAACTTAGTAGTTTTGTTGCTTACCTCTGAACATCTTCAATGTCACTGCATAGTGTTTTGTGAAACGGTTGCCAGACACAGTGGCCATATTCCAGTAATGGTTGGACGAGGCTTTTGTACAGCTGAATAACGTTGTCTCCGTCAGAAAATCAAACGATCGCCTTATAAGCCCAACCATTCTGTTTGCTTTGGCTGTCGACTGTGCAACATGCTCTTTAAAACTCAGTTTGTCATCAATGAGCACTCCCAGGTCCTTTTCGCTTACCGTCTCTTTCAGTGTCACCCTTGTACTGTTGCCCTCTTCATTTTTGCCCGTCATGTAGTATGTTGCCTCTGACTTCCACATCCACGCTGCCGCCATCGTCTACAATGTTGGTCCAGATATCCATCACTTCCAGCAGTTGGGTAATGCAGGATTGTCCAGGTACAAAGCCATGTTGTTCTTCAGCGATCAAGGAGTTCTTCAGCAGGTGTTCCATGACATGATCGCGCACGATTTTCGCCATGACCTTGCAGGTTATGCATGTTAAACTAACAGGTCTGTAGTTGCTGGGTGTCACGGACAAAAATAGAAAAACCGAATTCGTGGTTAGTCGCCAGCCAGTTCAATCGGACATAAGTCCAAACCCAAACATTCTGGTCTCCAGGCAGACGACTTCGGTGTCACGTCAGCCAATTAGGCACAGCGAATAGGCTATTTTTAGTCCTCACGGAGACAGCACTGTCCAGCAGACAGACTAAGTAGCTGGACCGACGTCTCGAGAGGTCTGGCCAGACGGGTCTCGGCGCCTGGGTCAGACTGATCTAGCCAATTTGCGACCAGCGCCCACAGTTAAGCCAGACGTGGCCGGTTGAAGTAGGAAGGGGAAGGTATTGTGTGGTGGGGGTAAAATCAAGCTAATTAATTAAATGACCCATTGACCACCACAGAGAGCAAGGCCAGTAGATGTGACTTTGACGATTTGAACGTCCAATGGAATGAGAGGGGAGGTAACCTCAGTATAAGGCGGGAAAAATACTGACCAATGGTACTCACCTTTGACACATAGGATGAGGATAAGAAAGTGAGGAGAGTGAGAGATGGGGGAGGAGAACGAAAAACAGACAGAGAGGAAGAGGTTCTGGGTGTAGGCTCTGCACGAAAGAAGAGCAGAGAGATGAGAGGAGTGAACAGAACCGAGTTGAAGCATTAGCACTAGATAGAGTCTGCAGAGGAGGACTAAGGAGAGATGTTGAGAGAGAGAGTTGCTAACTGATGAAGAGAAAAAAAAGAAAAAGAAAAGCAACCATGTCCATTTGATAGAGCAGACTAGAAGAGAGAGAGAGTGCAATGCGTTAATGCAGGAAGAAAGAAGAACAGATCAATGTCTGAAAGGTAGTCACTGTTCGACTTGAACCGGGGTTCGACTTCATACCTGGCAGCGCCACTTTCATCAGGCCAACGCCAGTAACCTGACCAGTGCCAGCAGTCTAACCTGACCAGTGCCAGCAGTCTAACCTGACCAGTGCCAGCGGTCCGACCTGACCAGTGCCAGCAGTTGTGTCGTGACTGGTGTTTGTGAAAGTGACAGTGAAAAGAAAAAAGAAAAGAAGAAAAGGAAAGACAGTGATTCGTAAATAGCTTAAGATCACCTGGCCAGGTAAAGTAGAACATCTATTTATACCCGGGTTAGTTATGATGATTTAGATAAATGGTTTTGTGAAGTTCAAGGAAAAAGAGAATGTTTTATTTTGTTTGATTCCATGCGCATTGATGTTCTCTATGATTATGTGTAGTAAAGTTATAGACTTTACTAGTGGTTTGATTTGACGAATGCATGATATATGAATGAGATTGTAAGCAAGCTGTGAGTGTGTTTGGGCTGTGCGCTAGTCCTTCCTCCACTGACATACCCCGAGGTTGACAATTTATTGGCGAGCCTGCCAGGATATTCTGGCCCATTTATTATAATTGTTCAACTTCTCAGAGAGGAAGCTGGGTGGGATTCAAGTATTGTAATCCTAAGGCAAGGTAGTGTCTTACTGTATGTTTCCAAGATAGTTAAATACTAGGCTTGGCATTGCTTCCAAGATAGTTAACACTAGGCTTGGCATTTCAGCCCCAGAGTACTTATTTCGCACAGATTGCCTATAATTCGCTCTCACAGTTGGGTCAGGCGCTAGGCGTCTTATAAAAACTAATCACGTTGTCCCAAGCTAATATTATCATTCATAGGATTGTGCTATTACGTCACTCGTGTCGGTAACCACCAGTTTGGCTGTCGTAGTAGTAAAATCTTGTTCAAAAAAAAAATATATATATATAATGGCGGACGAAAAGAACACCCCTATTGAACAACTTGTGAGCGTCGCTCGTGATTTAGGCTACTCGGGAGAAGAGTTGCGAGCATTCGTTGAAACCCAACAAAAGATGGAAAGAGATGAGCGAGCGGAAAGACGCCGTGTCGCAGTAGAAATAGCAGAACGGGAAAAGGTTAGGGAAACGCAGGAGACAGAAAGAATAAGGATTCAGGCTAATGATAATCAGGTTACGCAGGAAACAGAAAGGATTAAAGCTAGCGCAACGCAGGAAACAGAAAGATTAAGGATTCAGGCTAACGTAACGCAGGAAACAGAAAGATTAACACAGGAAACAGAAAGATTAAGGATTCAATTAGAGTTAGAGAAAGTGAGAACACAGAGGGAGACCACTGATGATGGTAGTTCAGTTTCCAGTGACCCTGTGCGCAGTTATGCCCCCGACCAAAGTTGCCAAAATTCTCTGAAGGATCAGATTCGATTGATGCGTACATCAGTCGTTTTGAAACGTTTGCTACTAGTCAGGGTTGGCCTTCAGAAGAGTGGGCAGTCATTTTGTCAGCAGATTTTCACTGCATTACCAGCAGACCAGCAATCTGATTTTGGTGCTGTGAAGGAGTCTTTGATGAAGGGATTTGACCTCACAGAGGAGGGGTTCAGAAAGAAGTTTCGATCAGCTAGATTACAAGCAGGTGAAACGTACACTCAGTTTGGTGCACGTTTAGATCACTATTTTGAGAAGTGGTTAGAGTTGAGTGGTACGAGAAAGGAGTTCGCTGAGTTGAAAGAGCTGGTTATGAAAGAACAGATTTTGTCAGGTTGCGGCCCTGAGTTAACTATACATTTGAAAGAGAGACAGCAGGGGAGTTGCTGAAGTTAGCAGAGGTGTATAGGGAGGCACGTTTGGGCACTAAGGTGCAGGAGAAACAGGTGCCAGGCACAGGTGAGAAGAGTGCAAGGAGACTAGGGGAGTTTTCTGCAAAGTCTGCAAACCCAGTGGTGGGGCAGAAAGAAGGACAAAGGGACAATAGGTGTTTCATTTGTCACAAGAAGGGACATGTGGCGAGGAATGCCGAATGAGGTTCCAGAAGGCAGCAGCCTTGCAAGAGGTTGATAAGGGTCGCCAGGGGAAACGACCTGCAGTGGAACCAAAGGGATCCAATCTGAAGAGGGTGGAGTGCGGCCTATGGCTCGTGCTGGACAGCAGTCAGTGTCAGGGATGGAGGGCACTAGGCTGAGTGGTTCATTACCAGTGGAAGAGGGGTGGATTGGCCAGCAGAGGGTGAAAGTGTTACGGGACACCGGTTGTTCATGTGGTGTAGTAAGAACAACGCTGGTCGAGGAAGGGGATTTGACAGGGCAAATCCAGACCTGTACTCTAATCGATGGCAATGTGAGGGAGTTCCCAGTTGCTAAGATAGAAGTACGTACTCCTTACTTCTCAGGCGAGTTGTCTGCGCTGGTGATGGAGAAACCCCTTTATGATTTGATCATTGGAAATATTCCAGGTGCAAGGGATCCAGGGATCCTGAGTTGTTGACTGCTACAGGGGCAGCAGTTCAAACACGAAGCAAGAAGGAGGAAAAGGTTTATAAACCGTTAGTCGTTCCAGCAAGGAAGTCAGGCATAGATGTGTCGCCTGATGAGTTTAGGGCAGCGCAGGAACAAGACCCTTCGCTCGTGAAGTCTTGGGAGTTGGCAAGAGGTGGAGAGAAACAGGTGGTTAGAGGAGGTGAGACAGAATTTCTGGTGAAAGGCGGGTTGTTGTACCGAGTGTTTACCAAGGGGAAGACAGGTAAGGTAACAACTCAGTTAGAGGTACCAGCATGTTATCGTGACACTGTCATGTCAGTGGGTCACGAGTCGCTCATGGCGGATCATCTCGGCACCGGCAAAACAGCTGACCGAATCTTTGATGATTTTCATTGGCCAGGAGCAATGGCAGACATAAAGCGGTTCTGCATGTCATGTGAACGTGTGTCAAAGGTCAGCCACAAGAGGGTGAAGAGGAAGGCGCCTCTTAAAACAGCCCCCTTTAATTGACACACCATTCAGGAGAGTGGCTGTTGATCTGAATGGCCCAATCTCGCCCTGTTCCAAAGGTGGGCAGAGGTATGAGACATGTAAGGTTGCAAGGGAAAGTTTGCAGGAGGCTAGGGTCGTGCAGAAGAAACAATATGACAGGAAGGTGAGGAAGCAATCCCTCAAGGTGGAGATCAAGTCCTGTTACTGCTTCCCACGGATCACAACAAGCTGCTGATGCATTGGAAAGGACCATTCACCATCATTGAAAAGGTAGATCAGGATTACCGAATTGATGTGAATGGGAAGCCAAAACTTTTCCATGCGAATTTGCTCCGCAAATATATTCAGCGTGAGACTCAGCAATGGCACTGCAGCCTACAGGTATCGAGTTCAGTACATCCAGGTCGACAGAATGTAGGAGCTGACTATTTAAGCCGTGTAGTCTAGCAAGCTGCAACTCAGAGGAAGTCGGTCATATCCGGGTGCATAGCTACTTTGTAAATATATGTGTTGATTCCAGTGAGATTGAGTGGATATGGGTTCATTCCCATTTGGCTATGGTTCATATTTTCTGTGTGAGACTTGTTCACGTAAATGGAGTTATGTTTGGAGCATACAGTCGCTTGTGTAGTAATGCACTGTTTGCGATAAGTGAGGATGGAAATTCCTCAGTGAGGTGTCACGGATCGTGGTCATATTAGATTGTGCTCTTCAAAGTAGTTGTGAAGAGAAGAGATGGCAAATCCGCAGGTAGGGGAATTGCATAGATGCGCACAGAGTTGATTAGAAAGTGAGCTGAAATAAGGCAAAAGTGCACGTCAATGATAACCCATTGGGGTGATATCACTATTGATATATGCTTATAATTTGTAAACCGGTTGTTGTAAATTATTTTGCAAAACCTTGCACGTGTAGCTGTGGTGTCAGCAAATTCGGTTGTTGTTTTTTTTTTGTACCGTTGTTTGAGACAATGCGGAGCATAGTCTTTTGCAAGGGGGAAATTGTCACGGACAAAAATAGAAAAACCGAATTCGTGGTTAGTCGCCAGCCAGTTCAATCGGACATAAGTCCAAACCCAAACATTCTGGTCTCCAGGCAGACGACTTCGGTGTCACGTCAGCCAATTAGGCACAGCGAATAGGCTATTTTTAGTCCTCACGGAGACAGCACTGTCCAGCAGACAGACTAAGTAGCTGGACCGACGTCTCGAGAGGTCTGGCCAGACGGGTCTCGGCGCCTGGGTCAGACTGATCTAGCCAATTTGCGACCAGCGCCCACAGTTAAGCCAGACGTGGCCGGTTGAAGTAGGAAGGGGGAAGGTATTGTGTGGTGGGGGTAAAATCAAGCTAATTAATTAAATGACCCATTGACCACCACAGAGAGCAAGGCCAGTAGATGTGACTTTGACGATTTGAACGTCCAATGGAATGAGAGGGGAGGTAACCTCAGTATAAGGCGGGAAAAATACTGACCAATGGTACTCACCCTTTGACACATAGGATGAGGATAAGAAAGTGAGGAGAGTGAGAGATGGGGGGAGGAGAACGAAAAACAGACAGAGAGGAAGAGGTTCTGGGTGTAGGCTCTGCACGAAAGAAGAGCAGAGAGATGAGAGGAGTGAACAGAACCGAGTTGAAGCATTAGCACTAGATAGAGTCTGCAGAGGAAGGACTAAGGAGAGATGTTGAGAGAGAGAGTTGCTAACTGATGAAGAGAAAAAAAAGAAAAAGAAAAGAAAAGCAACCATGTCCATTTGATAGAGCAGACTAGAAGAGAGAGAGAGTGCAATGCGTTAATGCAGGAAGAAAGAAGGAGAACAGATCAATGTCTGTATGGTAGTCACTGTTCGACTTGAACCGGGGTTCGACTTCATACCTGGCAGCGCCACTTTCATCAGGCCAACGCCAGTAACCTGACCAGTGCCAGCAGTCTAACCTGACCAGTGCCAGCAGTCTAACCTGACCAGTGCCAGCGGTCCGACCTGACCAGTGCCAGCAGTTGTGTCGTGACTGGTGTTTGTGAAAGTGACAGTGAAAAGAAAAAAAGAAAAGAAGAAAAGGAAAGACAGTGATTCGTAAATAGCTTAACCCTCTAGAACCGGCTCATAGAAAAACTAGTCAGAAAATTATTTTATTCAGTAAAATAACATCAAATGGATGTGAAAAACAGTTACCAAAAGAAATTTTGCAAAAATCTTTAAAATGCCCATATTAGGTTTTGTATCACACGTGATACATTTGGTCATTGAAGCATAAAGTCACACTGTATCACACGTGATACAAAGAGTCAATGTCCTTTATATACATGTGCACGGTTGTTGTTGCTGTGTAGTTCTTTTTAAAATGAACAGTTTTGATGACTGTCAAGTTCCAGTGGCATTGCAACACATCTAGTCCAGTTAACATCATTTAGAACTAGCCCCGACCCATACCCCTTCACTCCCACCCAGTCCCCAAAAAGGATACACAGTTTGTCACTCTGGAGATGGAGATGATGCCCTCTTAGTGAAGAGGACGTTATCTTGGCAGTTCAATGGATGGAATGAAATTCAAGGAAACAGTTTCTGCCCTTCTGGAAGCAGAGATGAACGGTACACTTTCGGCATTGGGTAAAACCCAAGGCCTGGCAGTCCCTGTTCTTGCAACGCTCCCTCTGTGAAGCCCATTCAGGGAGATGGTCAACCCCGTCCAGGCGGATGTCACCGATGAGTGCCCTTCTCTTGACCTTTGGAGGAGGAGGAGGAGGAGGGGACAACGAAGCAGCAGATGGACGTCCAGGTTTCTTGGAGAAGATCAGCGCATCAGCGATCATGCCTTGGAACGAGCTGAGCTTCATGGTGGGGCTTTGCAGTTCAGCAGCTTTACATGACGCTTGTACCAGAGCCAGCTGTTGACAACAGCAATGGCCAATGTATGGTAGAAAATGTACATGTACCATCTTCGGGACTTGATCTGGTATTTGTACAGTGCTGTCAGGGAATCCAGAAGATCAACTCCACCCATGAATTTATTGTACTCAGCGACAATTGCGGGCCGGTTGATGTCAATCTTCTTCCTCTCCTTTTTGTCTCCTTTTTTTAGATGGATTTATACACATCCATGAAATCATCTTTCTCTCACGGAAACGCATCTTAGAAGTGTTCAGTTGTAATTTTTATATAAGAAATATACTTGTAAAAGTAACGCAGCGTAGTGCAGTTTTGATCCAGCATGACTCTAAACGCCTAATGTATCACAGCTGAAACAAACAGACTGAGTTGTCTCCCTTGGAATTTTCCCCAAAGGCCGAACGTTTCACACAAAATACATCAATTTGACACCCCCATCACACCACCCAATTAGCTGAAAAACGACCTTTTCAGCCGATGACCCCTTCCTCTAGAACATGACTGACAAGATAAACAAGCTACGGAGGGTGGCAGTACTCACATGTTGATAAAGAGGTGGGTGAACAGTGGCAGGAAATGAAGCACATGTTGACTCTGTGAGACCCAGTGAGGAAAGGAAGGGCTCTGGCATTCCAGAGCAACCGGCGAGTGGTGGTTTAGTAGTTAGTATAAGCAGTACATTCCATTCTTTAGATTGATAACATTTAGTGGACTCCGACATTCACACACTGTCTGCCAGGCAGTCACTAAATGTTTGTATCACTCGTGATACATACGGCGCTAGAGGGTTAAGATCACCTGGCCAGGTAAAGTAGAACATCTATTTATACCCGGGTTAGTTATGATGATTTAGATAAATGGTTTTGTGAAGTTCAAGGAAAAAGAGAATGTTTTATTTTGTTTGATTCCATGCGCATTGATGTTCTCTATGATTATGTGTAGTAAAGTTATAGACTTTACTAGTGGTTTGATTTGACGAATGCATGATATATGAATGAGATTGTAAGCAAGCTGTGAGTGTGTTTGGGCTGTGCGCTAGTCCTTCCTCCACTGACATACCCCGAGGTTGACACTGGGCACCATTCTACTCCCCTTCTTGAATATGGGTGTAACATAGGCTTTCCTCCAATCCTCTGGGATAGTTCCATTGTCCAGTGTCAGTCTGAAGAGATGGGCCAGAGGCTTCGCCAACTGGTCAGCTGCTTTGGCGAGTATCAATGGTGGCAATCCATCGGGCCCTGCTGCCTTGCCTATATGTAGGTTGGTCAGGTGCTTTCGTACAACCTCTTCCAAAGCTTCTGTGAAACTGTAGTCTGGTGGGTCTGGGAGTGGGCCTGTATCAAAAACACTCTTGAAAAATTGGTTCAGCATTTCTGCCTTTTCTTGGAACCATCGCCTTTCTTGAGGTCCGCTACTTGTGACGAAACACTTGACAAAACCATCCGATCAGTCCCACTAAAACCCCAAACAAAACAAAAAAGATTTCAAATCTATGCCCACTCTCCTTTCTCAACCCCCCCCCCCTCTCCCAAACTTAGGATGGGCGAACTGCCAGGCCGACCCGATCCATGACGAAGAAAAAGATTGCGTCACGGGAAATGCCTTTCGTTCTTGCCGGCCTACCCCCCCTCCCCCCTCCCCCCTCCCCCTCTCAACCTTCCCTCACCCCGCACGGGGAGTAGCAAGGACGCGGAGATTTTAATTTCATTGTGGCAATTGCCTGTCTCACACCACCACCACCACCCCCCTTCCCGGCGCTGTCACCCCCCCCCCCCCTCTCTCTCTCTCTATCCCATGAAACAAAGGCATGTTGCCGCTCAGCACACCGCCACCATCACTAAACTCCCCTACCCCCCCACCCCCCCCCCCCCCCCCCCCCCCCTTTCATATCTACAGCCCGTGCGCTCGCGGACATCCAGTAAATTATGTCATTGGAGTCTCTCAGTGAGAGTCTGTTCTATACGGACGCATAAATTAAACCGGCCGCTGAAGTCAGTGAGCTGGGCCGATTAGGTTCAAACGGTTTCCGAGGTGACTGGTGATAAGACTAGATCCCTCCCCCTCTCACCCCTGATGGGTGACTGACAGGTTGTCACAACCGAATTCCGCAGTTAGAATACATTTATACTAGCCGCACAGGGTCGCACCTTCACTGACCCCTCAAGACTGCCTGTAGACCGGACCGGAGGAAGACAAAGAGACAACTAGAGAAGGCGTGGGGAAATCCCGGTAACCTCTTGATCTCAAGTCATTCACTGGTAATTCCCAGGAAAAGTGAGTTGGAACTCTGTTTTACCTTTTCGAATCTATGTATTGATCTTATGTGTGCTGTGTACGTTAACATTGTAAATTTGTACAAATGCTTAGCAACATGTATCAAACTGATGAATGATTATTCTGTGTAGGAGTTTGCTTGCCATCATATAGCAAACGCTCTCTCCCAGTGGTTATGACTCTTTGTTAACTATCTGACCATTGTTCTTTGTGTTCACCCTGACTTTTGCCAGTAGGCAATTCTGTCTGTTAAGATAATAATTGAATGATTAATTTTGGTCAGGAAAACAGTATGCCTGTGCTAGGTTAAGAACTGCTACCCTGATTTATAAATACTGGTGATTGTTGGAATGGTTTGTAGTGTATGACTTTAAGTCTACACCACATGTGTACTTGGACTCAGTGTAGCCTAAGTCAGTGTGATTTAATTCATAAGAAACATGGAAGAGTTGTTTGACTGAAACGATGTAACATAGTATTACTGTCTCCTACCCTTTTGTAAGCTTAACTTAGTCTTTAAACAAAAGTGGAGATTAATAGTTATAGCAGACACTCTACCATAGAGAATACTTTGCTGGCTGAGTCTCACACCTGTGCTGAAAGTAAACCAGGGTAAATGTGTGCACTCGACAAACCAGCCATCAGGTTCTCACCTACAGACCAAGTTCTCTTTATCGCAGAACTGGGATCCTGGTCACGCCATCCAGGTCACGCTATCCTGGTCACGATATCAAGGTCACGCTATCCTGGTCACGCTATCCTGGTCACGCTACACATTGTGGCGGGATCAGAAGCTGGGACTTTGCCCAACACCAGGGCGACACCAGACCACCAATCTACACCAGTGGGGCAGTCACCAACCACAGGAGAGATCAACTACCCTCTCCGAAGCAAAGCTAAGTTAGCTTACCACCTGGACTCAAATCCATCAGACCCTTGCCCTCACTTTATGATGAGACAGGGGAGACCCTGTCTATGAGTACCTCTTTGGATACATTCAGTGTAACTTAGACAGACCCCCTGTATGCCAACTTAAGCTTGCTGTACTGAGTGCGAGCGAGTAAAGTAGGAGTGAGGGAGGGCCCCTCATTGTGGTAGTCCAATGAGAATTAAACCCTAGCCTATAGAACTTGACATGCCAATACTTACCCATGTGTAAGCAATAAAAGTTGATGTGTGAAAGTGCACTTAACTTGTGTCTCTGTTGTTCAATCAAATGTTGAATGTTTTAACTTCTCTCCTCAATTCTGTCTCTCGGAGCTACAAGTGCTTATAAGAGTACAGGCCTAAGGAAAACTATCTCAGAGCCACTGTTATGTATTTTACCCAGTCCCGGAATAAAAATGAAAATTTCTTCGATGACTAGTACCGGAAAGTTGCTCCTTCCACCACTAGTAAGAGAGAGGGTGTAGGTGAAATGTTAAGATAATTCCCATTGAGAAATTATCCCCGGTCCTTCCCCTAGAGGACCCACCTACCCACATACTCATCTCGTCACACTATTCCAGCCCTTGTTTTGGTTTTTCCTTTGACATAGTTCCAGAATGCTTTTGGGTTGGTTTTCGCTTCTGATGCCACCTGTGCTTCAAGCTTTCTCTGCGCCTTTCTACAGGCCTTCCTTGCCTGATTGCTCGCTTTTTTATACGCTACATAATCCTTTTCATTTTTGTACGCTTCATGATCCTTGCCTTCATAATCCTTTCCATCTCTTTCATGATCCTTTCCATCTCTTGTGGTCTGCCAGTTTCTGAAGAGTTTGTGCTTCTTTCTGACTAATGTCGGCGTATATTAGCTTAGTACTGGGCCCCCCAAAAAATAAAGAAAAGAAACTAAGGACAGAGATGGGTGTGGGGATACCTATGCATACCTATCCTAACTATCTGTAGTGGATAGATTTAAATATAGGCCACCTTTAACTTAACTCACTCTCTACTGGCCAACATGAAATTCAATATTCCTCTGTATACTGAGCGTTCGTACACATTTTCCTAAAAATCATTAAAAGAAAAATAATAATGATTATAGTACCGCAACAAAAACACTTGATATTTGGACACATGATCATTGTTTCATTAGAAAGGGTCAGTACAAAGTTTCAAAGCTGTAGCATACACCATACTCTTTTTGTAGCCAGATGAAGAAGTTAGTTTACATATTAAGTGAAACTCAAGGTAGGAACAAAGGTGAAAAAAATAGCTACTTGACAGTTTCTTTACTTTAGCAAAAGAACTAAAAAAAATTTAAATGTTAAAAGTCATCTCACTTTGCAAAAAGAACTAAAGTGAATGCAATATCATATCATATCTGTGGCATATTAGGCATTTTCAGCCTTTAGCCTGCTCAATGTGGATAATTTGTGGTTTTAGCAAGAAATATTTTGGTCTTATTCTCGCACTTTTATGAAGCACATGCATGATTTTTAAAAAATTTTCTAATCAATATTTGCTTGAAACATAAGGGGTATCCAGTGTTTATCAAGACAATTTTTGAAAGTGTTAACAGTTTCTGCTCCAACAACATTGACTGGGAAGTTATTCCAAGTATTAACAATTCTGTTAGTGAAAAAGTGTGCTGCTTTTGAAGTTTTAGTACATTTTTTTTTTTTTTAGTTTGAACAGGTGCCCTCTAGTTGTAGATCCTGTATTGAACTGAAATAGTGTGCCAGTGGTTTTAATGTCATAAAATCCGTGTGTAAGTTTGTAAGTTTCAATCATGTTGCCACGTAGGCGCCTGTAGTCCAAACTTGGTAATTTTAAAAACTGAAGCCTTTGTTCATATGAATACTTCTGCAAACCACTAATCTTTTTTGTAAATCTTCTCTGGATATCTTCAATGGCATTACTGTGTTGTTGTTTTTTAATTTGTTGTCCATACAGCATTGCCATATTCAATAACTGGTCTGACTTGTGTTTTAAATAATGGAACCATTACTTCACTGTCTTTGCACTGAATATTGCCTACAATCATCCCTGCTAGTCTATTTGCTCTTTCAATGGTTTCATTTGCGTGTTTATCAAATGATGAATCAGGGTCTGTTATCACTCTTAGATCTTTTTCAGCATTAGTTTCTTCAAGCAATACATTATCATACATGGGATTATTTTTACCTGCATTCATGAAGAACTTTACACTTCGTATTATTAACTATAATCTGCCAGGTATTTGTCTATGCAACAAGTTCATCAGTACTGTTCTGTAATTCAGTGGAATTATCAACTGTCTCTATGGGGGTATAGACTTTTGTATCATCAGCAAAGATTTTGACCAGACTACTAACAACATCAGGCATATCATTTATATAGTAAATAAACAGGGTGGGTCCCAGGACACTACCTTGGAGGACCCCACTAGTAACTTTCCCAAGATCAGAAACCTGATTCCTAACTATAACATATTGTTTTCTATTACTTAGAAAATCAGTAATCCATGAGAGTATGTCTCCACCTATTCCACAGCCTTCAAGTTTAGTTATTAGTCTTTTATGTGGTACAGGATCAAAAGCTTTCTGCAAGTCTAAATAAACTGCATCAACAGGTATATTGTCATCCAGCTTTACCACCCAATCATTTAAGGTGGAAAGCAGCTGTGAAACACAGGTTCTTCCAGTGGTAAAACCATACTGACAGTCTGAAAGCCAACCATTATCTATCAGATGAGAATTTAGCAAATCTCTTGAGTACACTCTCAAAAACTTTGCATACTGCTGAAGTCAGCGTTACTGGTCTGTAGTTACCTGGACATTTTTTATCACCTATTTTTAGAAATTGGTTTTACATCACCTACCTTCCATTCTATAGGTAACTTACCACACTGTAGTGTCTTACCAAACAGTACTTTTAAAGGAAAAGCCAAAACATCACTCAGTTCCTTTAATACTCTTGGATGAATTTTGTCAGGTCCAGCAGCTTTGTACTGAATATTAGCTTGGATAGTCTTTCTTTCAGATTCTTTTCAGAAACAGAAGCAGAAAATAGTTTTATATACGCTTTTTTTTTTAAATCAAGAATTTTCTCTACATCTTCATCTGTAAACACACTAGTAAAGAAATTATTTAAGTTCTTAGCCTTCCCTTTATCCGTTGTAATCAATTCACCATTAGGGGTCATTAGGTTCCCAATAGGTTCTTTAGGTTTAGTCTTTGAATTAACATAATTGAAGAATGCTTTAGGGTTTGTTTTGTTATTACTGGCTCTTTTTCTTTCACAGACTTATCTGTAGCCCATTTAGACTGATTTCTTGCTCTTACATAAGCGTTGTAGTTAGGCTGTGTTCTGAACTTCTCATACCATTTGTGAGCTTGTTTCTTGGTTCTGATCTTGTCAAGAACTGTAAATGGAACCGTCTTTTTTTTTTTATTGAATCCAGGACCAGAAAAGAACTCTTTGGAAGGAACATGCTTGTCTTGAGTCTGGGGAAGTTTACTAGTGATTAGAGTCCAAATCTTATCTACGGTTTTATTGACTAATAGTGAATCCCAGTCTATTCCCCATAATTTGTCTCTCGTAGCTTCAAAGTTTCTCTTATCCATAAAGTAAAATTTCCCTTTAGATTTACTTTTGTTGGTTTCCCTATCGAGATCTATGCTGAAGCAAATTGCAGAGTGATGACTCTTGCCAATTGGTGGATGGTGATCAAAATTTTCAATTTTGTTTGGATTTGAACACAAGATCAGATCAATAGTAGTTGGTCTTTGTAAAGTTCTAAAATGAGTTGGTTCAGAAACCAACTGAACGGCGTAGCTGTCTAATGTAGTTCTTGAAAATTTAGTAGCAGGATGTTCAGGACCACAAGAACAAACCTCTTGCCAGTTAATCTCAGGGTGATTAAAATCTCCAACCAAGATTTTAGTTCCTTTCATAGATTCATCACTAAAGAAAGTATTAACCGCAATGTTTAGATTGTTGTTTTCTTCAGATGAACAGTTCGGAGAACGATAAATAATTCCAAGATGAATGGTTTCATCTTCAAAATCTATGTCACAGAAAACAGATGGTTTGAATAGATTTTCCAGTTTCTTAATTCTACAAACATTGTTGATGGAGTTTTTTGTAAACATACCAACACCTCTTCCAAAAGTATCTGAGCAAAAGAATTTTGTAGGACAGGTTGCCAGTCAGGTGAATCTCTGTTAGCTTTAGAATTTAATTCTGAAATTGCAATGACATCCATATCTAAATCAGCCCCAATTATTTCCAGTTCGTTCATTTTGTTCCTTAAACTATCAACATTCACAAACATTACTTAATCTTCCCCCCTTCAGAGTTTAATTAAATAGGCATTCCTACTGTCATAACATTCATTCACTGTACCACACTCAGTGGTTCCATCTACATCAGTCCCTTGTTGGAAAGAAGTTATATTAATAACAGAAGAAAAGAAAGTTGTGCTAAACTGTGAACTATATACACTACTATCAGGTTGTAGATGTAGTCAGTTAGCAGTGTTAACTGATGACCCTACACCTCCAGGGCCTGAACCACCTGAAGCCTGTGAAGGTTTGGGGTGAGGGATGATCTTGCCATTTTTTATGATGACATCTTGGCCATCTTTCCTAAGTCATTTCAGTTCCTCATATAAGGCTTTGTCATTTTCCCTCTCCTTTACAGTTTTGTCAGGAACTATTGGAATTATTTGTTAGTAACTTGGATTTGGCTATGATTTTTTTCTGAACAATTTCAATGAGGAAAACTGCTTTGATACCCCTACTTTTGTTGGAGTTTTTGGGATCAGGCTTGATGTGTCCCAACCAGCTGACTTTGACAACGGTCTCTCCATTAGAGTTGTATAAATTGCTTAAGTTTCTCCTCTTGACAGATGTCCACACACAAGATCTGTGACCAACCACTCATCCACACGCTTCTCATCATCACCAGTTTTGTCACTCTCAGGAATGTTAAAAAAGATAAGATTATCTTTCCTGATCTCCCTCTCTTTTTCTTCAAAATACTCGTGGATCTGTTTTTTCAGCTCCTGGTTAATGCTTCCCCCTGAATTTTGTAACAAAGTAAGTATCATTTGGTTTTCACTGTGCAGGAGACTTACAATTTGCATCAGTTGGTCGACCTTGGCGTCTGTAGGTGCCTACACATCACTTGGGTTGGGTGGATTGTTTAGGTCTTTCATACATCTCTGGCAATACCATTTAATCGAACTGTTGTTGGAGCATTGTAAACATTCAAACTCATCAGAGTTCAGATCAGAACACCGAATGTGGTACCAGCCTGAACAATGGTCACATTCAATGCTGGCAGTCCTATCAATCATTTTTTTGCATGAAGCACAAGGTGCATCTGGTTCGTCCATTTGTGTCGAAGGATTGTTTGGCGTCATATACTATACCATGTCAGACCATAGCATTCAACGGCAGTTAGTCAGCTCTGCCAGGCCGAAATTTTTTGTGGCTAATGCAGTAATAAGACAGTCACGTGACGCCCACCCTACTTCCGCCATAGGAAGAAGCCGGTGTCTGCTTCCTGTTCCGCATTCATCTTCGGTGTGCAGCCTAAGCAAGATAAGTCTTGTGCTCTGTCTTGCCTATACCTCTGCCTTTGTGTAAAGATTGCTTGTGAGTGTTGCTTCTGTACTTATTCAGTTGTGGCTTGCGCTAAACCCTGAGTACACTTGCCGCGTGAGGCTCTTGGTTGGCATGCATTTCATTTCATTTAATTTCACGATCGTCGTGATTCTCTCGCTACTTTGTTTCAATCGTCGTATTGCTCTCGCGATTTGTTTTGTCAGTGCCAGTTCCCCATATCGGCACTGTCTCGGTGCTTCGCGTTCCTCCTGTGTAACGCATTCCATCTAGTCGTTTTTACCGGCTCCCCTTCTCTGCGTGTTTGTTGTGTTTTACTCTTGCGCTCCCCCGGTAACTACACTTTGACGATCGAACACTCACCGGTCCTTTGGACCGCAATCTTTCTCTCCTCACCGGTTGTCTTCCACCATCTTGCCTCACCTCATGGCCATCCTCGTACAGTGTACCTGGGTTTAGTGTACGGAGTGTCTTAAGTGCCCCTTACTCTTATTGTCCTTGTACTAGTACACACCGATCGAGTTTTCCGATCACGCATTATTAGTGTTCAGTTACTAGTATGGGTAGATCAAATTTTCAATCGAGTTCTCGATCCCCTTGTATGGCAACCAAGTGACCTACGATCTCTCGCTCAGCTATTATCGGTACTGTATTTATCAGTGCTGTAGCACACGGCTGATCGAGTTTATTTACAATTTTCTCGATCGACCGACTTGTCTCCTCTTTGTGGTCGTGTGCTCCGGGTTTGCTCTGCCACCATAGCCCAACATGGTGAAGGACAACGACGGGTCGAGCCACTTCACTATCCAAAAGTCGCTCATATCCCCAGAGGGCTCGCTTGTCGATTCTCCCTCAGAGCAATCCGTTCTTGCTATGGAAGAACATATGGCCAGCGTTAAAGGCCCAACGTCCGAGCACATCAGAAAACTGAGGGCCAAATCCAAACACATATATAAGACCGGTAAACGTTTATCTTGGAGACAGTTTTGCTCAAGTCTCACATCCAAAACATTGAAGAAAAAAGTATGGAAAATCATCAAGAAATTAAAGGGAAGAACACCTGCCCCACTGTGAACGTCTCAAGTTTTCAGATTCTTTAATAACAGAGAAAAAAGCAGTTGCTAATCTGCTTGCTTCAACCATTGAAAAGAATTCCTCCTCTTCTAACAAATCAGCCAGTTTTGTCAAAAACAAAGCCCTTAAAGAAAAATCACCCTGCAACTTTTCGTCAGGCAACATAGAAGACTACAATCTTCCTTTCACTGTAAACGAACTGAAATCCGCCTTACTTACCTGCAGCGATTCATCTCGGGTATAGATGAAATCCATTATAAATTTTTGAAACATCTTCTGCAAAAAGGGCTGAACATCCTGCTACAAGTTACAACCCTGTATGGGCTTCTGGGTTCTTTCCACCTTTTTGGTTTAAAAGCCCTCATCATTCCCCTTCCAAACCTGGAAAAATCTTTTTTACCCCTCAAAAATACCATCCCAAAAGCTTTGACCAGGTTTGTCTGTAAAAAGATGGGAAGTGGTCAATGCACACTCATGTGGAAACTCAAAACCGGCGGCCTTTTGGTGAAAGAACAGGTGGTTTCCGCAAACATGGATACGTTGACCATTTGATCCCTGGAATCTACGCTTAAGCCTTTCTGAACAAACGCAGCAGTGGCAATTTTCATCGACTTTGGGAAGGCCTACGATACCACTGGAAGTCGAGATAATTTATGATCTCCAAGATCTTTGGGTTTTTGGGGTCATCTTCCCTTTTCATTCAAAATGTTTTTGGGAGAACGACATTTCAGGTCCGGGCGGGACCACTCTTCTGTGTTCATGAGATGAGGGGTTGGGGTTTCCCCAAGGGAGCATACTGTCTCCTGCCCTTTTAACATCAAGATCCACATTTTCAAATCGTTCAACAGGTTAGACTTCTCATTGTTTGTGGATGATTTTGCTGTTCGCAACTGGAACCCGAAAACCCAGTGTCCGCAAGGCTCCAGCTTTGTGTGGATAAAATTCATCAGTGGGCGGATGAAAACAGCTTCACTTTTTCTCCTACAAAGACACAGTGCATTCACTTCCATCATTTTCGTCAGTTTTCTCCAGATCCTAAAATCAGAGTAGGGAAATCTCCTATTCCAGCTGTCAAAGAGGCCAAATTCCTAGGAGTTATTTTTTACCAAAAACTCAACTTTCTCAGTCACATCAAAAACCTCAAAACCTCTTGTCAAAAAGCTCTGAATATTCTGCAGGTCGTAGCACACACTGACTGGGGCGCTGATAAGAAAACTTTGCTGCACCTCTACAGAGCCTTGGTCCGTTCCAAACTGGATTATAGTTGTGCTGTGTACGGCTCTGCAAGACCGTCTTACCTAAAACTCTTGGACCCTATCCACCATAAAGGGCTTCGTCTCTGTCTTGAAGCATTCCGCACCACCCCTGTATACAGCCTGTACGCAGAGGCAGGTGAACCCTCACTGTCCAACCGCAGGCTGAAATTGTCTTTGAATTACTGCCTATGACTGTGTCTTTGACCCCCAGTTTCAAAGCAAATTCGAAAACAACCATGTGTTCCGCCGTTTGGTCTTCGTATGCAGCCTCACGCGCAGACTGCAGGTCGAGACCAAGGAGTTGTGTCCGATTTTTCCAAGTTTCCAGATAAGCCTCCGTGGACCTTTTTCACACCAGAGATTCGTTTTGATCTTGCAGCTTTTCGCAAAGAGTCTACCAGCTCTCTGGCATACAAGGCATTGTATGCTGACCTCTGTTCAAAATTCCCATCCTATCAGAAAATTCCCACTGACGGTTCCAAGTCTGAAGATGGAGTGGCCTGTGCAGCCTATTGCCCTGGTGCTCCCTCTCAAATATTGTTGGAACATATTCCTTCAGATGCTTCAGTATATTCTGCTGAACTTACTGATCTGATTCTGGCATTGAAGATAAGCTCTCAATCAGCAAAGAAAGACTTCCTGGTTTTGTCAGATTCGCTGTCTGCTTTGGAGGCCATAGCTGGTCGCAACCTTCAGCATCCCGAACTTTTACACTTTTTTGAACTTTTTACCAAGTTGAAAGCGGATGGTTACAACATTATTCTGGCTTGGGTTCCTGGTCATGTTGGCATCAGAGGGAATGAAATGGTTGATCGTTTGGCCAAGAATGCCACAACAGAGAAATTGTCCAACATTTATATTCCCTGCTCAGATCTGAAACCCAAAATTAACGATTATGTCAGATACCTCTGGCAGGAGGATTAGAACACACAGATGGATAACAAACTCTTTCAGATCCGTCCAAACCTTAAGGAGTTCCTCTCATCTACGTCTGGTGGTCGTAAAGAAGAAACAGTTCTGTGCTGGCTGCGCACCGGCCATTCATATTTTACCCATTCATACCTTTTAAAGAGTGAAGAAGCTCCATGGTGCATTCCATGTCATGTGCCACTCACAGTGAAACATATTCTTTTAGATTGTTGGGACTTGTATGATGTGAGACATAAACACTTTACAGCAGAGTCCATGAAAACCCTGTTCAGAGATGTCCTACCTGACATGATCTTTGAGTTTTTGAGAGAGATTAACATTTTTCGTCTGATTTAAGATTTTACGGAAGAAAGATTTTTAACGACGTTTCTGGTGCGTTTGTAGAAGATGTAATTTAAAGAGATGTGTGAAAGTTTGGGTTTTTTTTTTTTTTTTTTTAAAGATGACTTGTGGGTTGATTTTAATGTGGTGACAGCCCTGATGTGGCCCTTTGCAGTCAGCTGGGCTATCAGCAACATTACCTTACCTTACTGTTCTTCCCCTCTAGCGCTATGGTCTTTGGGGGTTTACCTTGCACTTGTGCCTCGCTGAATGAGGAACAGGAAGTTTGCACCGGCTTTCTGACTGAGACGGAAGTAGGGTGGGTGTCTTGTTACTGCGTTAGCCACACAAAAATTCGGCCTTCAGAGCTAACTAACTGCCGTAGAATGCTACTGTCTGACATGGTAGATATACTAGCCAAACAGGGAGTATGATAAAAACGCCCCATTTCCAAGGCATGGTCTTGGATCATTACAACAAAATCATTATGTTTTTGAGAGTGATCTGCATTGGGCCTTAAGGACAGAGTCGGCTAGTTCCGGTTTGGGAAGTCTAAAACCACCATAAGTAAATAACTATAGGGGATACCTGCTTTCACTTTGTGGAAATTCCAGTCTGATAGCTAGCTTATCTTAATGTGGCAATGGTAATAGGGCAGGGTTAAAAGGATTTTCACATTCCACCTGCTTGAGCCTCTCACACAGTTTCACAATGGAATTAACAGGTGCCAAGAAGTCTTAGGTTTGATTGTGCATGATCATGACCCAACTTCCTCTACTGCCTTCTTTTCTGTAGATGGTCAGTTGTTTGAATGAGATATTCATTCTTGTTTGGATATTTGTAAGCCTCTTCGTAGCAGAATGATGTCGTATGCCATGGCGTTGTAACGAGGGTTTCAACTTTCAATCCCTGCTGGATGAAAGTTGCAATCAAAACTAGGGGACCATGTCGATCCATTTATTTTCTGGTTGGTTTTTGGCGAACGACATGTGTTCTGGTTAATTGTTTGACGTGGTGTGCAAGTTTCAGAATGGTCAAGGTCTGCAGGCCAGTCATCATCAAGCAATTCAAAGGCAGAGTACATCAGGTGTAATGCAGATGGTGTGTACAATTCTGCCTCCTCACCATACAGTTTGTTGTTCTGACAGAGCCCAGCTGAGCATGAAATCCACTGCCCTCGTGCTTCACATGCCACCTTTCTCTGACAAGTTGCGTGACAGTCAACATAACCTCGGACATTGTACTAATGATAGCTTGTTCACTGTGCCTGGTGGAGCTGGGGTTTGGGTTCATGAGCTTATGCTTTAAATCCGGATCAAAGATATGGAAGTGGTACTTGGTTCCTTAGGTGTCCTTTGCCCAATATTTCTTCCATCTGTCGCCGGTCTGAATTAAAAGATGCTCATCCTGTTTAAAGGGTTTAAAGAGAATTGTTTTGCTTGGAAAACAGATAGCTTGAGTCATGAGTATGCGGCTGTGGCACCACGGTCTGTAATTTTCCAGTGGTCAATCAAATGAATAGCAACAAGTGCAGTCTGATGAGGTGCAATTGTGATTGTAATTGTTTTAAACTAATTTTTTAACCTTACTTTGATAGCTTTTTGTCTGTCCCTGTGTGCCTTCCATGGTTGATAGGATGATTAAAGTGGATGACACTGGCTTTTTTTTTTTGAGACAGTATTAAAAACTTCAGTACGAAGATAATCCACCAAATTCAATGCCAGTTGTAAAAGTGTAAGCCCTGTGAGATCCAGTACCGGTTCTCTCGAGTACAACATCCGTGTTTGTGGAGTAAGAAGACATTTTACTGAAGACCTTTTTTTTTCCAGTTTGAAGCATCCCACAGATGGATGGATCAGCTAGGTTGGTGTTCACCGACAGCAAGTTTGATGTGTAGATACTGAAAGCAAAACAAAAACGTTTAGGTCGTGAAGGAGCATGAGTGAGGTCCAATTCTTGTTTACCCCAAGTAGGATGGTCTTATCTATGATTTTAGTTTCCTATCCTTTCTCTTTGAATTGTAATTTTCAGTGGCAAGGTTCTAGTTTGTTTTTGTTTCATTGTTAGTGGGGTTTTTTTTTTGTTTGTGTGTGTGTGTGTGTACTCTTTTTCAGACAGTGTTTATGATGTTCTGTTTTCCTGCAGAATTTCCCAGATATTCTCAATGAAAACCAAATAATATTTAAAGTTTTTTGTTTTGTTTTGTTATGTTTTCTTCTTCTCCTCCTTTCATTTTGGTGTTGTGCATTCTGCTTGATCAGTCACCCAGATCAGGCACTACCAAGATATGTACTTCACGTGTCTTACGATTGAACGCCAATGCTCTGACCACTTGGTTCCAGGCTTCTAGTTTTGACTGTTATGACATGGCTTCTAAATGCCCCCTTCAGATCCACTGAGCATTGAATTGTGGCTTGGATGTTAGGCATTTTAGCCAGACTAAAATTTGGGGCCACCTTGGTAGATCTTAAAATCTGTAGAATCCACTGAACATTATGTTGATAGATACCAGTTATCTTGATATATTCTTATATCTAAAGCCAAGATAATTAATGTTGCAGTGACCCCATAGTCACTGTATTGACTTGGGGTAAAGCTGTCCTTGATACCTTTTTCCTTCCTTCCTCTCCCATCCACCTGTCATTTTCTCTACCGGATTTTATTAAGGAAGAAAAAAGATGGAAGATGTTTGTGAATAAGTACTGATTATTAACTGTCTTTGATTTGATTTTTTTTTTAAACGTGTGTGTGTGTGTGTGTGTGTGTAAAAGTTTTTGCTGAACCCCTCTGCTGAACCTCAGGGAATGTTGGGTCGAAATTTTTATTGCTTTCTGTGCACAAATCTTTATAACAATGTTTACAAAAATATAGCACAGGTAAACTGACAATGGATCAGATGATAAGTTATGAATGTACATTTTGCAGGGATATCATGACCATCTACAATGAACCACCGCCAGGAATGTGTGTGGTACCAGACAAAGATGACATCACAAAGGTAGAATATGAACAGACAGCTTAGTTGTTTTGTTTACCAAATTGTATAACTCACGGTACGGGTCATCTTCTGCTTTTGTAGCTTCTGAATTTTAACAATTTTGATCTCAAGTACCAAAATGCTATGGACATGAATCATTGAATTAATTGGTGATGACAGTTTGTAGCTTAAAATTTAAGTGTATTAAATGAATTAATGATATTTGCATGCAGTCATTTAGGTTTTGGTATTGTTGTACTCATGGGTATTGATCTTTAATCTTGTGTCATGTGTGTGTAAGTGTGTTTGTATTATGCCATATTAGTTACACACTTTTGTTTGTGTGTATGTGTATGCATGTGTTTGTTTCTGTGACTTGTGCATACTTATGTTAGAGCATACATGTTGGTGCATATGTTCACTGTGTTGTGTTGGTGTGATTAGACCAATTAGCAATATGTGTGCAAAATTGTTTCAAGATATTTGTGCACTCCTGGCAGGTAAATGATGTGAGGATGAGTTCCAGGCATGAATCTTGTCATAGAAAGCACAATATTCAATGACATAATAAAAAAAAACCCTCGTATACATATAATTTGTTTTTGTTTTTTTTTACTCAGCATAAATGAGTAACACACTGACTGTGAGAAGTTGCCTCTTAGTATTCAATATGCCAAAGCAGAAGCTCAGTTTCTGTTGGATCCCTCAGTTGTGAGAACAGCTAAGAGTAAGTGGAAAACAGATCTATCAGCAAGCTGTGTAGACAGAACTGAGACACAAACCAGTTATTTCCACTACACTACATTCATCAGTTGCCCTGATTTAAGGAAAACTTGATCCATGATCCTCATGGGTATCCACATGGTTGTCCAGCTATCAACCCTCCCCCACTCACACCAAGGGCTGTGAACAGACAGTTGTTGGCTTGTTGCCAACGCTTGATCAATGCTGACATGAGGGATGGGTGTACTCGATCCCAAACAGGACCCAGTCGCTGTATAGTTGGGTCTTACTGATAATGTATACATGTATAACTAAAGTAAATACAATCTGCTATCTAAGTACAATGCTTTGGAGCACTCCCATTTAGTTTGTTGAGCAATTTTGTGATGAAATTACTTAGTAAAAAGTACGTATTATTAGGGCACCTGAGATGCCAAAATAGCTACATTAATTTAATAACCGAGGCAGTCAAGGGGTGAAATTCTCTTCCTGTGGATGAAAAATGATTGAGTGACATCTGTTGCATATAAAGTTGTGGGAGCTTTCAATTACATCTAGTGGAACCTTTGACAGTAATGTGTTAGCTAATCTCGGTATAACTCCTACTAATATCTTCCTCCTGTGATGACAAGGCACAATTACAGATACTTTGATAGTCATGGCATATCTGCAGCTTTCTGTCCTGAATCATGCACACAGCATAAATGTGTTGAAGTAAGTCGAGCCCTTCAAGTTGATCATCTGGGACTTCTTTCACCTGCCTCTGGAAGAACCATTTTCTACTAATGTATCCTGCACCTGTTGTCTTAGACAGGAAGGGAAATCATGGTAGTACAGTCTGAGGCCTGTCAAGAGGGGGGTTAGCCACAAACACATGCATGCAGAAATGCATCCTATAAACCTTTCCAGCAGAAGCACAACGATTTATTGGTATTATATATGCACTACAAGTGTTTGGTCCTTCAAAATTTGCAATATGCACTACTCTGAAGAAGTTTTAACATTGTAACGGTATTTGCACATAAGGAAATAACAAATTTTATCTGGAAATTGTGGCAAGATGGCATTTTGTTTTGTTTTGTTTTCAGTTGCATGCACTGCTGACTGGGCCTTTTGACACTCCATATGAGGGTGGGTTCTTTTACTTCCTCATCAAGTGTCCCCCTGACTACCCTATCCGGGCTCCACGGGTCAGACTGATGACCACAGGAAACGGCATGGTGCGCTTCAACCCCAACCTCTATAAGAATGGCAAAGTCTGCCTCAGCATATTGGGGTGCGTGGACTGTGTGCTGGTTCTGGGGTAATAGGAATGACAAGAAGGGGAGGGAGCCGGGTAGGCTTCTGGTGGTGTGTGGTTATATGATCTTGTCAATGCGCATGTTTGTCCTTCCATGTTTATTTTCAAGAGAGGCAGCGTATAGTGTGATGTATGGTTTTTATGCCTATGTTTTTGTCTTGCTGCGTGTGTTTTACTGAAGCCTTACTCCAGCTTTTACTGTTTTCAGTACCTGGTCAGGTCCAGCCTGGAGCCCTGCGCAGTCTCTGTCCTCTGTTCTGATTTCCATCCAGTCCCTGATGAATGAGAAGCCTTATCACAATGAGCCAGGCTTTGAACAGGTAACACCGACTATCATGTTGCAGGGAAGGGGTGTTATTTTCATATCCACACTGTCCTTGATGAGGAAGAAGCCTGACAACAATGAATTCAGCTTTAAACAGGTAACATTGACTTTCCTTCTTCTTCTTCCTAAAACACCGGATCACTCAAAAACGAGTAGGTCACCAGCGCGCATGTTAAAAAGTAAAATAAAATACCATAAAACAGTGCGACTCAGACTGTTGGTCCCTGGAGCAAATTTAGCAACAAGGGGTCGCACTCGATATTCAAGAAGATAAAAGCAATGGCCAAATTCAGGCCCAGGTAATAGTAAAATATCAGGGAAGTAAAAATAGAAAATCGTCAATATGCAGATCTCAGAACTGTCGAATCAATTTGTTTGTTGAATGAGATTGCATTTGTGGCAATCTTGATGGCACCCGGCAGTGAGTTCCACAGCCGTACAGAACTGGGATAAAAAGAATGTAAGTGGCTGTCAATATTTGATGCAGGTATAGTATAACATTGACCACCACTCCTGGTGCTACTTCTATTCAATACTAGTTGTTCCATTGGAATATCAATTACTTTAGCTCTGCCTTTTGAAAAAGGTGTCAAGTTTAATAAAAGCTCTTCTCTCTTCTAAGGGTTTCCATTCTAATTTCCTCATGTTCTTCCTAGTATTCCCTTTTCTCTGATGTGGTTCCCTGTTACGAACCGTGCTGCTCTCTTCTGAATCTTTTCAAGGTTATCAATGTCCTTTAGATGGTAAGGATCCCAAACTGAGCAACCATATTCCAGTACTGGTCTAACCAGTGTTTTGTAGCAGTCGTCTTTAACCTTTTGGGGGCAGTCATTGATATTCCTGTGTAAGAAAGCTAAGATGTTATTTGCTTTCTTACATACTAAATTGTAATGTTCTTTCCATTTGAGACGACTATCTATAATCACGCCTAAATATTTTGCAGCATTAGTTTCTTTAAGAATAGTATTATGGATAGAATAATCTGATCTAATTAGTGAGCGTTTGTTACATATACGCAACACTTGGCACTTTTGAGGGTGAAATTCCATTTTCCAAGTTCTTTCCCACTCTTGTAAAACGTTTAGATCTTCTTGTAGAATGCGTGTATCATTCTTGCTTCTGATTGTTCTATATACTAAACTGTCATCTGCAAAAAGCCTTATAGTAGTTCCAGGAGAGAGATTTCTACTTATGTCATTTATATAAATTAAGAAAAACAAGGGCCCCAGAACAGTTCCCTGTGGTACACCTGACAAGACTGGTTTACAATGGGATAACGACCCTTCCACAACAACTTTCTGCGTTCTCCCAACGAGGAATGAGCTAGCCCATTTTAGCAAAGAACCGCCAATGCCAATGTGTTCTAATTTAAGCAGCAGGCCCTCATGGTCAACCTTATCAAAGGCTTTAGAAAAATCTAATAAAATTGCATCTATTTGCTGTCTGTTGTTAAGACAGTTACTAAAATCATTGAGAGTTGTTATAAGTTGAGTCTCACAACTCCTTCGCTGTCTAAAACCATGCTGGGCGTTATTTAAGAAATCATATTTGTCAAAATGGTCCATTATGCTACTATATATTATGTGTTCAAGTAATTTAGCTGATATGGATGTAAGAGATACAGGTCTATAGTTCTCTGCTTTTGTTTTGTCACCCTTTTTAAATAAGGGAACAATGCTCGCATCACGCCACTCATCAGGTATTACTCCCTGGTCCAGTGAAGCTTGGTAAAGTAATTGGTATGACTTGACTTGACTTGGTCCCTTAGACGTCGGTCCGTGGGGGCACCCCTGAAGCAGTGACAACCATCCTTCTCCATTCCTCTCTGTTCTCTGCCCTCCGCAATGTATTTCTCAGCCGCAGGCCTGTCCATTCCGTGATGTTATCCTCCCATCTTTTCCTTTGTCGACCTCTTCGCCTTTGTCCTGGTACTGTGCCCTGCATGATTGTCTTGGCAAGGCCTGTTGATCGTGTGATGTGTCCATACGATTTCAGTTTGCATCTTTTTACTGAGGTTAGGAGATCGACATATGGACCAATTTCATTCTCGATGCGCTTTTTAAACTTCCACATTGCTGATTGATCTCTGTATGAGATCCCAAAGGAGTCGTCTGAAGCACCTCATTTCCATTGTTTGGATCTTTTTCTCAAGGTCTGATTTCAACGTCCATGACTCACAAGCATATAAGAATATCGCCATGACTAAGGATCGCATCAGTCTAATCTTTGAGCTGATGGAGATGTTTTTATTTCTCCAAAGAGGCGTTAGCTTAGATAGCGTAGCTGTGGTCTGAGCGACTCTTGAGATGATTTCAGGTCTTGATCCTTCATCTGAGATTTTGCCCCCAAGTACTTAAATGTGTTGATGGCTCAAGCTTTTTGTTGTTGATGGTTATGTCTGGGTAAAGCCGATTGGGTTGTTAGTCATGACCTTGTACTTTTCCGCACTTATTTCCATGCCATAATCAGCAGAGGTGTTGTTGAGTCTGTTGATCAGGTGCACTAGCTCTTGTTCGTTTCCAGCTAGTCCATCTATGTCGTCGGCAAAACGGAGGTTGGTGAGGGTTCTCCCTCCAATGTTTACAGTTCCTTCATGTCTTCTAGCGCATGGGTCATAATTCTCTCAAGGAAGACTTTGAAAAGTGTGGGGGAGAGTAGACAGCCCTGTCGCACTCCAACGGTAGTTCGGAACCACTCGCCTATGTTGTTACCGAAGAAAACGGCACTGGTGGCTTTATTGTAGAGGCTTTCAATAGTTCTGATGAGGTTGGCATTGATGTTGAAGAGTTTCATTGTTGCCCATAATGCTTCATGCCACACTCGGTCGAAGGCCTTCTTGAAGTCTATGAATACGTGGTACAGATGTTGTTGGTGTTGGTTGTACTTCTCACACAGTATTCTTAGGTTGAATATCTGCTCTATGGTACTTCGTCCTGGCCTGAACCCCGCTTGTTCTTCAGCGATGATCTTTTCTGCTTGTGGTTCAGTCTATTCAGGATTACTTTCAGCATAACTTTGCTTGGGTGGCTGATGAGGCTAATCGTGCGATAATTTTGGCATTGCTGTAGGTTGCCTTTCTTTGGTATCGTGATGATAAGTGACTGCGTCCAGGGAGTAGGCCATTCCCCGGTTTCCCAGATTCTGTTGCATATTGCAAGTAACATGTCCACCATTGGATCACCTCCCGCCTTGATCAATTCTGCCGGTATGTTGTCAACACCGGGCGATTTTTCCTGCTTTCAATGATGATAAGGCTCTAATGATTTCATCACGTGTAATATAATCCTTGCTGTTATTTGTGGTTCCGGCGCGACAAGGATTGATGAATTCCCTCAGCGTTTTTGCGAGTAAAGCTCAGAACAGTATTCTGTCCATCGTTGTAGTATCTTTCATCATCGTTGAGACATTTACCGTTTTTGTCATGGATCGTTGTTGTCTTGGCTTGTTCTTTCCCGTTAGGTCCTTGACAATTTTGTAGGCTGCTTTGCTGTTGTTGTTTTCAGATTATTATCAATCTCTTGGGATTGGTTGTCAATCCAAGTTTCCATTGCTGCCTTCATCTCAGTTTTAAAACCCTTTTTGTTAACATCATTGTACCTCTTTTTCCTTCTGGGTTGTTCTTTTTGTTTTTCAATTCCCGACGTTTGTCACAAAGTTCCCAGAATTTCGTCGGTGACCCATGGATTCTTCTTCGGCCGATGTTTACCAAGCACTTCTGCTGCTGTTTCCGTGACAGCTTTGTTGAAGGAGTCGGTGAAGGATTCTATGTTGATGTCTTCATTTGCCAGGACAAGTAGAGGTGCGAATTTTCCTTCAATATTTGCTTGAAATGCTTCCTTTATGTTAGGGTCTTTTAGCTTCTCCAGATTGAACTTTAACCTGATGTTTCCTTTCTTTTTGTTGTTTTTGAGGCGGAGTGCGAATGTCATGAGGACCATTTCGTGGTCGTTCCAATGTCTGCTCCAGGGAAGCTTCTGGTTCTGGCAATGTTGACACTCGATTGGAAGCGTTGTTTTACCATGATGTAATCGATTTGATTGTGATACAATCCTCCAGACTATGCCATGTTATTCTCCTGGACATCTTTTGTGGACCGAAGGTGTTCGTTATCTCAGGTTGTTTGACTTTGCAAATTCCAGGAGTCTCAGTCCTCTCTCATTTGTTAGAGTGTTACAATAGGTCCACATGTGTCTTTCCAGTTTTGCACAAGTCTTTTCCGATCTTAGCATTCCAGTCACCTTGTACCACTATGATATCTTTTTTGGGTATTTCGTCGAGCGCTTCCTGTACCTGGCCATAGAATTCTTCGACTTCTTCGTCGCTTTTAGCCGAATGTGGGGCATAACCCTGTAGGATTGGTGATGTTGAATGGTTTTGCCCTCAAACGTAAGGTCATGATTCGACTTGAGACCGGTCTGCAAGCCATTACACTATTGATTGTGTTCTTGTTGACTAGAAACCCTACCCCATGTTCATGATAATCTTCCCTGCCACTGTAGTAGAATTTGTGGCCTTCTGGGGTGTTTATCTCTCCGAAATTTTTCCAGCGTACTTCGCACAACCCTAGGATGTTCCAACGATATCTCTTCATTTCATGTTCCATCTCCAGCGCCATTAAGTGTGTTGACATTCCATGTGCCGATTATGATGTTATCCCTGGCACGGATCTTTTTGGTCCACCAGTAGCATATTTTCCACTTCCGCCCTGATGACCGTCGACGGAAGGACGGTCCTTGTTGTCCCGGGCGACGACCGAGCGGTATGGAAACCCTCTTGGTTGTCATTCTCATGGTGTGTCTTGGGCAGTAATGGGTGTAATGGGCTCTGGGAGGGACGACCTTTGATGCTTGCTGCTGCCCCCGCATATTGCATGTGGGATGACGGGCTCATTGATCTCCTCTCATCTCCTAAACTCCAACATGTTGCTTCCAAGCCATAACCCCGGACCTGCCCCAGCAGGCATGCCAAACCATGTGAGGGGTAATGTTAACATGGCATTACTGGCGTAACCTCAAGTAGTAGGCGACCGGCCAAGGCGGATAAAGTTCCAAGAGGAACCTAACGGCTACATGTTCAAGACCAAGGCGAGCCACCGTGGAGGAGGATATCGGCTGTGGTCTGGCATGGAGAGGGATGGGCTCCGCCATGCGTCACTGCCCAAGACACACACACAAGTAATTGGTATACCTCACTCAATTCATTGGCACATAATTTTAAGAGCTTGCCAGGAACGCCATCGGGACCAGTAGCTTTGTTTTCATTAATATTGGTCAGTAACTTAAATACTCCTGCTTTGTTTACTTTGATGTTTTGCATTTCAGGGAGTTTATCATCATCCATTAGTCTAACGTTAATTAAAGGTTTGGGATTTGAGAAAACTGAACAAAACTGCTTGTTTAGTAAGTTTGCTTTCCCTTCAGGGTCCTGTATTAGGTTATTCTGGTTGTTTCTCAGGTCTGGAATCCCAATGTTGTCCTGTCTCTTACTCCTTATGTAAGACCATAATTTCTTGTTCTGATGATCACCTTCCGAAATCATCGAATTAACATAATTGGAGTGAGCAAGTCTACATTCTCTCTGACACCTTCTCTTAATATGTTTATACCTAACCAGTAATCTTTCTGAATTAGGATGTAGTTTCAATTTCTTAAAGAAACGATGTTTCCTTCTCAACAAACGTTTAGTTTTAGTAGTAATCCATGGCTGGTGGTTCTTGCTTGAAGTTATTTTAGTAGGTATGTTGTCATCCATAATAAATTCCAAGTTAGTTTTTATACACTTCCAAAGATCACTGACATTATCTTTAACACTATGGGACCTCAAAAAAAGACGACTGAAATTATGAGTATCCCTGCGCAATTTTGGTAAATCTGCTTGGTTCCAGAGTCTGATGGTACGTTTAGGGGGTTTTCTTCGAAAGGGTTGAAAGTTACTCTCTAAGAGAACTATGTCATGATCACCCAGGCCTGCAATTAATTCCTGATTGCCTAAAGCGCCTGGACAATTGGTAAAAAATAAATCCAGGAATGCCTTACCACGAGTTGGTGATTCAACTGACTGTACTAATCCAAGGTCTTTGGTGGCATCAAAAAACTGAGTATTAATATTTTTACTGTATTGATTACCAAGTATGGCATCTTCACCCCAATCAGTATCTGGTAAATTAAAGTCTCCACCAATCCATAATATTGCCTTCCTATTGGCCAAAACAATATTAGAAATGTCTCTGCAAATGGACAAACATACATTTTCATCTGAGTCTGGAGGTCTGTAAACTGATCCAACAATGACAGGTCTCTTTATTCTTGAAATTAATCCTACAAAATAAACTTTCACTATTTTTGCCTTGATATAAAAACTCACTGGCTAAGTTCTTCCTAATGGCAATCAAGACTCCCCCACCTCTTTTTCCAAGTCTGTCCTTTCTATAAATATCAAAATCCTCCATTAGAAGTTCACTGCTGGATGTTCCAGTTTCTAGCCAAGTTTCTGTTCCAATTACAACATCAATGTTTTTTCAGTGACTAAATTACTGAGTTCTTCCTTTTTCTTAATAAGAGATTGAAAATTTACGACTATGCATTTAAGTTTATCTTTTTCTCTTAATGATTTAGGGTTCAGTTGCACTTTATGATTTGGGATTTTATCAGTTTTAGAATCAGGGTGGGTGCAAACTTAGGACAAAATTTCAAGTTTTCTTTTGGGGATCGGTCTGGTGAGATAGGGTCAAAACGGTTGCTTTCTGAGCTGCAGTTTTTAATAGAATCTTCAAAAAGTCTTGAACTAAAGTTTGGAAGCCCGCAGGTAAAACAAGTCCATGATATATCACTATTGCATAATGGGGTAAGGATGGAGAGAAGGGGGAAGGTTCATATCCATTCAGTACGTGATGAACAAAATGCTTTACCACAATGAACCCAGCTTTGAAAAGGTGACAATGACTGGCTATCCTGTGATTTTTTTTTTTTCTTTAAGTGCAGTCTCTGATGGGTAAGATGTGTGTCATAGGGAGCGTGGCTTTGAACAGATAACGAAAACACAGTCTTCATGGAAGTGATGTAGTTGGCTGTGCACATGTATGCTTGTATCTCATTAATGTTTATAACAGACGTGTAGTCACTCTCAAATGTTCTGTAGATCTGTAATTGATACAGATATTGTCGCCAATTCACCACTGCTTTTTGAGCTGTCCTTTCTGTTCATCAGCTCCTGGATCAGTAACTTGTCCACAGTCAGGTTAATTAGATAATCCTGTACCACTGTCACTTATTGTCATTACTACCACACAAGATGGAAAAAAAAACTTGCAGCATTTCTAGCTTAAATGAAAGAATCAAAGAAAAAATAGCGGCCCTTACCTCTTTACCATACACTTAAAATGCCATATCGTATGCTCACCAGCCTCCCAAAATAGCTGATATGGGAACGAAAGTTTAGGTCATCCAACGGTTGGATTCATGGTTAACTTGTGACGACAGACAAGCAGATAAAGAGTGGATCAGCAGTTAAAAATTGTGATCAGTTTTTAGAAGTACTCGCTTAACATGAAAACAGATTCCCTCCTATTCCCCACAGTATTTTTAAACAATATTTGAGATATAATTGTTCTGATTTTTTTCATGAAACAACATTCATTTCTTTTTTAAATTGATACATTACAAAATGTTTTTATTGTATGATGTTTGTGTTCTGTTAAAAGTATTATTAATTTAAGAATTGTGTTTTTAACATTAGCTTAACATAAAAGCTGGTAAAAGTTAAGAATAGATGATGTTTGACTGTGAACAAGGTTAGTACTGTCTTATGAAAGGACTTGGAGTAAAATGTGATGTGCTAACATTTTCTCTTGACATGGACATTAAATGTCATTCGTTTGTTTGCATCTTCAAACGCCTACCTTGCGCTGAAGAGATTAAGCTAAGTGACAAACTCATTCATTTTCATTGTCCTATTTGTTTGTGTCTTGCCTGAAGAAGACCTAAGAGGTCGAAACCCGCATGTTTTGTCTTGTGACTCGATTTTCCACGTTTCTCTTGGCAGTTCGCTAACATTTATTTAAGATTTGTTTAGATTTCAGCCTGCAGTTGTCTCACTTTGCAACTAAAAGCATGAAGTTTAAGTAATTGTTTATGTGTGCACAAACATATTTGTAAGTGTGAGTGAGTGTGTATGTAAGTGTATGCGCTAGAAGTAATATATGTGAATATATGTTTGTGCATATGTGTTCAAATTTAAAGTTATAAGTTTGTTTTCTGTTGTGGTTCATATGATTTTATTTGTGAACTTATCAGACTTTTATCTATAGGAAAGAAATGCCGGCGATGCCAATCGTTACAACGAAATTATACGACATGAAACCCTCCGGGTCGCAGTCTGTGATATGTTGGAAAAGAAGTGCCACTGTCCTGATGCTTTGCAGTGAGTTCCACATGGGGAGATTGGTGATGGCTTTTTTGGGTTTGCTTGTGTGTGGTTCTTTTTTTTTTTCTTATTGCTTATGTTTCTTTTATGATGTGAAAATTGATGATAAAGCCAGGCTTTCTTCTTTGTTTTGTACCTCCTCTCTCTCTCTCTCTCTCTCTCTCTCTCTCTCTCTCTCTCTCTCTCTCTCTCTCTCTCTCTCTCACTCTGTGAGGATGTTTGTTTCCCTTATCTCAGTTACTACCTAGCACCAGAAAATAATAGACCATCAAGGGGAGGTATGATCATCTTTCCCCAGACTTCTTTAGTGATTTTTATCAGTGAAACAAGGGTCAAAGTCAATAACAACAACAAACAAAAAAGAAAAGAAAGATGCAACGAACTTCTTGTCAATATTTCTGAAAGTTCAGTATACAAACTTGGAAACTAAAAGACTTACAACTCCAAATTACCAGACTTGAAGCAGCAAACAAACATATCAGTACAGATTTCTTCAAAAAGCTGATTAGCTCAATTCTTTCTGAATCAGAAAGTCAAGATCGGTAGGGTAAAAAATTATGTCATAATTTGCACTAATACCTCCAGTGCTTCAGGTCAACCTTTAACCCTTTCATCGCCAGCCATTCTATTTTGCATAAATCCTAATCGCCAGCCATTTTTTTAAAAACTCCTATTTCATACCAGCATATGTGAAACGCAGATATCTCTGGAACTAAACAACCAAATGCCATGCTATTTTTTTTCTAAAATGGAGGAGAAACACTGTATTTTTAGTATAACATGTGTTAGTAATGGTCAGTCAACAACAGTTTCACATTTTTAGTAATTTCAAGTGCAAAAAAATGCAAAATTTAAAAAAATTGAATGTTAACTTTCTTCTCAACGTAAAAAAGAAGAAAGCCTGCCAACAAACTCTCAACAAGGGAGGAAAAATACTCCACTCACAAATGAAGACCAGAAAGTATGGTATATCCCACAGAAAAAATTGAAGAAACAGCCATAAATCCAACTACTCCAATAGCAGGGAACACACACACACACACACACACACACACACACACACACACACACACACACACGCACGCACACACACATTCTTATGCCTAACTGGTACACATGAAAAAAAGAAAAAGGGAACACACACACACACACACACACACACACAACACACACACACCATTTCACTCTCACTGTTGAAAGCAATATTTTTTTATGAAAACAAAGTCATTCACGTGCCTGTTGGTCTCTGAAACCTGGGGAGCCATTCAAGTTTAACATAATTCCCACTCAAACACATCTCTGCTGCTCACCTCTGACACTTGTCAGTCGGCCACGCCCCCTTCAACCTCGACCTGCAAGCCAGCTGTGTTTGAAGTTCATTGCCTTTTACTAGTCTTAGCTGGTAAAAGGCAATGAACTTCAAACACGCCTTCTTCCTTGCGCTGAACTTTGAAGCGATCAAAGCTAAGTGAATTTTCGTTGTTTTATTCGTTTATGTCTCACCTGAGGAAGACCTAAGAGGTCGAAACGCGTTGTGTTTTGTCTTGTGACTCGTTTGTCCACGTTTTCTGGGCGGTTTGCAAACATTTATTTAAGATTTGTTTAGATTTCCGCGTGCAGTCGTCTCGCTTTGCAGCTAGTCTTAGCTATTCGTCTTGCCCGCCCCCTCTCATTCACTTTCAACTGTCAGTCACTACTGGTTGGCTCAACGCCAAAACACTGGGCACACGCACTGAGCCTGTGTCTGATCTGATCTCTCATCTTCTCTTCTGTCCCCACGACTTGGCACACGTTCGACACCTCACTTCGCAGTAATTCGGTCAAGCTCTCGCTATCCCATAATGTTTCCTGGTCACTATCTGGGTCTTTTTCATCTGAATTGGGATCAACTGACCGTTTATTCAATATTTCCAACACCTGATCTGTGGTAAATGTACGGCGAGGATGAGTACGTGAAGTGCTTAGTTGTGACGTCACAGTGAATGGAAAAACAATCAGTATGAATCGATAAAAAACACTTAACTGAACAGCACTCTGATGAAGCAGATTGCTGTGAGCACAGTTCAGGGAATCCCCCAACTATGATGTTTATTGCTGGCTTTCTGTCTCATCAACTTGGAGAGTGAGAGTATCGGGAGTTAGGTAACCCTAGTTGTTCGCATTTCAGCGACGTCGGCGGTGAGCCGCATGGTCGCAGAAATGCGACATCGTCGGCGTAAGGGTTAACAACAAATATACATACATACAAACTCTCTTCCTCCTGGTCATCGACTGGATCATGAAGACCACCACAACAGGCAGGAACAACGGTATACAGTGGACACTCTGGACGCAGCTCGACGACCTCGACTTCGCTGACAACCTGGCGCTCCTATCACACAGCCACAGCCAGATGCAGGACAAGACCACAAGCCTGGAGATCATATCAGGCGGGACAGGGCTCAAGGTAAACAGGAAGAAGACCGAGCTGATGAAAATCAATACTACTGCCAACACATCAGTCACAGTTGGTGGAGAGCCCATCAGGGAGGTGGAGTCCTTTGTCTACCTGGGAAGCATGGTTGACCAACAGGGAGGCACAGACGTAGATGTCACAGCCAGAATCGGCAAGGCAAGGTCAGGCATTCTAGTATGGAAATCCAGCACATGACACAACCCTAGAGCACAACCCTAGAGCACAACCCCATACATGAAACTGAAATGGACAAAACGGCTGACCCTCTATCCCTTATTCACATCAAAGAATTTGAGAAAATATTCAGAAAGTTGACACTTTTTTTTTCTTTTCAGTGTATGTGAGTATACTGTTACACTCTTGTAACCCTTTGGTTGTGAGAATTAGACCACAGAAATGGGCATGCTCATTCTGTGCTGTCATCCAATTTGGCTCCTTTTTTTAAAAGTATATTTGTATTGCATTGAAATGAAATTTGAATGATCTTTTATGATGTTTGCAATCTCTTGTGGTATACTAAGCATACTCAAAACAGCCTAGTTTAATATGCCTCAAAACCTCTTTTACTACCAGCATACATAAATCTCTGCTAGCAGATTGACAGCCTTCCTGCCTGCACTACACTGTAATGCCGGGCTGCCAGAGCACATCTGTGCAAATACTTCACTGAATCAACTGTATTTGTCGGACCAAAGCGTAAATGTTTCTTATTTCTTTTGCATTTGATAGAAACATCAGTTTGAAGACACTATCAAAGTTTAAAATACATTTCCTCACTGTAAACTAGCTTTCTCTTCAACTAATTTGCTGAATAAAACTGCTCAGAAAGCACAGAAAATAATAGTGCACACTAAAAACGCTGAAACAGCACACTCACTCAAACCAACACAGTCCGGCATGATGACACACCAAATATTACATGGACAAGTATTTTCTTCCTTCTTTGAAAAAAGAAAGGAGTGAGGGAGGGAGTGGAAACTTATGACCCCTTAGGGTCAACAATCATTGCTTCGGCAGTCCCTTTGATTGTCAACAAGTGTTGACAGCAGCAGCTTGCTAAGGTGTTGACATCTGGTGCCAGCAGCAGTGAAAGTGTTAAGGGTGTCAGTATTTGAAATGGTATTTCATGAATCTATAAAGTGTGCAAATTGAAGCAAGTTTGGCTTTTTTTTTCAGATGACAGGAGTTGCTTCTCTTGTTTTTTTTCTGTCATGACAGTCTTGAAAGGGACCTGTGTGGCCTATTTGGCTGAAATGAGCTACACACTGTCAGTCAGTATACCCAGCTTCCTTTAACTCTCCTACTACCGTCGGCGGGAAGTACCGCCGACGATCTCTGCTATACACAGGAACCATGGGCGGGAACTACCGCCGAGGCCTGCGGCCATTCTGGTCTCTCCCTACCATCCCTTCTTTTGCGACTTACATCACACTTTCCGTTAATACACGCATGCGCAGTTGATTCCGGATGGACTGGCTTTGCAAATGGCGGATTGTTTTGGTTTGAACCGAAAAAAGTCGTATTTTTTAGCAGTTTGCAACGGAACCGAACAAAAACTTGTGGCGAGAGCTCTTACAAGACGGAGACAGTGACGATGAAACCTTTCAGGGTTTTTCTTTTTTTTTCTTTCTTTCTGCGTACGCAGGCTGATACTCCTGCGGACACTCCCTGTATAGCCAGGCAGTGGAGTTTTGTGTGTATGACCCTTTTTTATCCCGCCATTAAGGCTGCCATACTCCATCTTCGGGGAAGGTGCATGCTATGTGTAACGTGTCATCCATACCAACGGCCAAACTGGCCTTCTCTTCCGAAAGTTGGTGATGGGATTTTACGTGTGTGGAAGATGTTATGCGTGCGTTCACACACGGAACCTCGGTTTATAGTCTCATTCGAAGGACTATATGGGGAATGGAGTCAGAACCAATGTTAACTCCGTGGGAAAAATCCCCCAATACCGAAATTCGAACCCACAACCCCAGGATCACGAGTCCGACGCTCTACCAACTGAGCTATCCGGCCCCCCTTCAGGGTTTTACTGCTGAAGAAATTAGTGAAAGTAAACTTAAACGCATCAAAAGAGATCATGAAGTGACAGAACTTTGAAGCTAATGTTGGTTACGGGAATCTTTTGAGCAATTCCAAGGACGAAGATGCAAGTAACAGCGATCCATCTGTGTGTGCGTATGATTTTGATCATTAGCCAAAAGATTTTGAAATAGACAACATTAGAAAACTCATATGCAATTTATTTTCATTTCAGACTTTTATTCATTCATTTCTGCACATGAACACAAAATTGCATGCAAATTCATGCATTACTTAATTTTTTTAATATTTTTTAATGAAAGCAAGTGAAAATTTTCACAAACGTTTAAGAATTACTTGGTTTCCAACAGGAAGTAAGCAGCAGAAAACCTTGGTAGTAGAAGAGTTAATTAACACACAGGAATTAATAAACAACCTCCAGAAATCCTTTCAGAAAAGAAAAAAGATGTTGAACAATTTTGTAGAGAGGGAAAACAAGTGCAGGCTAAACGCTTCCTCGTTCATTACATTAATGACTGGACAAAGATAATTAAAGATTATTAAAAAGAAAAAAAAAAGAGGGGGGGGGGGGGGGGGTGGGACAGGGGAAGGAAGGAAATCAGAATGAAAAATCAGGGGGAAAGAAGAAACAGTTTTTAACTCACTTGGGACGGACAGTTCTGTCCCTTTTTTCCCTTGTGGGCATGCGATTTGTTATGGTTAGTAAAAAAAAAATCATCAAAAATACAAAACAAGAGATAACTCAATGAAATTTTCATAAAGAGTTATTCATAAACTGTGTTAGTAGAATACAGAAGAATAAACTTCCTACTTTCATATGATTTCTTGTGCTTGAGGGTGAAAAAAAGTCCAGTTTTTTTTCAGGTGCATCACAACACTCTTGCACAGAGTCAGTGGGTCCATAGCTTCACATTCAGCAGAAAAAGCCAGTAAATACACTAAATGAGTTGAAAAAAAGGTAGATACACTCCAGGAAATAAAATAAGATATATGAATTACATGTCTACTATGCACTAGCTAACTTGGAACAATGCAAAAATGGGGGCGTGGCACTCAGCTGACACACGAAGGCCAGAAGTATCAGAAAAAGGAGGCATTCTCAGGAGAGAAAAAAATCGAATCTGTGCGCCAGTCACTTAAAGGAAAGCCAATGAACTCTTGCTCACTCAAATCCCCAGTCTTTCGCGGCTCTTCAACGCCCTGCTCGCATGGCGAAGTGGCCCACCCTCACCTTCATCATCACTAAGCTCCACAGACGAGTCAGTGTCAAATTCCTCTTCTCCTCGAAATTCTTCACTGGAAACACTTTCATCAGCTTCGTCATCCTCTTCTTCAATGTGTGAACCTTCGGTTTGTAGCATTTCAATAACTTCAGGAATGCTAGAACGTTGCCTACGGGCTCGACTTTGCTCCGACACATTCGCAGCAGAACTTGATTGAGACGCTATGTTTCTATGCAGATTAGTAAGTCATGTGGGTTGGTCTGGTCAATCAGCAACTGAGGCAAAGTAGGTGGTGGGGTGCCACAAAACCACTGAGCAAGCGAACAAAGGAATGCTGATGATAATATTTATAGCATGTTGCCGTGTACTGATCACGCTGCCACCGCATGAAAAGTCGGTCAAAGCTGAAACCTTGATAGCGTTCGTTCGTACGGAAGCGTAACGTCATCGGGAAACGCTATAGGGTCTGTTCGGGACAAGAGAGTTAAAGGGAAGAGTTTGTTTTCAAACAAACAAGAAAAGTATTCCAGACAAAAAAAAACCCAAGTCTTTAAAGGAAGAGAGTCCTTATTTAGAATGTTTTGCTGGAGGTTTGAGAATAGTATAAACTCTATTTGGTGTCATATACTCTACCATGTCAGTAGCATTCTATGTCAGTTAGTCAGCTCTGAAGGCTGAATTTTTGTGTGGCTAACGCAGTAATAAGACACCCACCCTACTTTTGTCTTAGACAGAAAGTGGGTGCAAACTTCTTGTTCCTCATTCAGCTACGGCCTTCCACCACGAAAGGACTGGTTTTCTTGCTCTGACTTGCCTATCTTCTGTTTTTTTAGCAGATTGCTTGTGTTTTGCTTTTTGCTTTGTTCTGTTGTGGCTTGCGCCAACCCTCATTGATCACAGCTGTTCGAGGTTACGATCGCTCATGCGTTATGTTGCCTTTTCATACTTGACGTTCGATCCCTCCTTTGCCACACATTTCGCCATTTTGTCTAGACTTTGTGTTCGTATACTCCGTGTTTGTTCCGTCCACCACAGCCCAAGATGATAATAATAATAATAATAATAATAAGGAACATTTAGTGCGCTTAATCTTAAACAAAAGCCCTAAGCGCTTACAGCAATAAGCCCTAACACACACACACACACACACACACACACACACACACACACACACACACACACACACACACACACAAACACACACACACACACACACACACACACACACACACACACACACACACACACACACACACCCACACACCAGCGAAGGAGCAGAAAAATTATGTTTTGAAGAGAGTTGTTTTGAGGGAGGACTTGAAAGAAGAAAGACTGTTTGAGTTTCAGAGTGCAGAAGGGAGATTGTTCCAGCAGGAAGGAGCCTGAAAAGTAAAAGAACGTTCACCAAGTGTTCTGGCCCGAAAACGAGGGATCTGCATAATGCGAGTGTCAGAGGAAGAGCGAAGCTGTCTGGAAGGAGTATAGGTCGACAGAAGTTTAGAGAGGTAAGATGGAGCGAGGCCATCCAATGCCATCCAATGCCTTGATGAAGGTGAACGATGTGTCGAGAGACGACACCTTTCCGTCATCTAAAATTTGTATTCCGTGGGAGCTTGCCCCCTACTTCACAACTGCTTATGGAGACAAACAAGGGAGAGGATGGCCGGCGCAATGACTCAGCACTTAGCCACCCTCTCTCCTCTCGCTATCATGCTGAGTCACGCGGCCAGCAGTACCCGGATAATTTTCCGCACTCTGACTTCGTGACCGGCACAAGTGACATGTTCGCCTCGGGATCGGCACATGTCACTCGCTCGCACGAGACTCAGGCCATCAGCCTTCCCCCCACTGATAGCACTCAGTCTCATGGTGCTCCCCTCTATAGCACATGGGTGCAGCCACCACTTGTGTACTCTCAGCGCCATTTTTCCGGTGGCAGGGTGGAGCCCTCTCCCTGGCAGGAGCAAACTGGGCCTGGGTCTGGCGCGCAGATCCTGACACATCCAGACCTGCGTGAGCCGGACCCACGCCGATCGATTCTCCCCGATCAACTTGCGAACTATCCCCTAGGGGCACAGGACGTTGGGGATCGGACTTATTCTGTTCCCCACTTGGGCAACGTCCACAGTCCCGTTCCTCCGGGGGTAGGATCGACCTGCGTGACATCGGGTAACCTACCGGGTCCGTCATGGCGTGATCCGGAAGCTGGTGTGGGTGATCTTCGATCCCCACCACTCCAGTTACCAACTTGAAGGGAGTTGGGCTGGCGCTCACTCCACCACTCCCCCTAGGCAACCTTGGGACTACTCTCTCTCTGTCGACCATGGTTCCCACACAGACCGCACTCGGGATGTGCATGAGGCGGTGCACTCTCTGTGTGTGTGTGGAGGGGGGGGGGGGGGGGGGGGGGGGCAGCAAGCCTATTGGATTCCCCAGGCACCACAGCCCACTTTCCTCCATGGGGACTGGTGGCTCTATGCCCCTCTGAGGGACCAGTGGCTTGATGCAGACACTCATCGGCTCTCGGTTGTCTGTGGCATCCAACTTCCTCTCGCTGGTTTGACCTTGGTCCGCCTCCCTCTCAGGTGCTGTCCGATCGGCACGACGGACATTCCCCGCGCTTGTCTGTCGCCGATCATGGACTTACCACAGATCCGCCCTCTCCTTTCCCGTCGACCTCTCGGCTAGAGCGGGACTCCTACGCACCCCATTCGTTGCCTCCTCCGGTTGATTCACCTCAACCCCCCACCCCCCCTCTAGGACGACTCCCCTCCCACTTTTGAGGACGGTGCAGAATAGCAATTCTTCTCACCCTCTAGTGACGTTGCAGCCATTGAGCAACCTCTTCTCGAGGGAGACCCTCCCTTCGGACCAAATCTTTTCCATGTCACGCTTTGCTCCGGCCGCCCCGCCGAAGCATGCACCCCCCAGACTTATCACACCTCAAATTCTGTCTTCCATATGGGAGCATCCAGCAACTTTGTCCCGGGGTGCGCAGGTCGTCCCTCCTCCAGGGAAGGAATCACTTTCGGCTCCGGGGGCAGCCTCTGTGGGCACCTTCCTCAGGACCCCCCGGCAGCCCCGCAATCCCTCCCTCTTTGATAAGGACAACCCTGTGGCCAGGGAACTTGCCGTTTCCCCATCTGACCGCTGGGTGATCCCAAACTTGGCCCCTCCCTCTGCTGCATCTATCCCGCTTAAAACGTTGGCAGAATGTGATTGTACCACCAAATTCAGCATCCAACACGTTATGGCAAGTCACGTCTTCTTTGACCTGCTCACGCAATGTGCTGCTGAAATTTGGTCTGACGCACCTGCCTCTGACACACAACAAGAGACTGACATACAGTTCTTTCGGGACCCGATGATGCAGATCTTGGTAAACAGGATATCTCATCATCTTTTGGCTGCGGCGGACAGTGTAGCCAAGAGCCATTACAACTATGTGCTCGCATACAGAGACGTTTTCCTTCACAAAGCTAAACTCTCCCCCAAGCAAAAAGCGGCCCTCCGGTGTATTCCAGGACAAGGCCGGAACCACCTTTCAAAACCACCTTTCTCCTCGCACCCGCCTCTGCTCACCGACATAGCGAGATCCATGCCCTCAGTGGTGATCCCAGGGACATCGCCTTCTATAGGGACGGCTCTGTCTCCCTCCGGTTCCTCACTAAGAACCAAGAACCAGGCACAGCCTCTCCCTCCCTCGTTATCAGATCTCTGTCCAGTATCCTCGGGAAGGAAGAAGGGGGGCTTCCAGGTGCCTAAGATACTACTGGGAATGAACGCGACCTAGGCACTCCTCCCAGAGGCATCTCCTCATATCCATCAATCCGAACAACTCCAAAGACATCGCCGCGGGCACCATCTCCAGGTGGCTCTCCAACACGGTTAGGACTGCATACGCACAAGCATGTAAAGACTCGCCGGTCTTATCTCCCCGGGCACATGAGGTTAGAGCCCTTGCCTTCCAACACTCGGTACCCTTACGCCACCTTCTGGAGGCAGCCTACTGGCATTCGGAAAACCCCTTCATAAACTTCTACTTGAGGGATATCCGCATGACCAGGGCTGATGGTTCTAAAGGGATTTCTTTTGTTGTGGCTAACACAGCCATCTCTATCCCGACTTCTACCCCCAAGGACCATTAGGGCACTCTACCCTCCTCCAATTCCTTTAACCGTCTTTAGTATGCACTTACCTGAGCTTAGTTACGCCGAAAACCCATCGGCAAGGTAAGTAACTCCGTAATTTGAACATGGTTACCCAATTTAAAAATTAATTTAAAAGAGAGGAAAGGAAATAGTGAAATGAAAATCATTTTAAAAATTCCTACGAATATATATGTTGCTATATCATAAGTTTGAAGAATATCATATGAGCCATTTACTCGGGGAAAAATAAAATCTTCTTCAGAACGTTCTTCCGAATCATACCTGGAACATCATCCCAGTCGAAATCTAGGTCACTCAAAGCTTCATTACCCAGCACTTTCACTAAGTCTTATGCCGTAAATCCTACAAATCACAGTATCTTCATCAGTAAATCTCGTTATAGAACGGCAGAAATCAAGGTTAGCGATGGCAAAAAACAGCATTTCGACCACAAAACTTTAAAAATTCGTAACTCGAGAACTACTGCACGTATCAACTCACGTTTTTTTGCAAACGGAAGTAAATGGCCACAGGAAGAAGGAAGTCACGTTCTCGCGAGACTTCCTTTCCTACGAGAAATATGGCGGCGCCTATTGTTGCCACGTGTTTTACCCGGGCGCTGGCAGTTGCTCAGCATTTTGGCCGTGTGATTTCCGGTTGGGCGCTAGCGGGTTTCTCGCCTGTCAAGAGGGTTAAATTCTGCTACTGTCTAACATGGTAGGGTATATAACGCCAAAATGGGGAGTTTTTATCAAACTCCCTGTTTGGCTAGTATACCTACCATGTCAGACTCTAACGCCCACCCGTCCTTCCCCTCTAGCGCTATGGTCCTCGGGGGGTTTACCTTGCGCTTATGCCTCACTGAATGAGGAACAGGAAGTTTGCACCAGCTTTCTGTCCAAGACAGAAGTAGGGTGGGTGTCTTATTACTGCGTTAGCCACACAAAAATTCGGTCTTCAGAGCTAACTAACTGCCGTAGAATGCTACTGTCTGACATGGTAGGTATACTAGCCAAACAGGGAGTATGATAAAAACTCCCCATGTTGCTACAGTAAAGAATGCTTGGTGTGTTTCAGTGAAGTGATGCGTCAGTCTTTCCCCACCTACTTCAAGTATTACACCAACATTTGCCACAAGCATGAGAAACTCAACGGTCAGACCATGATGGTGAGAGATGCTTTTTCTTTTATTTTAGGCCTTTTTCTCTGTACCTGTTTGTGTTTAAAAGTCGGTATCCTGGTTCTGTGTATTTGGATGAAAATACTAAACAGTCATTAGTGATTAAGATTCTCTGGAAGATGATTACTGTTGTTTGTAATGAAAGCAGCGATTATTACCTGTCGGTGCTGGAAAGCTTCTGCAGCAATGACCAAACACCTTTTTTTACATTAACAAGAAACTTCCAAAATAAGTTTTGTACAATTAGGAAAGGGACAAAAGGCAAGGGACAGAATAGTCACATTGAAAGAGGAACCATCTCAGATAGGTCTCTACCATTAAAGCAATGAATGTAACGCTTCAACAGTTGTGATTATTCATGTTTGTGAACTGTCACATTTGAGTTCAAAAAAACATTTCCTCACCTTTTTATTTGTAGACTGAGGGCCGGTATAATAGACTAAAGTTGCTGACACACGAGCCTCCCCGCCCGTACGGTTGAGACGAAATGTTTGAACCTGTGCGATCCGACCAGTCAGTGTCGAACGGACGGAGTGCTTCACGAAACGTTTGAACCTGTGCGGTCCGACCTATACGCGAGTTTTAAACCCTTTGAGTTTGATCCCACATGCCGCTTCAAAGGACTGTACAATTGAATACGAAGCTTTTTCTCGAATATTTAGATTCCTATAATTTTTTGAGTTGACATTCCAAAGCACATGATGGCCTTGGTACGATTCAGTCAAATGTTTGGTCTCCGAATCGGACAGTCTGATCGCCTAGCGGACGACGCCATTTTTCCGTTGTCGTGGGTGTTCGCTCAATGGTGAGCGTTGATTGGTTGGAGGATTCTAGCTGTCCGTTTCGAATAGATCACGGTGTATCTCGAACGGTCGGGTCGAACTGGATGCCGAAGTCCGTTTGAGACGTACGTTTACTATGACAGACGCTCCGTTTGGGATCGGGTTCGACCGGTACGTCCGAAGCGTACGGGCGGGGAGGCTCGTGTGTCAGCCTCTTAAAGTGGGCTATTTTTTGTGGTGTTAATGCTGTGTGTTCTTGTTGTTTTCAAAATTTTCATCATTCTTTTCTTCCTTTTTCCTTCTTCATTTATTTACTTTTTAAAATTGATTTTTTCTTTATTATTCCAGCTTTTTTGTGTGTATTATTTATATTGATCTTTCTTTGCGTGGCTTCGACATGCACTGAGGACGTGTATGACTTCCACAGGATCCATTCGGGGAACGGAGGGGATCCTTTGATTACAAGTCCCTCCTGCCGCGGTTGGAGGCCCTGCGTGAATCACTCGTCAAGGATGGCTCTGAATCCTCTGACTTGGAAGAACTGACGGACTCCGATGCAGAGGTCATAGAAGAAAAAAGTTGACCTTGACCTTGACTTCCATTGCTGCTGATGCATGCGGTGAAAGTGTGCTGAGCGTCAGCGTGACAGTTATAGTGGCTAGTGGTATGGTGAGAGGGCTGGATGCTTTTCTAACCTGGTCTTTCAGGCATGGTTGAAACATGAGGAGAGGAGAAGGTGCGGAAAGTAGTTTGTGTGTTAGTGAATGAGAGAAGTATGCTGACCGAAGATAGGTTGACTGTGAAGTAGGAACTGATGAGTGCTGCAGTTGGGTAAGTGTTCCTACATTACTGTATTTGTTTTTTCTTGTCTTTAATGTACGTGTGTGTGTGTGTGGCTGTACAAAGAAACAATACTAAAACTGCTGTTGACAGTTCCAGGGCTCCCTCAGTGTGTTCTTGGACGTTTTTTAACTCGTTCAGATATGTTTTAACAATAGTGAGGCGAGAACATCTTTTGTCATTGAAGGATCTTTGACAAGCACCATAGAGTGCCATCCAGTGACAGAAATGACTGGACCATCTGTGGACCAAATTGCCTTTGTGTGTATATATATCATTGTATGGGTGTGTGCATGTGTAGGAGTTAGAAGGGTATGGACACTGTCAAATGGTTAAAGCATTCAGCTGCAATGTTGGCAGTCATGTGTTCAAACCATTCGCTGGGTCAGATTTTTACTTGATAACTGGTACATGATTCAGGTCAAGCTAAGTTTTAAGATAATGGAAGGAGAGGGCTGTGCTTCCCCCTCCATCATGCTGGGCCCAAGACACTGTGAACTTCTGATGGTTGGTTGTCCATGTTTGTTTTTTTTTAAGTTATCGAAGATGAGGAGTCGTCTGACCATTGTAAGCCCAGTTAACTTAAGAGCCCTGTCTGTGTGTATTTATTAAGTTCTCTGAAAGTCTTATACGGATGACACTTTCAGCTTGAGATTAAACTTCTTTTTTTTCATATGCACAGAATGCTAAAAATACGTAATGCTCACCACATTAATAAGTTTCAGATGTGTTTAAAAATGCAACATTTACCTGTTTACATGAGTACTGGTGAATATCACACAAAACGGCAACAAAATTGCATTCTTTTTCACAGACAATGAATACCATTCACTACTTTTGTAGGCATTATTATTACTTTATATTAATTTAATTGCAGAGCAAGTTAGTGTTATTGAATCCTTAACCCTTTCACCGCCAGACTTTCTGTTTTGCATAAATCCTCATCGCCTTCCATCTTTCAGAATATCTCTTATTTCATACCAGTATGTGTGAAATGCGGATATCTCTGGAACTAAGCAACCAATTCTCAAGCTGTTTTTTGGAAAATGGAGGAAATAAACTGTACTTTTGTTAAATTACAGAATATGAAGAAATGTTGACTGCTGTACCAAAAGGTACCTTTATTCTTTACCTTTATATTTTCAAGTAAATTACAGAATGTTAGTAATGGTTAGACAAAACAATTTCAAATTTTTGGTAATTTCAAGTGCAAAAAAATGCAAAATGAAAAATTGAATGCTATCTTTAGTGTCAACATAAAAAAGAAGAAAGCATGCAGTCAAACTGTGAACAAAGAAGGAAAAATACTCCACTCACAAAATAAAGACCAGAAAGTATGTAATATCCAACAGAAAAGTGAAAAAAAAAAAAAGGCAATAAATCAACATACCCCAACAGCAGAAAAAGAGCTAGAAGAAGTCCACAAGTTGGAAATCATCCTTGTTCACCAGCACTCCTGAAACAACATTCAGAGGAATAATTAGTGATATGACTAATGAGGTTATGCAGAAAAGAAACCACACACACACACACACACACACACACACACACACACACACCAAAACTGCTTACATCCCACTGGCACACACATGAAAGAAAGAAAAAGAGAAGGGAAACACACACACACCACACACACACAACACACACACACACACACACCACACACACACACACACACGCACACAAAAACACACACATAAGTTTCAACTTTCTCACACACACACACTCTTTCTTATGCCCCACTTGTACACACATGAAAGAAAGAAAAAGGGAACATACACACGCGCGCGCACACACACACACACACGCACATGCACATACATCCCTTTCACTATCACTGTTGAAAGCAATATGTTTTATGAAAACAAAGTCATTCACTTGCCTGTGGGTCTCTATAACCTGGGAAGCAATGTGCTAGGGCCTATGAGTCGTTCTCACCACTCCAATTCATCTCTGCAGCAGTCCTGTGACACGTGTCAGTCAGCCATGCCCCCTTTGACCTCGATTCGTGGTAAGCCATCTGGGCTTGCAGTTCATTCATTATCTCGTAGCTGTTAGCCCAAAACGCCTCTCTTACTGTGAGAGTCAGTCACAGAAAAGTTGACCCACCAGCCAGCAGCACTAAGCTTGTTGAAGTGCCTGTGTGTGTGTGTGTGTGTGTGTGTGTGTGTGTGTGTGTGTGTGTGTGAGTGTGTATGTGTGTGTGTATGTGTGTGTGTGTGAGTGTGTGTGTGCGAGACGAAACGCACTGCTCAGCCACTTGCCACGTGTCCAACAGTCAGCCACTGTGATAATTCGGTCAAGCTCTCCCTTTCACTTAGGGCCTAATGTTTACTGCTCACAATCTGGGTGTTCTTTATCTGAATCGGGAATAACTGACCGTCTTTTCAATATTTCTAGCACCTGATCTGTGGTAAATGCACGGCAAGGCTGAGTACGTGAAGTGCTTGGTTGTGACCTCATAGCGAATGGAAAAATAATCGGTATAAATTGATAAAGAACACTTAACTAAACAGCACTCTGAGGAAGCAAATGGCTGTGAGCACAGGTCAGGGAATCACCCAACTATGACGTTCCTTTCTGGCTTTCTGTCTCATCAGGTTAGAGACTGAGAATATCGGGAGTTAGGTAACCATAGTTGGTCGCCTTTTGGCGATGTCGGCGGTCAGCCACATTGTCGTCAAACGGCGACTTTGGCTGTGTAAAGTTAAACATGTCCACTAACAAGTGGCACTTATATCATTTAATTAATACACAAACACAAGCTACAGTGGTGACTTTATTCGGACACGACAAAGTCTTTTGTGTCGGCATAAAATACAATGTAGAGAGAAGAGTGCTTCATGTTCATGAAGGGAACAGACATTGTAAACACCAACACTTTTCAGTCATTGTTTCAGTTATTCGATGTATGGGAAAGAAGGTATAACTATTTAGCAGGTAATCAAGAACAGGTACTCTTGTTCAGAAAAACCCCCCAGGTATGTTGTTTAACAGATACTGAGCAACAGGTATTGTCATTTGGGGAAAAAAGGCATGCTGTGTAACATGTGTAACGCAAATGTGTTGTTGTTCACAAAAATCAGATATGTTCTAAGTTCTAAACTAAGATAACTCTTGGGACAAACCAGGGATGGTATTTGATGCAATAGATACTGAACAGCAGTTATTCTTGCTCAGACAAAACAAGGCTAACAGTGTAACAAGTATTTGTCAGAAAAATAAGGTTTGCTATGTTGCAAGTAGTAAGCAGTAGTCATTCTTGTTCAAACAAATGTGGTTTGCTATGTAACAAGAATTGCCGTTTATCCAGTACTGAGAAAGAAGTTACTTTGGATTAACCAGGTGTACACATGCATCTGTTGTCTGTTGGATTTGACCACTTGCATCCCTTCAAGGCCTGACCAGCATGCTGTGTGAATGCATAGGTAAAGCACCTGCTTGGTCTTGCCCCTGATCCTTTTTCCCCGGTTGGTCTCCTATTTAGGTGTTCACTTATCCATATATATATTTATATGTATTTAATGGTTAACCCTTGCACAATTTGGCGTCGTGGTTTAGCAGATATGACGTAACAGATGTAGACTAGTCTGTGCAAAGTGAGGCGTCCTCGATGACACTTCGCTGAAACTGAAGTCAGGTTTGTTTGATGAGAAGCATCAGTAATTAAGCTTTGTACACCTGTCTGTTCTAGATTTTCTGAATAACCTTCTCACCTTCTGTATCATAAAGGTATTGTATTACTAATTTCATCGGGAGGGTAAACAAAGATGTGCTGAACTGTCATATACTGTGTTCTAAATTTAGGCCTGATAACCTGTATCAAATATGACAACCTTTTGTGAAACTCTATTTTCAATTTTTACCAGTTATGAGTTTTTGACCTGTAAAAGACTGTTCACTAAATCAAAAAAGTTTGAATACGGGTATTTCTTTCTTCCCTTTTATCAAATGCTGTTCTCTTCATATCAGGTGTAACATTGCAGAGAAAAAGTTTTCAGGTCATTGTAAGTTAATGTATTTGCTGGAAATTTTATGTAACCAAAGATTTTGTCCTTCCTTTTTTCTGTTCATTTTTGTTGAAATGTAGGCAAAGGAAAAGGAGGGAAAAGGTCGCTGCTGCAACTGTAATTTTGGTAGAGAACTGGCTACCTTTATTATACAGCCTACAGTGGTTTTTGTTTAATTGGTCACATTTGTGTTCAATGACTTTGCAGGTTTTGGGGTTTTTGGTTGTTTTTTTCATTTAATCTAAACATTTCGATGCTATTTTCTCTGAATGTATTCGTTGCCTTCTCATTTGGACAGCTTGTTTTTATGTTGTGTATTTTGTGAACCTTTTTTTGATCTGGTTTGTTTTGTTTAGAACTTTTTTCATAAACTGTTTCAAATATGGAAAGGTCTTGTGCACGTTGAAAAGGAAGTGATCGGTGATTTCTCCAAGACTGTGTAAAAGAAAATGACCAGGATACATACACAAGAAAAGAGTGTGTGCACGAGGAGTAAATCGGTATTCAATACTGAAAAGAATGTGTAACTCTTTGATGACTAAATGGTCAATCAATTTTTTTTTATGCTTAACATGTTTTGGGGAAATGCCAACAATAGACTGGGGGAGGTGCAATTTTGTGTGTTTTGGTTTTTTTTTTTGTGTTTTCTTTTTCTTTTTAATGTCTGATTTTTGTTTTGGCATTTCGAGCCTCCCCCTGCCTTTGTGGGCCATTTTCCGATCTTTGTTACTGAAATTCTCTTACACTTTTTTCTCTACCAGCGTAATTGTTGTAATCTGGTGTCTAGGTGGTGAAACTGTCCATTCTGTAGTGTCTGTTTGCCTGTATATGGCTTTTCATGTATTTGTTGTTGCAGTTAAATATTTTTCATTAATTTAGCGGAGTGACTGGTGCCCTCAGTGTGGCTCGCTCTTACCTGCCTTGATGACATCAGTAATGTAGCTACCATGCTGTGAATTGACGTAAATATGTGGATGCTTTCTTTTTTGTTTTTTTCTTTTTCGGGTTGGGACCTTTCATTTTGCAGTGTGGTGACAGACCTGCAAAGGCCTCATGTGGTGGGCAGTGTGGTGACAGACCTGCAAAGGCCTCATGTGGTGGGCAGTGTGGTGACAGACCTGCAAAGGCCTCATGTGGTGGGCTGTGTGGTGACAGACCTGCAAAGGCCTCATGTGGTGGGCTGTGTGGTGACAGACCTGCAAAGGCCTCATGTGGTGGGCTGTGTGGTGACAGACCTGCAAAGGCCTCATGTGGTGGGCAGTGTGGTGACAGACCTGCAAAGGCCTCATGTGGTGGGCTGTGTGGTGACAGACCTGCAAAGGCCTCATGTGGTGAGCTGGGTGACGAGAACAAACCCGTCCCCATTTACCAGGCTTTCAAAACAAACTGTCTTCATGTCCATCCCTGATTCTGCCTTGCTGTTGAAAAATATCATGTGCAATGCTTCATTATGAAAATCTGATTCTTTCTGTCGGTTTCAGTGCCACTATGCAGCCATTTTGTGGCTGAGAAGGGGCCGGGGGTGAGACAAGTTAGGTTATACTATACTGACTCTTTTCTGTTTTCTGCCTTTGTTTTGTATGGAGTGTACATGTTAATGAGTGAAAACAAATTCTGACCCGCCCTGCTCAACCCTTGTCAGTAAATGGAAAGATTATAAGTGGGACAAAGAGACAGACATTAAATAATATACAAGGGATGCAACTTTTGTGTATTTTTAACTCCGTTCAGTTACTGCCCTTGCTTCCCCTCGCGCTGTTTACAAGGACTTGGGCTATGGGATATCTTCTTTGTTTGGATCAGATAAGGTGCCTGAGCTACAACAAGCTGCAACCTGCTAAACAAACTATCCCTCATTTCCTAAGATATCTAAAAAAAAGTCAGTTATGCCAAACATTTCAGGACTGTTTCATGAAAGTTTTATGACAAAAGTTTTGAAGAAGAATGTGTATGTGTTTTTCCTGCAGAGAACTGTATTAGAACATGCTGCAATATCTAAGCCTTTATTTGCATGCGCATACTCACATCCGTCCCCCTTTCCCTGCTTCTTTTTTTTCATCTTTCCAGCGCAGAATTGTTTCAGATGATCCACTTCATGCTGTGATGGAAGGTTATTTTCAAGGAAAATTATATATCTGCTTGAATTAGAGTTATTTGATATCGGTAATGGATTCAGTGTCAAAATCCGTTATTGATATGGGTGCAGTGTTGAAAAAAAGGGGGAAAAAAGTGGTGAGATCTATTCACATGAATATGCATGCTCAGAAGCGTATGTCAATACTTCCAGTTATGAGCCTGTTTGGAATTGTCTTTGGAATAGATGAACAGATTGAAATTGATGAAAGAGGCAACTTTTTGGAACAGTTAAGAATTATCACTCCCACCTACATATTTGAAGAAAACAATCTGTTGTTGTGACAAATCAGGAATAACAGAAAATGTTTGTGAAAAAAATATTTAGCAGTTGCAAAGTGTGAGATAGAAATATTAACATAAAAAAGGAGGAAATGATGGGAGTGTAGTTGAAAGAAAATGTAAGTGTGCTTACTTTAATTGAGAGAGAGATGGAGATGGTTACTACCTAAATAGAATAAAACCACCCATCAGAATGACAAAAATGTATGAAACACAAAGTTCAGAATCAAACTGCCAACATTACTGAGCTGGGTACTGCCTATACCACTGCACATGTTTTCCACATACTGATAGTTTTTTTTAAAGCTGGGTTTTCCTTTTTTTTCCAAAGACGTCCCATGGAGTGTTCTTGAAATAAAAGAACCACAGCTGGGTTTTCCTTTTTTTTCCTTCAAAGAAGTCCCATGGTCTGTTCTTGAAATAAAAGAACCACAGCTGGGTTTTCCTTTTTTTTTTTTTCAAAGAAGTCCCATGGACTGTTCTTGAAATAAAAGAACCACAGCTGGGTTTTCCTTTTTTTTTCAAAGAAGTCCCATAGACTGTTCTTGAAATAAAAGAACCACATTCAGTTTCAGCAGCAAAGCAAGTTTAGAGGGGAGGGAGGTCAGATTTTATTTGAAATGTCAAAGTAAGCTCGAAGATGTCCACAAATTTGATTCTTTCATACTGATTTTTGCCACAGTTTTCTGCATCGCCCTTTTTTTCCATCCTACCCAGTTTGTTTGTTATAACTGTGTACTGTTCCCTGCTTCATTTAAGATTTCTTTTCACAACCAGGTAAGATTTACCGACGAGTTGCTCCAGGTGACAGAAGTTGACTATTGATAGGCGTGACTAGTGGTGCTTTGCTCAACACAGAATTCAGCGATTCTCATATTCTGTTACCGAATTCCTCTCCTATTCTCCCACACTTTTTGTCCCCCTCACTTTTATTACTATTATTTTCTAAATCTTTGCCAAGACATTTTCATAATGAGAGGGAAATGGCATGCTTGCCTTTGTTGCCCCCATAGTACTTATTTGTTTGTATGAAACTTTTTTGTTGGTTGCTCTTACATGTCAGTGTAGAGTAAATTAAAATTCAGGTTGACTGGATGACATTTTTATGTTCATGGTCCTTCACATGAAACACATGTCTGTTAACCACCTCTGTCCTTAGTTCATGTTTCAGTTAATCAAAATTTACATTGCTTTCCTGAGGACCATTCATCTGCCTGTGTTCTGGAAACTTGTAGAATGTTCTCTGAAAGCTGTTTATGATATGCCAGCTTTTTTTGTTGTTGTTTGATTTTGTCATTGTCTGCCCATGGAGGTTGTGAAAGTGGTGCGTACGGTCCAGGGTAGATGCTAGCAGTCCGTTCCAGTGTCTCTTTGCCCATATCGCTTTTTTTATGTAGTTTTTGTGGCATCGAGATCTTTTCCTTTTATTTTTGTACATTTTTTTTTAAACCTGGATGTAAAGAACTAAGAGGCATGCTTGATACCCTTAGCGCAGCCTTATCTTTACGCCAGTAGTTTGGCTCCTATGTCATGACTGCATGTGTTGTTTGTTTCTATTTCAGGATGCGTTTTTTCTTTTCAGTGGTCTCTGTTTTGTTATGTTGGGGGGTTGTGCGTGTGTGCGCACACATTTAATAACCCTCAAAAGACTGTGTGGTCAGCTAGAGTGAAATGATTAGAACTTGAAACTCCAGAGGAAAATTCTATGTTCAGAGCATTAAATTGGCGTATGTTGCTCATAGCTGCTTACTATAGTTATGTTGTAAAATGTTAGATTGTGTTGGATTTGGATTTGTTTTGTGTGGATGTAACATTTAATAATATTTTAAGTTGCCTTGTGCTTTGTGACTGATTTCCTACATGTTGTAATTTTGTGAGTACAAGTGCATGAAGTGCAAGTTACTTTGGAAAACCGTAACCAAGCACCACTGTTGTTTTATTCTATTCTCGCTTTTTACAGGGTTCGTACAGATTTTTTAACAAAAATTCAAGGACTTCTTAACACTATCCACATGTAGGCTGAGCGCGTGCGCCTTCCCCTCCTTCCATAGGTGCTCAGCGCCATTCAGTTCCCTGTGTACGGAAGGATTTCGATAGTTTTCTAATTGTTTTACAGACTCATTTTTATACTTTATAGCAGCAGATTTGGTATGGTTGGAAAGAGAAAATCAGGTACTTCTCACCTGAATAAGTTGCATTACTCTTATGTATTTTGTAAAGAAATGACACGAGGGGAAAGCAGGCAGCCTCAACGTAAAAAAAAAATTTTTTTAAAATTACAAGACCAGAGTTTCGCAACTGCTATTTAATCAGAATATACAAAATAAATTCAATAAACTCTCCTTCATCATCCGAACCGTCTTGTAAACATTGCTCGATCACCTGTTCGAGTAAAACAAGCTGTGAAAATCGCCGCGCTGCCATCAGGAATGGAATGCCAGTAATGTGGGAACCCATCTCTAAGTTTCTACAGCAGTTAGTTCACTAGCACTCTTATAGTTCAAGTTCATAGTTCAAATTTTCCAAAGTACAAACACATGTATGCATGCTAACAGGATGGAACAGTGAGTGGTAGAGTTAGCACGGGGACAAGTGCATCTTAAGGGAAAACTTACAGTTAGCACATATGCTTGTGTGCTGTGTAGAAAAAGTTAAGGACTTTTCAGGCACTTTTTTGGAAATTCAAGGACTTACTTCAAGGATAATTTTAAGAAAAATAATACTGACACAATCAAATTATTGATTGTCTATGACCTTTTTCTATAAGTGGCAAAAGGCCTTGCTTTTGTCTCCACCTGGGTGTACCAGCAACCATTCTTCGTAATCTTCTTTTTCCATCCAAACGACATTAAACAAACATTTCCCTGGCATGTTGGCTTCTCAATTTCAAGATAGCAGATCATTCTATTATGTGTGTGGAATCCATAAAGGCCAGTAACTTAGCTGTTTTTAACACTTTCCAGACGGGCACGGCAGACCAACGTTGCTTCCCTGCATGCGTGTGCGCCGCACGTGCTTACAACCATTGCAGACACGCGATTTTCGCACTTTTTTATTTTATTTTATGTCTCCTAATATAACGTAACAAGCAATTGTTATATATCAACGGAAAGGGTAAAGTGCGAACTTTGTAATGAGCATAGAATTAAATACATTTTGGGTAAAATAGCAACGCTACTGTTACAGAAACAACATAAGTAAAACGTAGGAGAACACAGTCTTGTTTACGTTTGTTTGGGGAGTATGACAACAGCAAATGAGGAAGAAAAGGGGCATAAAACTTTGCTCTTACTTTGAACAGATGCAGAGAAAGCCTGAGGTATTCAATATGTGTAATCCAAGTGAATTCTTTTTTTTGTTTTTAAGGAAATTAAATCATTGCACACAGTACACTTTTTCACTGTTTTGGCTTCAGATGATAAGACATATAAAACTATTAAATACACAGAGCAAATCGAGCTCAGATTCTTTTCAGTGAACTTGTACACCTTTACCCCCCTCATTTTCTGAACTACTTTGCTGAACCAGTTCTAAAACCACATGTCATTCTCCTTCTGCCCGATATATTGGTGAAGCAGGAAATTCCACACGTGCCTTCCCAGTGCCAGACGGGTCTCTTTGTTCGGACTAATCTGGGGTCACAAAGGTCATCGCTAGTGCATGTAAACTTACCCTTCCAGTGGCTAGAACCCTGTTCTAAATATTTATGGCAGCTGCATACCCTAGACGGTAGACGAGAGAACGTGGGAATTTTTTATAGTTGTGCCATCACGGATGCACAGGACGTCCAGGCAGTACAGCAGTGCTGCCGTCACCAGGGCACAGCTTGTTGTGGACGGGTCAACTGAGTTGCCGTCACTATCACATGGCATGTCGCGAAAAGGTTAACTGTAGCAGATGACTTATAGGTGACTCTAACTCGGACTTCTTTATTTTCATACATTTTTTTTTCAAATTCAGTTTCAGATTTTTTTTTAATAGACTCAAGATTTTACACTGACTAAACCAATGGCATTGACAGTATTTAAGCACTTTTTATAGACCTATGAGCAAAAGCCTGATTTTCAAGGTGGTGAAAAGGGGGACCCCAAAATTAAGCACTTTTAAGGACTGTATGAACCCTGTTTTTATGTAGTGAAGCTTTCCTGTTCTGGTGATGTTTGCCTGCAATTTTGATTATTGATTTTTCTCACAATCGATGTTGAATATTGAATGGAATATTACTATCTTACACAATTACACATTCTGAAACTGTCCTTGTTTTTATTTCACCCATCAGTACTTAGGTTACATGAGTTCAAAGTTCACAACGTTGACAATTGCAGGTGTCTCCAAATACTGTGAAACTGCCTAAATGCATTATATGTGAAAGAAATGGACTTTTTGGAGAATGAAATGTTGGGGGGAGGGTGTGAAGAATTCATCAGGCACATACCCTTTCCTGTGTCTTACAACAATGAAGACAATATCTGGCCTTTCTGTACTACAGGAATCACAGATCCATGTAAATGAGCCTGATGAAGGATGATAGGCCGAAAGATATTGCAGGGACAGCAACTGTTGAACTTAGCATTTCTGTTCCTTTAGAGTTCAGCATTCTTCCTGCATGCCTTTCTTGTGTGCTCTCTCTCTCTTCTCCCCCCCTCTCTCTCCATCCTCTCTCTTGCTCACTCTCTCTCTCTCTCTCTCTCTCTCTCTCTCTCCACACACACACACACACACACACACACACACACACACACTTGTGGATGGGGATTGGGGTTATGTGTTTTCCTAGTATGGTCATTGATATTTTGTCTCTTGTCATTTTGGAGAGAGAAAGGCACAGTATCTTGACATGCTCTGGTCCTTCAGACCCCTAGGCCGTCCTGGACATTGGTGATTTCTGCATCTGTTGCCTTGATGATGGCTACAGGCTTTTAGGATTGCCACATTTTATTTTCTTTCAGGTGTCCTCTAACCTTTTCAGATCAGAAGCTAAAGTTATAGGGTCATTATTTCTTCCTTTCCTTTATGCTGATACTCCTGCGGACACTTTCTGTATAGACAGGCAGTGGGGTTTTGTGTGTATGATCGTTTTTCATCCGCCATTAAGGCAGCCATACTCCATCTTCAGGGATATAGGGTCATTATAAATTCATGTTTTCTGAAGGCAACTGGAGTCCTCTGTCATCAATCTGTCATCAACTCATGTTCTGTCTCCTTGCAGAAGATCAAGTGCACTCATATCACATATGCCTGCACATGGCCCTTTGCAGTCGGCTGGGCAATATGCAACATTATCTATCGGTCCATCTTCCCATGTCTGCAAAGGTCAGTGGGCTTACAGAAACACAAGTATACTCATGTGAGCATCGCCAAGGAAAACCAGCTATAACTGATTCCTTTGCATGGTTAAGAAAAAGAAAAATTTTCATACATGTTCAAGCCCATGTGAAGAACTGTGTACATAAGACTGTTGCAACTATAATAATACAGAAGTCTGTGAGTTCAAGAACATCCATCCTTTCCTTCCTTTCACAGGGCAGCAGGAAGGAGACAGTACAGTTCATTCATCAAGGTCCCGCTAGTGCTTTGGTCTTTAGCTGTAATATGAGTGGTGGTCAGTTTAAAGAGGGAGAGAGAGCATCATGGTTTGGGTCTTGGGCTGCAGAGGGTTTGGGGAGGAGAGAGGGGGTACTTGTTTGCACCAAAAAAAGCTCCCTTCTCCCTGTGTTCCTTCTTTCATGATATGTAGCTCTTTCTCTCTCTCTTTTCTCTCCCCCCCCCCCCCCCCCCCCCTCCCTCCCGGGTGCTTTAGTACTACGTCCAAAGGGCTGAAGAACTATTTGCTAGGTGAATCCCCACTGTTATGACTTTTGGACACAAACGCCCTTGTACTCATGTTCCTTAGCATTCCTTGAGCATTTAATTCCTATTTCTGTAGAGTATCAGGGATGTACAGCTCATGGACAACACCTCCATCTTCTTCTTCTTCTTCGTTCGCTCAGACAGGAACCCCAGATGCACTGATGAAGGCTGCCGTCCGGCGGATGTCCTCCAGAGATCCGTAGAGTTTCTCCCTCATCGGTTGGTCAGCAGGCCAGGTCTCTGCTCTCAGGTCATGGTGAGTTGGACAGTCTTGTAGGAAGTGTTCCACTGTCATTGGGGCTGTACCGCAGGGGCACACTGCAGACTCGCCAATGCGGAACCTTGTGAACATGTGATGGTGTAGCCTGGAGTGGCCCGTCCTCAGCCTCACAATGTTCACTTGGTCTGGTCTGGGTAGGAGGTAGTAGGGATCTGTCTGGTTATATTCTGGATGTAGCTGAAGCCATCTTTTCCTCTGCTTCTCCTTGATGATCGTCTTGGCCTCTTCATAGGAGATTTCCTGTTCCTCTTGTGGCTGCTGTCCTCCTTCCTTCGCCAGTCAGTCTGCCTCCTCATTGCCTGCTATGTTGCAGTGTGAGGGTATCCACTGAATGACAGTTAGTTCAGTGGCCTGTTGCAGTCTGGCAAGGGCAGAGACAAGGGGGTTGAGGTCCTTGTTCTTTGGGTTCTGTACAGCCTGCAGTACTGACAGTGCATCAGAGAAGATGACGATTTTGGGATGTATGGCCTCTCTATTCGCACACAGTGTCTCCGCTGCTGTCTGCAATGCGTCTGCCTCAGCTTTGTAGTTCGTGGAGAATTTGCCAGTGGGGATGGCTTGTCGGACGTGAGTTCCATCCTTCAAGGTTAGGAATATTCCTCCACCTCCATTTCTGGTAGCCTCCTCTGCTGAGCCGTCTGTGTATGCGTACGTCCACAGCTTCTTGGGATATGCAGGGGTTCCATATGGTCTAGAGCTAGTGCTTTCTTCTCTGGTTCTGACTGTGTGCCCTTTGTGAGAATGCCTGGGATTGTCTCTCTGACTTCCGGAAACTGGTCCCTTCTCCAAGCGGGTACAGAGCTGTGAGTTGGGATCTGCTTGTTCCCTTGCTGTAGCAGTTCAGGGTCCTGCCTCTCGAGTCTACGAGCGTTGTGCACAAAACTGCTGCGCTTCAGTCTGCACTTGGTTGGCTCTGACATTCTTTTGTTCATGGGGTGATTCTTCATCCTCTTGAATTTGGCAGCTTGGGTGAGGATTATGGCATCTCTCCTGCTTTCAAGGCTTTGAAGACCTGTCAGAGTTTCCATGGCTTGGATCGGGGTTGATTTGAGAGCGCCAGTGAGACCAGTCCAGATGGAGGAGTAAGGCCCCCACCGAGAAAGGAAGGAACTCTGTGCAGGCCCACCGGCGCGTGGACACGCCCTGACACTGCTCCAAGCCTTACCCCAGCCATGGGATAAATGGCAAGAGCCGAAGTCGGATGTGCTGGTCCTGACTTGTCAGGGGCGTAACGGCAGCACAACGCATCCCCGCTCACATGACACCTCCATCTGAATATCATGACTGGTTATAGGGTCATTTTAAAGTCATCTGTTCTCTGAAGGCAACCGGAGTCCATTGTCATCGGTAGCATGATCGCATTCTCAGTCTATCTCTATGATATATCTATGATCAATGTCAGAAGGGGGTGCATTTGGTGTTGCACTGCATGAATTATATCAGAATGGGCATCACTTAACACCATGGAAGTTACTCGGCAGTAGGACTTGAGTGTATGAGAGTCATTCAGTGCTTTAACTGAATTTAGAATTCCAAATTGCGGGGGGATCATTATGTTACATTTTCAGAACCATACACTAACAGTCCCAGTTGTTTCTCTTGTATTGAATGAACACCACTGTCAATAATTGATGCTGTTATGAATTGAAAGAGTAAAATTGATGAGTTTTGCTACAAAAGAGGCCCAAAGCACTCCTTTTATTATAGATTTTTTTTTTTTTTGGGGGGGGGGGGGGGGGGTTTAGAAGAGAGCAGTTGTCACTCTACAGCCTCCAACTCATGTTCTGTGAACTTGATGGGCTGCTGTAGAACGCTGAACCAAAATATTGCTGTACTAATGGCTGTTGTGTGATTTCAAAGCTTACTCTTTTCTATAATAGATTTATGTATCCTCAAGGGGCCTCACCAGGGTCCCCAGCCATTACTTTGACGTTTCAGGAATGTTGAAAATGCCTGTTTCCATCCACAAGTTGAGTCTCTGTGGTGGCTGCATGATGTTAAGGCTCCTTGTAGGTCACTGGTGCAGTAACTACAGTGGAATGAACATGGATGAGGATACCTTGGGCAGAGAAGGAATGAATTGTTTAAGATTAAAGAGTAATACCACCAATATTGCAAGGGAAAATGGAATACCCAGGCCTGTTTTTGCAATGGACTCACCATAGTTTCTATCAAAATAAATTAACTACTATCCTACAATGGCACATGTTTAAACAACAGAGAGAAAAAAAAGATACAACATCAGTGAAAGGAACAAAAACATGAAACAGACCAAACTTACCAGCAAGAGTTTGAAGGGAAGCAAAGGGAGATATTTGTAATTTACACGTGCACATGAATGCTGGTTTCCTTCAGCCTCTCCAGCATTGTGCAAAATGTTGGTATCAAAGTGATACAGATAACCTGACTCTTGTGCTACCCCATCAATGAAGAGCAGGCCACCTCCTTCCCAGCAGGAGTATTCAAAAGAGAGGCCTTGTTTATACACATCTAACATGGAGATTCCTGTGTATGGAGCAATAAGTTTGACTTTAGTTAGCGATCTTGAATGTGAAAGGGATGGGGACTATTGACAAGTGTGCTCACAATAGCTAAAAGCTACTGACGTTGAGCAACGTGACTACAGAGAGGTACTTTTGAGTGTAAGTGGGTCTGTATACCAGAAAAAATCTTTTTGGTGTAAACGGGTCCAGAAAGCAGAAAAAAAAATCTTTTGAGTGTCAACCAGAAAGAAAGATATAAAATTGCATGTAAACATCTCTTGATTCCAGACAGAAATCTGTGGGAATGAACAAGACTGGGTTACCAGAAAGGAAAAAATCAATACCAGAAGTAAAAAACAGATCTTTTTGGTATTAACAAGACTGGACACCAGAAAGAAAAGCAAAATCTTTCGGGTATAAACAAGATTGGACACCAGAAAGAAAAGCGAATCTTATGGGTGTAAACAAGACTGGACACCAGAAAGAAAAGCAGATCTTTTGGATGTAAACAAGATTAGACACCAGAAAGAAAAGCAAATCTTTTGGGTAAAAACAAGATTGGACAACGGAAAGAAAAGCAAATCGTTTGGGTATAAACTAGACTGGATACCAGAAGAAAAAAAAAATCTTTTGGGTGTAAAAAAGTCTTGTTACTAGTGAGGGGGGAGGGAGGGAGGGGTTGTTATTAATATTATTATTGTTATTATGAATACTTATATAGCACCTATCCTCGGCTAGAGGCCAAGCCCTAAGCACTTTACAATTCACACTTACTTACTCATCAGGCTTCCTACCTGGGTAGTGCTGACTGAAGAGTGCCAGCGGGCGCTTCATTCAGTCGTTTCACGTGTCAGTCAGTCAGTATCGTTCAATATTGTTCACTCAGTTTTCTTACTTCCTTCATTCTTTCCATTTCTCACGCAGGGTGCATGCTATGTGTCACGTGTCATCCATACCAACGTCCAGACTGGCCTTTTCTTCTGAAAGTTGGTGATGGGATGTTACACGTGTGCAAGATGTTATGCATGCGTTCACACACGGAACCTCAGTTTATAGTCTCATTCGAAGGACTGTATGGGAAATGGAGTCAGAACCGATGTTTACTCCGAGGGAAAAATCGCCCTGTACCGAAACGGCCTGGCGGAGATTTGAACCTGAAACCCCAGGATCACCAAGATTACGAGTCTGGCGCTCTGCCACTAAGCTATTCTAGACTCTTATCATACTGTACATAAGCCTTATCGGTAACGTGGGACCTTATAGTTTCACTGAGAGGCTAGGAGAGAAAATGACCATGTTCCAATTTTTTATGCCACTGGTGAGACAAGAACGAGAATGGCATTATCATAACCACCTCTGTTTGTCTGTACATCATTCTTTCCTGAATATATCTGTTTGTACTCTAAGTTAATTTATATTCATTTTTCACGGCTTGATAATGCTTCATGATCTCTAGATTTCAATTTCATGCTTTGGTGTTCATTATTGTGTTTCCTTGTTCTTGTGTACCTCTAATGTCAAATCCACAATTTGAGTTTTGTGTCGTTATATTTAATAATCTTCAAAATGGTTTGTATATAATACATGTGTTGTTGTCTCATACGTAATGCAATTGCAATCATTGCTAACTCTGCCTCATACGTCCTCTATGGTCGTCTGGGCTTTAACAACTTGATGGGACTTACTATTAACCATTGCCTCTTGGACTTTTTTTCCCCTTTTTTTTTCAACATCATTCAACCTGTTTTTGTTGTAAATGACTGAATGATAGAATGGAAGGAATCATTCCTGGTCAACATTTTTTTTATGTAATATGCTTGTCATTATCAATTTTATTTTTGATTTTGTTCACTCGTCCAAATTATTTATAAAAAAAAACTGTTCCACCCCCATAGCATGTCATGTGAATGTCATTTTAGAACTATGCATTTATGCATCATTGCAGACTCACACATTGACAGGTGATTGTGAATTTTCTTTTATTTCTGACTGGTATGGGTAATTGTATGCAGAGAGGAATGGGAAGAGTGAAGATAAGTAGCAATAATAAAACCAGTTGAAAAAAAATGTGAAAAATAGTTGTGTGTGTATGTTCATCTGTCCATATCCCACCAAACACATGAAATGATTAAGACCTTTTTTTTAAATTTACGGGTCTGCATACAAAATGGTCGGATACAATTTAACCGATCGGTATTGATATTTAGGTCTTCTCTTATTTTTTTGGTAAATGACCGTGCATTAAAGATTTAAACCATTTTCCACACACTCTAGATGTTCCAACCACTTAGTAAATACAAATCATAGAATGGAATTAGCTGCTTTATTCACCTAAACAAAAACCTACAGAGACTTGACAAACTTTTTTCGCAACCATATTTCTATGTAACATGGGATGTCTTTATGTGAAATTCTAGCTACCATCTCCACATTGTCCTCTGTACTAGTGTGTTCGATAACTCAACCATCATAATCGGAGTGAAATTTGGGCTGCTCTTCAGGTGGACAGTGAATCACAACAATACAGTGCCAACCCTTTTTTTTTTCCTCCTCTCTGTATATGTTTTTGTAAAATCCCATGGAAATATGCCAAGAGAAACATCCTTGTTCACATGGATTCTTTTACCTGCATTAAATGCATGCTCATGACATTACCTCAGCTTATGCAGATGGAGAAATACTAGCATGTGAAGTCATTACTGCTGTTGATGATGCCTGTTGTCTCAGTTTCAAGTAACTCCCCAGAAGTATTTCCCTGTCTCTATTTGAAGACTGAGTTCAAGCATGATAGATATCTCCTTGACAATATGGTGGTGATTACTGTGGTGGCCATTGAATAATCATGCGAGTTTGGGGGTCTGAACTTCATAACAAACATGTGAGCTGAAGAGACCTGCTTAAAAGTGTTACTTCAAAAGGGACAAGTGAGCAAGCCACTACTCGGTATCACTGGTGGCTTGCTTGCTTGTCATGCTTTATGGGTTTTATCTCATCCAACTTGACTAGCACCCAAACAACAGCGTATGATTTGGTGGTAAGGGGGAAAGCGGTCCATGTAAGGTTTTGTAATAAGGGGAAAGCGGTCTATGTAAGCCTAAGGTTTGGTGGCAAAGGGGAGAGCGGTCTATGTAAGGTTTGGTGGTAAAGGGGAAAGCGGTCTATGTAAGAATGTAGGATCCTGGATTCGACATTAGAAAAGTAGTTGGACTCGGAATCAAAAACTTACTTTGAGAATATTTCGACAGGGTCACTCTGTCTTCTTCAGGTCATTGTTACTGTTGTGGCAGCAAGGCCTGATGGGGCGACTGTTGTGTGGGGTGAACAGTTGTCAGGATCTGACTGTAGATGGGGGGAAGTTCAAAACCTTGATCTCTGTTCAGGCTGGGACGTCTGGTCTTGATTTCGATGGCTTCTTTAACTTTTCTTTTTGTGAGGAAGGGCTCTGTAGATAAGATCTTGGTTTCTTGGGGGCTGAAACTGTGGCTTGTAGGTGTTCGTGTATGGCAGAAGTAGATCGGTTTTGGTGTTCCTGTAGACGGGTGGTGAGTGGTCTTGCTGTCTCGCCAATGTAGGTATTGGCACAATCTTGACACCCTACCTGATACACTACACCACACTGCTTGAGGGGGTCCGTTTTGTCTTTGACATGGGTCAGTTGCTGGCCTAGGGAGTTGAAGGGTTTGTGGAACACTTTGCATCCATGTTGTTGGAAGGTCCTGGCTAGACACTCTGAAACTCCTTTAATATAAGGAATCCCCACTTTCACACTGTCCGTATCTGTAGAAGAAGGGTAGGGAACTCGAGGGTTGTCCCACATCCGTGCAGGGTATTCATTAGCGGAAAGGGCAGTCTTGATGTGTTCTTCTTTCAGCTCTTCCTCCTTAGTGGAACACAGTACAGAGGCTTTATGCATGAGGGTGTTGACAACAGATCTCTTGTGTTGGAGGGGGTGGCTGGAGTGAAAGTTCAGATATTGGTCAGTGTGGGTGGGTTTCCTACAGACACTGGTCTCCACCCTATCATCATGGGTTCGGGTGATGAAAGTGTCCAGGAACGGGATCTTCCCTTCTGCTTCAGTTTCCAAGGTGAATTGGATACTGTCATCGATGGAATTCAGGTGAGTGGTGAAGCTGTCAACCTCTGTCTCCTGTATGCAGGTCATGGTGTCATCCACATAGCAGTTCCACATGCTGGGAGGGTTGGCAGCGGTCTCAAGGGCTACTTTTTCAAAATGTTCCATGTACAGGTTGGCTACCACTGGACATACTTGTTTCTGCTGGTAGAATTCATGGTTGAAGGAGACGTAGGTGCTAGTGAGGCATAGTTCCAACAGTTCTAGCACCTGTTCTGTAGTGAGTTCACACCGGTGATGAAGGTGGTAGTCATCCTCAATCTTCTCCCGAATGACTTGGAGAGCCTTAGGTACAGGGATGCTCGGGTACAGGGATGCCCTTTGTTAGATTTACTGGAGGTTTAACACAGGGACAAATCTCATTATTTTTGTGCAAGGGGAGGAGGAAAATATTAGAAAAAGATCCCAATCCTTACCAAATTGGTGGACATGAAAATCTGATCCTTACCAGGCTCGAATCTGTGACATGCCCACGCTTGGGAACAGCTTTATCATGGATGAGGGCGAGATCACTCCCTCACGCCCTTCTCCCTCTCCCCTCTTCCTCTCTTTCCTACTTCCCTTAATTCCCTCAACAACAATAAAAATAACAAAAAAGAAAGATAAGAAAAACAGAAACGGATTGGGGGGGGGGGGGGGGGGGGGCGACGTGGGAGAACTGACAGAAGAAATCTTAAGTTTGTGTGCAGACCTGACTCCCAAACGAAGACAAAAGCAAAAATTAAGGTCCTTTTCTCAGCAACGAAACTCCCCTCATTGATGCTCATCAGCCAGGGAATTTGAAATGTGTCCTGTGTGGCCAAGGTGAAGTGGTGCTTTGAGCGCACAATTTGTGTCACTTTATGTCAGACAGAGCCTGGGAAAAACCTCCTGATGGAATGCCTTAAGGTTAGCATCCATACTGAGTATAAACAGTGCGGGAGAGAGAATTCAAAGAACTGGGACGAGGGAATAGACGAGCAGCAAGACTTCATACAGGTGCTGTTTGGGAATGGACGACGGCAGGGCCAGTGAACGTCACCACACGTCTCACAATCGGGGCACTGACGTGTGCCGACACTCCATGTGAGCGCCGTCCAACAAGCACTTGAAAAGCTTCACTAAGACACTTCCTTTTAACATGACATTCTGCATGCATGCACTTACGCTTGTACGTTGTTACATGAACATAATACAATACAATGCAACGCAAATAGAATTTACAGAATGCATGCACATCAGAAATATGTAGACTAAGAAAGCATGCATGTTTGGAAGATAGTCAGATACGCGGTCACAGACTGATCCATAAACACGCATAGATATGATAAGAGAAGAGGCAGACTCTCGGAGGGGAGGGGGGCTTGTATGTAAGTGTCTCCAACTTACAGGACTTAAAATGTCACCGTCCACATCCTGCCAGATCTGATGGAGTTAGAGATCCACTGCAGCCCCAGTCAGATTTGGTGGAGGTACTAGTACAGAAATAAAGTGTCTGAAAAAGCCTTGACGGCACTCCACTCCCTGTCAGATCTCATTCTGGTGGAAAAATGGAAACTCTCTTCTAGCGGTCAGATTTTGGTTGGCCAGGGAGAGAAAGACTTCCGTCTCTGCCTGATCTCTTGAACATAGGGAAGGATTCAATCTGTTTTATCGAATAGGTTTCGTAGAGGAAGTTAAAACTCCCACCCTTGTTGCATTTGGAGAAAAACAAATGATCCCATACCTTGTCACATTTTGTGAAGGAACAGGGGAAAACAAGTCCCCGGTGAGATGAAGTGGCTGTAAATGATAAATTCAAATTTAGTGGAGAGATAAGCACAAATTTCAACCTAGTCAAATTTAGTGGATGTATGAACGGAAAAATCCTAGTCTCTGTCAGGTCTGGTGCCTGTGGACGTCAGCAGAAGTACAACAACAAAAAGATGGAAAACAAGATTCCCCGTCATATTAAATGGAGGTGTAGGAGGTAAATTGCAACCCTATCAGATCTAGCAGACGTGCCGTACAAACCTGCATCATTTGTAAGATTTAGTGAAAATTGTGCGAAAATTACTATCGTTTTGTCCGATTTAGTGGATGTTAATGTAGAAGTGGAAGTATAAATCTTGGTCATTTGTCAGATTCAGTGAAGATGAATGTTAAATATTGGTGTTATGTTGATGTTAAATGAAAAATCACAACTTTTCATTAGATTTAATGAATGTATAAGTGAAAATGTTCGTCTATTTGTCAGTTGAGGTATAAGAGACATTGACACGTCCACCACCACCTTCCTCTCTCTCTCTCTCTCTCTCTCTCTCTCTCTCTCTCTCTCTGGAGTAGTGTATGGCGGTTGTAGTGACTGTTTCAGAGAAACACCCAAGTCCCTGTCAGATCCGGTGGAACTATAACTGAATCCATACTTGGAGCAACCTAACATCTTCAGTGAGTCTAAGACCACTTCCTTACCTCCTCCTGCGTCTTCCTACCCTTCCCGCTCCACACAGTGAGAAAAGAGAGCAACAAGGGAGAACAGAACAAAAGTCTGTGCGTATACCTCATCCAGAAACGAAAACAAATTGTTCCAGTGCCCTCTATTTGCAGACCAACTTATAATCATTCAAGACAGGACATCAGATTAGTCACGCCCCGATCTCTTGACTGGGAAAAGGCAGATGTCAAATGTGACTTGGTAGGAACAGTTTGTTATGTCAAGTTGCAACAGACCCATCTACGACAGATGACCAACTGAAGGACACTGCAGTGAACAGAAGTTTATGCGACGTGTACAACTCGTCACAGACCCAAATAGCAGCATTAATCACAAGGCGTGAATGATCTACGGTAAGACAGACCTTGAGAAATGAAGTGCCAATTCTTGAACCTTTCAAGTCCATTTCGGTTCATCAAAACTACCCCTGTTAACGCTCATCACCACAAAGAAATGTGTTTCTATGTGTCTGGCCGAGGTAAAATGATACTTTGGATGCCCCGAGCTTGGCCACATTACACAAGAATGTACGGGCAAACAGGAGGCTGATTTGCTCTACATGTGGCCAGAAGCACCACTCACACACACACACACACACACACACACACACACACACACACACACACATGGCGAACACTCACCACTGCATTCAACTCTGAGGGTGAGCACAGCCAAAGCAGCTATTGTGATCAGCCAGAAAAACAACAACAAACAAACACGCACATTAGCAAACAGACTGAGGACAACACACACACTCACACACACCGGGGCTAATCTCAGACCGGGGCTAATCCCAGACATTCAGTCCAGCCGGGTACATAGTTTTTAGTTTGTACCTCCAGAATCTTCCCCTCTGCTTGCACACTGTATGGGCTGCTGGTCCTGTCACCCCAATCTGCTCAACCACGGTCACTCTCAGGCCGTCCAGATGGTGGTCTGTGCTGGTCCTGCCGCCCCGATCTGCTCAATCACGGTCACTCTCAGGTCGTCCAGATGGTGGTCTGTGCTCTGGAAGTGACAAGCGACCAGCGTTTCCCTTTTGTCCCCCTCCCTGGTCGTCGCTTGTCCTTGGGGTCCCATGCGCTGAGCCTTGATGTCTGAACGGTGACTGTGGAATCGTTTCTTGACCACCTGGCCTGTCTCACCCACGTACTGGACATCTCTGCAGCGCGCGCAGTCCACCAGGTAGATTACGTTCTTACTGTTGCATCCTACGTTCGTCCTGATGGTGAATTTGCTTGCGGTTCTGACGCTGCTGAAGGTGTGGGTTTCTTCCAGATGTCGCTCGCAGAGTATGCACCTTTTCGCTGAGCATTTGTAACACCCTGGCCTACTCTGGGCTTTGGTGTAGGTGGGCAAGAGGGCATCAGGAGTTTTCTTAAGCTGATGCTCTTCCTTTCTCCAACAATAGGGGGAAGTGGCATGGCTCGCTTCATCCATCGGCTCTGGTGTAATGTAGGCATCAGCTCTCTCAGCCATCTAGCTACAGGAGGGTGGGTGGGGTTGTGGGTAATAATAAAAGGGACTCTGTCGGCTCTCCTTTGCTTGCAGGTGTATTCGAGTGTCTGCTTACGGGGAATGGCTGACACCTTGGCGATAGCTGCTTGGAGAAGTCTCTGTGGGTACACCCGTCTTAGGAGCTTATAGCTTGTAGTTCTTTACTTCTGGTCTAGAAGAGGTCATCTTCGGAGCAGATCCTTCTTAGTCGTAGGCACTGGCCATACAGGATACCTCTGACACAGTGCCGGGGGTGGCTGGAGTGGAAAGGGAGATACATGTTCACATCAGTGCACTTTGTATGGTCGTCAGTGACGATGCGGCCGTCCACTAGGCTGATGCTGACATCCAAGTATGATACGCTGGTACGGCCATAGTTGCAGGTGAATTTGATGGTTTGGTGTTGTTCGTTACTCGACGAACTGCAGAAGACTCTCTTCTCTGTGCATCCACAACAGAAGGATGTCGTCTACAAAGCGGCGCCAGTTTTGAGGATCGATGGTGCAGGGGGATGTGGATAACAGACGTCGCTCCAACCAGCCCATGAATATGTTAGCAATGGCTGGAGCCATTGGTGTGCCCATGGCTGTGCCCTGTATCTGATTGAAGAGTTCACCGTCAAACTCGAAGACATTGCTGTCAAGAACATGGTTGACAACCTGGAGAAGTGTGGAGATGGAGGGGATGGAGTCCGAGAGGTGTGTCTGGTTTTGCAGCATTTCACGCAGTGATACTGTCACCTCCTCGTGAGGGATACTAGGGTAAAGGGCCACTACGTCAATAGTGGCGATCAGTACCTCGTCTCCAAAGGGCTGCAGAGTGGTCTTCCAGTCCTCCAGGAGTTGCAGAACGTGAGTGGTGTCCTTCAGGTAAGAGGGTAGGCTGTGCACGATAGGCTGAAGCCAGTGGTCTACCAGTTTGGAGAGACGTTCTGTGGGGCTGTTGACGACGGAAACTATAGGTCGGCCTGGCGGGTTTTGTTTGTCCTTATGGATCTTGGGTAGATGATAGAACGAATGTGTTCTCACGCTATCTTTGTCTATAAGTCCCCATTCATAAGTCTTGAGGTCAATGGCGTTTTCTTCATGAAGCTGGTTCATGAGTAGATTTGATTTGATAGCTATGTCAGCAGTGGGATCTACGTTGAGGCGCTGGTAGTGATCAGTGCTGTTCAGTTGTTTGAGGGCTTCTTGATGATACTGGTTGAAGTCCTGCACCACCACAGCGCCGCCCTTGTCTGCTGGGGAAATGCGTAGGGTTCGGTTCTGAACCAGCTGTCTCAACTGGTGAAGGGCGGTTCTGCTGGCCTTACTCAGGTTGTGGTGCTGGGACCCTCTGCGACATGGGAAGCCACCTTAGTCACAATGGTGGAACTGTAGGCCTCCAGAGCCTCGTCTCTTCCTTTGGGGGGTTGCCAAAAGCTCTTTTTATAAAACCGAGGTCGAGAAGGAATGAGGGCGGGAGTGTCCTCATCAAACCAGTACTCTTTGAGCTGGATCCTCCTCAGGCCTTCCATGGTGTCATCCAGTAACTTCTTCGTTATACGAAGTGGGGGTGGGACAAAACTGGGGTCCAAACGCTAGCAGCCTAACTGATCTTCGGTGAGTTGTACTGATGACAAGTTGACCACCTGCTTCTCATCTGTAGGGATCACCGTTTTCCTACGTCTTTTTCGGAAGTGACGATTATTCTTTTCAAGTAGGGTTTAGGGTCTTCAAACCCCGGGCGCGAAACGTGTCCTGATCAAACAGGAGTGACTGAAGTTTACTTTTCTTAGTATAGTTGTGTTGTTTTCTGGTTTTGCTTGCTATAACCTTAAGTTTAGAAACAAACTGTTGATAATGTTCGTTATTAACCTTACTCTGGAGTAAACTTTTCAGCTGTTCGAGCTGGATACGCAGGGAGTCGACTGACCTCAGATAGAATTCTCTGCACTGTTTTGCTATGAACATCTCCGTTGAAGACAGCGTTTGTTGAATTCCTTTATGTAGAGTGTGTACCTGGGGTAAAGCTGAAAAAGCAAATGAGATTCTCATTCCCCTAGGTGTAACATGTTTCAAATGAGATTCTCATTCCCCTAGGTGTAACATGTTTCTTCAGGCAAGTTCGGAGAAAGCGTTGATGAGAAGAGTATGTTTCAATCTTGGTGATAAGATTCAGTCCATGGCTCATCTCTTTTCCGGGTACGTCAGATCCGGTCACGTCTGAAGACGAGTCGAATGCGGAGGGGTTCAAAAGGGTGTCCATGGTGGAGACAATGACGAGTGTCGAGAGATGATAGAGATTGCCACAGGTGGATCCAGCACTGGATACGATGTAGTTCCTCCCACACTTTGACATAGACAAACAAAGTACAGGACAAGACACAATGCATTTCGACCTCTTGGGTCTTCTTCAGGCGAAAACAAATAACATTTAGGACAGTGAAAACAAAGAATGAGAAGCCACTTATGTTCTCATGTTTGCTGCACGACAAAGCGGTATTTATGTAGCCTATTATATATATATATATATATATATATATATATATATATATATATATATATATATATATATATATATATATACCACTGCAGATATGAATGCTTATCGCCCCTATTTCTTTAATGTAAGTGTGTGTGTGTGTTTGTGTGTGTGTGTGTGTGTGTGTGTGTGTGTGTGTGTGTGTGGTGTAAGTTTTTTTGTTGTTGTTTTTTGTGTAAGAGTGTGTATTTCGTGTATGTGGGTGTGTGAGGGTCAGGGGGTATGGGGGGATAGTGTACTGGGGCTTAATCTGTTTTTGCATGATAGAAAAGGTGTATTAAGGTACAACAGTTTTGGTAAGCATATCTTTCGTGATCTTTAGCCTTTTCTTTCTAAATGTATCAGATTGTGGATGTGAGAGTGCATTTCCATTTATTCATTTATTTTTATTTATCTTTTCATTTCTTGAGATGTGTGACCAGTTGATAGGATTCCTTTCTGTGTAAGTTTAGCTGCTTATTCTGATTTTGATGTAAAGTGTGCCAACAATAGGCAGAGGGGGAACATGTATGTTAATTGAGGGGTATAAATTGCCTCTGTGTGTGGGTGGGGGTGGAGGTGGGGGGTGCGTAGGTGTGTGTGTACGTGTGTGTGTGTGTGTGTGTGTGTGTGTGTGTGTGTGTGTTGTGTGTGTTGTGTGTGTGTGTGTGTGTGTGTGTGTGTGTGTGTGTGTGTGTGGAGAGAGAGAGAGAGAGAGAGAGAGAGAGGAGAAGAGAGAGAGAGAGAGAGAGAGAGAGAGAGAGAGAGAATGTATGTAAGATGGGGTGTGGAGGTGGTGAGTGCGGTGTGTGGTGTTTTTTTTTTTTTTTTTTTTTTTTTTTGCCTGTGAGTTGTTCTCTTCATGTGGATATTGTCGCTTTACCCTGCTCGGGTTACGATCAGAAGCTTGTTTGAAGAAGCCCAAGTCGGGCGAAAATTCACAAGTAAATAAATGTTGGAATAGCAGTGGCCTGGGTCTTATGACTCCCTTTTTATTTCTGCTTGCTACTGCAGGCACTATCTGGCCTAAGCTTTTCTTTTGTGGAGTGGTGCCCAAACTGCATGGAGACGTGAATCTCTCTCTCTCTCTCTCTCTCTCTCTCTCTCTCTCTCTCTCTCTCTCTCTCTCTCTCTCTCTCTTATATATATATATATATATAATGTTTGCTGGTCCAGTCGTACACTAGCTCAGTCTAATTTATCCATCAAATTCATATTCAAGTTTAGTTATTGCTTCATGTTTGTCTAGGAGGTTCTTAAATACATTAATAGTGGGTGCACGTTTGTTGTTGTTGTTGTCGTACCCTGGCTAAAAGACTCCAGGGATCATCCGAACAGCCGAAGTATTTGAACACTATGGCACAAATGCATCAGCTGGGGATGAGAACATTACGTGTGTGACCGTTTTTGATTACCCCGCCACATGGGCAGCCACACTCCGACTTCGGGGGATTTGGGAGACTGATAATGTTATGCTAGGAGCTTGTCACGACTGAAGACAATCCCCACATAACTATGCAGAGCATAACAACATTTTGATGTAGCCTTGGTGTTCTGGCCTATGTCAATTGGTCTGACACAGCCTTAAGCCAAGGCATGGTGCACGTTTGATGTTAGTTGTTAATTCTTTCCAAAATATGGTTACTCTGTTAGAAAATGTAAATTTTCTCAAATGAGTTCTGGAATATTGTTTAAATATCTTATCTTCACTGTTTCTTGTTATATTTGTCTGAGGAGTACAAAAAGCATGCTTTATCAACATCATCAATAACATAAAATATCTTACATGTTTGAAGCAATTAAGTCCCTGTTATTCTTCCTGCTTTAAGTGTTGGAAGTTGTAAATATTTGAATCTTTCCTGGTATCAGCAGTCCTTTATATTATGGATCATCTTTGTTACTCTTCTTGAATCTGTTCTACAGCTGCTGATTGTCTCTTTAGCATTGGGAACCATACAGTATTGCCATATTCAAGAGCAGGTCTAACTAACGCTTGATACAATTATATATATAAAAAAGTGTCCTTTTCTATAAATGTAAAGGTTCTTTTTATTATTCCAATCATTCTGTCGGCTTTGTTAATACTATTCGCAATATGTTTCTCAAAAAGCAAATTTTTGTCGAAAGTCACACCTAGGTCTTTCTCTTCCTCACATTTAGATACTTTTACTTCCTTGTCCCCAGTTTTCATTATAAAATCATTCTGTCGGCTTGATTTTCCAATATGAAGTACTTTACATTTTTCTGCATTAAGATATACGTTCCAAGTATCAGACCATTGTACTAATGTTTCAATATCCTTTTGTAATTCCTTATACAATTTCGGAGAGTTATAAAGTTTTGTATCGTCTGCAAAAGTTTTACATGTACTCTTTAATTCAAGGGAGATCATTTACAAACACCGTGAATAAATACTGTCTTGTGGTATTTGCTTTTAATGAAGGTAAGCCCAGGAGCTCCATTTCACTTCTTCCTTGTTCTTTCCTTTTTTTTCATACTTTCTTCCATAACCTCTCTCTTTTTTTTAATTGGTGTGTTTTACTTAAAAAATAAATCATCGTCTTTCTAAAAAGCCCAGTTGACAGGGTCCCGAACTTCTTGACCGCATGACAGGAAGTTAACTGCGAGCCTGTTCCGTCACTGGTAGTTGCGGCATGCGCATGGAGTCGACAGGTCACACGCTGTTGAGTTGGTGTGGTTCAAACGTTGATCTTCGTTTCTTGTTTCACAGTATATCGGTTCAGTAAGATTCACTCACATAGTAATCATGGCGGATTCAAGTTTAGACGATTTCTTCGCCAAAAAGGATAAAAGCAAGAAGAAAACCAAATCGAAAATGATGCCAGGCGACGTTCTGGCCAAATCGGAGGAGCCAAAGAAAGTGAAAAAGAAGAAAGAGAAGGAACAGCCAGGGGACTTGGGTTGAATATCACAGAGGATACATCCAAAAAGACGGTAGTATTTTTTCAAAGTATGTCCAGTAGGAGAACTCATGATTAAATAAGATCCTTATTCAGAGAGATTATACATTCTGATAACGGACTCGTTTTTCTTTTTCTTTTTTCTTTTTTTTTTTCAGCATTGTAGTCGAATAGTTGTCAACAGCGAATTTCAACTGAATATTCCCATCTTGATCGCATATGTCGTGGTCTGTAGAATTGACGCTAAAAGTGCAGAACAAAAATACTTTTTAAACCCTATTAGTTCATTGTATTATAGCTTACTTTCCTTTATTTATTTTCATTTATTATTTTCATATTCATCCCATATTTCCTACAGTAGGCCTTTACAAGTAATATCAAATTCTAAAAAGTCACTGGAGTTTTGTGTGTGTGTGTTTTTTATATACGGCACTTGGCATAAACCATGCAATGTCAAGCTTCCTATGTTTGCGGGAAGATATCCTTTCTTCTTCTGCTTGTTCATATTACTATGAAGAACAATAGTAATGCCAGGCCTTGGCATACAAACAACAGAATTTGAGGAACCTGGTAAACAGTTCTTCAGAGCAGTATTGCATTGGCATTCTACAAAAGTATGGGAGAAGAAGAGAGCAGTTGCAAGAATGCCGTAATTTTTAGTTTTATCCAGCAACAAAAGGGGTCACATTGAAATTTTCCACAATGGCAGATATTTTTTCTCTGTCAGAGTCACTGACCAGAAGCATTTTGTAGTATTGTGTGTGTGACTTTCAAGTATCTCAGAGCTTGCCAGTCGCAGCAAGTGACAAGACAAACCATGAAAACTGGCTAGTACTTTGAAGAACTTCTAGAGTGCTGAACAGCTGTGTGATTGGGGTGGAAAGATGCTGACCTATTTCCGCTTTCCAATGGCAAAGCTCAGAACAAAGTTGCAGACTTTCCTTTGATGTGTCATATTTATTCATAGGAATGTTACTGATTAAGTGGAGATAATCATAAACCCTCTTGACAACAATTCCATTTCCTGAGAACTTTATATCACTATCAGTATCACTGTATTATGTGCCAGTCTAGTTATGTAGAGTTCTCATCTTCTGGGAATTCCCAGTTTTGGTATGTCATTGCAGCACTTGGCATTGACCATACTACTCCACACCCATCACTTCCTTTCTCTATCTCTTCTCTCTCTCTCTCTCTCTCTCTCTCTCTCTCTCTCTCTCTCCCCCTCTCTCTCCCCTCTCTCTCTCTCTCTCTCTCTCTCTCTCTCTCTCTCTCTCTCTCTCTTGTGTTTGAATTGGACTTGTGAATTACTGAATATGAAACATCATCCATCAGGGTTGTACATCCTTAGCAGTATCTATAGGACAAATGTCCTGGACCACCCTGAAGTAATAGGACATTTGTCCTCTTCATAACAAAATCAATCGGACATTTTGAACGCAAGCCAGATTGAATGTATATTAAGTTTTATGCACACAAAAATGGTATTACAAAAGCTGACTATATTCCTAGAGTGGGAAGCCATGTTTGGTAAACATACTATTACTAGACCACACACACACACACACAGTCACACACACAGAGGCAGTGTCTTTCCTAAATCACTATTCATTGCTCATGCTAGTATTCAAGTACAATATTGATTCATTTGGAGTCGTCTTTTTGCCTACATGGCCTACAACACGTAACAAGTACAAGGCTTATCGCTCTTTAGCCGCTTTACGCTAAAAATAACCCTGACACAAGCTGGCTGCGAGCTCTCAGCTGCGAGCCGTGTACCTCGCTGGCTCAGCCTCTGCGAGTCAGGGAGGCAGAGTTGCAAGCCAACGAGCTAAAAATAGACCGCCACGGCTCGCCACTAAGCTTAGTGCCAGTGGCACACGGGACTAGTAATAGGCCTAGTGATTCACTGGGCTTACACTAAAGTTACAGACTGGAGTTCTGTACGACGGTCGGACTCAAATAATTATGCGGGCTTGATATAAACGGCCGGTGCCATGTCCGTCAGCATCGGAAAGCTATCGGACAGTGACCGCGTTTTCGGCAAAGTAATGGGACATTTGTCCTCTTCACTGCCAGTTATATCGGACATTTTGCATGTGCAATCGGTCTATGTCCGATGTCCGACGTGGATGTGCAACCCTGATCCATTATTGAAACAGATGGTCTTGTTGGTTTTCTGTGAAGCTTAGTTTTATTCCTTAAATCCGGAATGTTTTTTTGTTTGTTAGTTTGTTTTCTGGATGTTTCACTATGTATGGGTATTCAAAACTGAAGTGACTACTTCCTCCATCCTATTTAAACTATTAAATAAAGGGATAAAATTAAAACTGTGGAGCAAAAAAAAAAATATCAAAGCTTCAAGTAGGTCTGGAATGTGTGTGTGTGTGTGTGTTGTTGTGTGTGTGTGTGTGTTGTGTGTGTGTGTGTGACATAGCTGAATGGAGCCCCGTTTGATTTTTTGTGTGAATCTGCTGAATTCAGAAAGTAATGACTATTTCAGTATTTGTTGCAGTAATGTTGTATTCTGCTGTCATTAACTTAGTGTTTGACATAAATGATAATCCTGTGATTCTAACAGAGTAGAAGAATACTATGGGTGATTCAATGAAGATACAGGGAAATCATACATGTACAGCAAAAGAGACCACTGACAGGTGACACTGTAACCAATTTACAGAATCATGACAACAATTCACCATCGTGGTGACTTTTTATTGTTGTCTGCTACCGCCTTTTGCTTGTCTATTATTAGTATTACTCTCCTTCCGTCCCACTTTAGGGGAGACAGTGCTTTATAAGACATTGGATCATCAGTGTCCTTGAAAATCATTTAAAAGGTTTTGAATTTTTAGGATCTCTCAAAGTGTGCAGTTCAGTGCTTATATACTATAGTGTCTCAAAGTGCTTGAAGTTGAAAGTATTGAAAGATGAAGTTTTTAAGAGAGAAATATGTTGATGACCCAAAAAAAAAAAAAAAATTAAAATACCTAAGATTTTTAAAAACATCAACTTCTTTTTGCAACTGCTGAAAGTGTTCATTTTCTTATTGTCTGCTACAGAACTGGATCCAGTTTTTCATGGAACTTTATTTGGAAGATCAGTATCTGGACAGTCAGATATCTTCATAAGACTATAGAGTCTACCATCACCAGGACAGAAATCTAATCAGATAGCAGGGCTAGAAATTCTAAAGCAATTTTTAGTTCTCAAGGGGATATAGCTAAGAAAATCAACCTGTCCCCCCAGTTTCAACTTGCCACCCCCTTCCCCATCCAAGTAAAGAAACAGTTATTAAAAGTAACTCTCAGTGGTGCAGTGATGAGTCAGCGGACATTTCAACAACAGCATGTTCTGCATGCATAATTGAACTTGAAGCCCAACAGAGAAATATTACTTGATCACCAGGGTATAAGTAACTACTTAAACTAGTGTGTCCTGTTGTTTACTGCAAGAAAAGAAAAAAAGAACAGTCATGTTTTCACCATTTACTACATATCCCTTAACTGAATTTAAATAATAACATTTTTTATTTGCTCTGTGTCTTTTTTAAACTTTTTCTTGGGTTTCTCTATCTTCAACATTCTGAAGTGTATCCACTTCATATAGATTTACATATATCATTTAAAAAACAAAAATGAATGAGTAGATCACCATCTTCATGCTGACCAAAGTGCTTACATGCTGCTTATGTGTTTTATGCAAAGAACATGCATTGCCATAGACATTGTGAGAAAAACCAGAGGGGCAAGTGAAAAGGGAGAGATGATAGCATGAGTGGTCTACAGAGAAGCTTACCCTTCAGTCGCTGTCAGTGTCACACATATAAAAAAAAAATTGACATTGATTGCCCAACAGACTAGTGTAGGGAGAATTTCCACTTGTCTGCCAGAAGATTTATTTGTCGTGGACAATTGGATGGGTATGTATTTCGAGCCCTGGATTAAGGATAGGTGTGCAGAAAATGCTGTGTGAAATGGAAGAAGTAGTGTGAACATACAGTTCCTGATCATGGAAGCTCTGACTCCCCCCAGTCCATCACAACTGGTCATACTTTCACCAACATCAGAGTTGAAAGTTGTGCATTTTTGTTTTTGAAAGTGGCAGCTGACTTCTCAAAGTTCTTGTTCCAAGTTTGGTGTGCAAGCAGAAGACACAGAAATGTAGGGGTTTCATGTTCTTCACAATGACAGCTTTTGCCCTTTTGTCTTAAGCTTTGGAAAGCAGACTAATGTCATGCTCCATTGCTCCAACATCATGCATTGGCAGGACACTGCAAAAGTGAAAAAGACTGATAAACTATATGAACAGTTGTCCTAACTGTGATTTGACTGATCAGCATCAGCTCGCACCAGTCTGAAAACATGTTTCAAGTTGTAATGAGGGTTTGGGAGGCTGTGAATGTTGGAACCCACCCTTCCTCCACACTCCCCTCCTGATTTCAGGGATGTTTGCTTTTCTTTATTGATAACCCTGTTACAAAGTGCCAACCCTTTCTCCAGAATCTTCAGTCCAACCAGACGGATCATTCAAATCCTCCAACTCCAAGACAGAAGGGAGAGGTTCCAAAACAAACTTGTTGTTGCAGTGGATCCACTGTCGTATTATGGGCAGTGATTCACTAAAGATCGAAAGGAGAATTCAGGACTCTCCTTGTTAATAAAAGCCATTTCAAATCAATTGGAGACAGTGTCTGAAGATTGGGACTTTGTGTATAAAAGGTCACCATTTTTAGAGCAGATGATTTTTTAGCTCATTTCAGTTCTTCAGACTGATGATCTCTCATGCAGATGAGTGCCCTTGTAGCAGTGGTTTACAGACACCAGCCCACATTCTCTAGTCCTGTCTGACCTGTGACATCCTACAGCAGGAAACATGGCCCAGCGCAGTGGACCCGAGGTGTGGGGGACCAGTGACATCACTAAGGCTGGCGGCACATTTAATTCACAATGCCAGATTACTCATTTTGCATGTCTGGTAACGCAGAAAAAATGTTTTCATGAGATAGATTTAAGGTGCCATTTTTGTCAGCTTTTTTACTCAAGCATGGCTGCATAAAGTCGTATTTTTAAGATTGTTTGGCTGGAACAAAAGTCATGGATTTGGCGCCATAAAACAGGCTAATTTTACTTCTATAGTATAGGGCACAGATTTGTTCTGTCGCTTAGGTGAAGTGAAGGTATGAAGCAGTCGCATTATGTAGAAGAGCTTATATTTTAGAACACTTAACAGTCCTTGAATTTACTTTCATAAAAAGTCCTGGAATCGTTTGCTTGGAACCCAGTATAAATCATGTCAGGCAAACGTTTAACAATCTTTACTAGCATTCCTTATTTCACTTCCCCACTTCCCAATTTATATCAATAAAGTTCTGTAAACAATCAACTAACAAGCAGTTAGATTTTATGGATTAATCATTTACTGATTTAGTGTGTTTTTCATTCAATTTGTTTGGAGAAGCGTACATTTCTCTTGAGTGTTTTAATCAAACGCCAGTTACACTTTAATTGACTGAAAAGTTCAGTGAAACTTACTGCCCTGCTATGCAAGCAGATGACCAATTCAAGTTGTTTGATTGAAAAAATTTAATGTGGCAGCTGGTGTAGAGGCTGTCTTTAGCTTTTTGTCTCAAGTGCTGCCTGTAAAAATCTTGTCAGCACATACGGGAGGGAGGGAATGAGTAAGATGAAGGACATTGTTAGAAGATCATTTCTGTATTCAGATATCTTAAGTTCAGCAGACAAATTCTTAAAATTGACAACTTGTGATTGTCATGTTCCAAGTTTTGATGCTAAACACCATATGTTCATGAAAAAAAGTTTCCCATGTTCCCTTGAAGACTTTGAAATAGGGAGATGGCTGACTCCAGATGCACAAGGCCCCTACTTGAGTTGTATCCAAATCTCAGAAAGTCAAGAGGTTGGAATAACCAAACTGCTCAAGGGTTTGAAACTGAATAAGCTGTGGAGTCCTGATGATGTAACCTGCAGGATATCCTGTCAGCACAGGTACAGTTCCATGAGACGGGAAGATCACTAATGTTACTCTAGTTTATGAGAAAGACAAGTGCTAAAGACCAGAAAAGTAATGCTCTTCTGCCTCACCAGTGTGCAATGTAAACTAATGGATAATGTTGTTAGAACAATAATCGCATTCGCTGTGGCTGTGAAGAGCAGCACAATTTTTGAAAAGGCAAGTCCTGCATAAGCCAGCTGCGGCTCAGACTAGCGAAGGAGCTTCCTGCAAGGTAGAGAAAGGAAAACAGATTGATGCCTTGGTGATGGATTTTTTCAAGTTTAAGGCATTCAGTACACTAAAGATTCTACCATTCAATCCTGATCCACATACTTCATGTATCACTACAGAATCATAGGACTGGACAGGCATGCTAACCAAAAACAGCTAAGGTTATTCTCTGTGAAGTTTTTATTCTTGAAAATATATTTTGAAAGAAAAAGAAGACAATATTTCATGAAATCATATGTGTGTTTTGATAATGTGTCTGTGTTTATGTTATGTAGGTAAATGTTCTTTAAGATGATGATTCTATTATGATCTATGAAGAAGGAAGTTCAAAATTATGTGAAGGAATAAAAAGAAAGAAACAAACAAAAGTGTAAGCATTATGTTGATGTCCAAGTATTACGGATTTCACTGGTAAATCATACATTTATTAGGTACTCCTGGATCATGCGAGAATAAAATTGTGGAAAACTTGCTGCACTGCAACCCGTCTTTAAGTAAAGATAATTGTGAAAAAGTTGTAAGCAACCAGTAAGTATTTAATTAAAAAGATTAAAATTATCTATAAAGAAAGACGGTCAGTTTATTTATGACATTTGTTATCGTACAATCCAGGAAGACGATGAATGGGAAGACTTTGCTGAACAGAAGGAAGTGGATTACACAGGACTTCGGATCCAGACATTGCAAGTAAAGTAAGTGTCTATAATATGACAGAGAAATAAACCAGTTGTTAAAAACAGGCAGGTGAAGAGAGATTGTGCATGTGTATATCTTCCATTCTTTGACCATTTGGAATTTAGTAAGAGATAAATTTGATACTTTTTTTTCTTCTTTTTTGTTGTTGTAAGCATTTTGATGAAAGTTTTCAAAGCTAGGTAGGTCATTTCCTTGGCCTGAACAATTCTGCAGAGTTGCAACAAGGAAAGGGAGGTGCTCCCATGGTTCCCATTAACACATATTTGTCCTTTGCTGACTCACTATGACAGACCTGCCTATCCTATGATTTTTTAGCGTATTTTACGAAATTTGAATAGAAAATATCGAGGATTGACTGCCAAAACCTAGTATCTCGACATTTTGGTGATTTTGACATTTGGTATCAAAAGATCCAGGACATGATACTCTTTCATATCAATGCAATTTTTTTTAAATACGATCAATATTTATCTAGTCATTGATTAGAACCGTAAACAAGTTTAGATGAACAACAAGGAACAGTGACTGCTGAAACAAAGTATCTATTTATGCTATTATTCGTTTTTCAAGAATCTGCCATTCTCACTAAAACGCTGACAGCCGAAACCAAGTATCTCAAGAAGCGATAAAGCTGCGGTCAGTGAGTCAGGCACAGCAACTGTTTACATGACAGCAGAGGGCTCTCCAGTCAAGATACTTGGTTATGGCTGCCCACTTCTTCTTTTTTCGCCTTTTCTTGCTACTAGCAAAACAGATTGAGTTGCGATTCCTTTTCTCTGCTGCCGACTCATAGATATGTGTGGCTGTCAAAAATGTATATGCATGTATGCTCATATTTTACAAAATAAAATGAAGAAAACAAACTTTTTAGATATCAATACTGAATACACACACTTGAGATCACTATACTAAGTGCGGAGCAGTTTTTTTTTTAAAAAGAAAACTTCAATTCCAGTGTTATGACAAGCCTTTAAAACTTTCAAAAGCGTTTTCTGTGAACTTGATGCCATTCCCACTAACTTACTCTTTCAGTGCATTGATGATGTCCTACACCATCTTGCTCATGTTATCAACACCTCTTTGTCCTCTGGTCACGTTCCTGAAATCTTCCGGTCCGCAGTGGTACGTCCATTGATCAAGAAACCTTCATTAGATAAGAATTATCGGCCTGTATCAAATTTGTCATTTCTATCAAAATTATTGGAGAAGATCGTTTTGGAACAAATTCTAGAACATCTCGAAAAGAATCACCTTTTGAATCCTCATCAATCTGCTTACAGACAAGGCCATCGTTGTGAGACAGCACTCGTCCGTATAGTCAATGACCTCCTCTGCGGGCTTGACGATGGGAATGTTTCCTTATTAGTGATGTTAGACCTCTCCGCAGCATTTGACACGATCGATCATAATATTTTGTTCTCACGGCTTCAAACTTCCTTTGGATTCAAAGACACAGCTCTCGACTGGATTATCTCTTACTTGACTGGACGGACTCAGACAGTGTGTGTACAGGGAAGATACTCAGACAGTTCTCCTCTTAGGTACGGTGTGCCTCAGGGTTCTGTACTGGGGCCAGTCCTTTTTGTGCTGTATGCTAGTCCTGTGTCTGACGTCATCAGTGGTCACGCCATGTCGCATGAGAGTTTTGCTGACGATACTCAGCTTCATCAGTCCGCTCCCATTGCTGAAATTGACTCACTGATTTCACGGACGCGGGGCTGCATAGCAGACCTGAAGGACTGGATGACAACCAACAAACTACAACTAAACGACGACAAGACGGAACTCATGTTCGTGACAAGACAGCCTAACCATCCTTCTCTGCCTTCAACTTTCACTATTAATGACTGTACTGTCTCTGTCTCCACCTCTGTCCGCAGTCTAGGGGTCATACTTGACCAATCCCTCTCCTTTGAGAAACAGGTTTCAAATATTTGCAAGATTGCCTATTTAGAACTAAGAAGAATCCGCTCTGTACGTCACCTTCTCTCTACAGATGCTACAGAAACTCTCATTTGTGCATTTGTCTTATCTAGAATAGATTACTGCAACTCACTTTTGGCCAGCCTTCCAAAATACCTGATAGAAAGATTACAGCGAATCCAAAATCATGCAGCCCGAGTCATCTGTAGAGCAGGAAAATATGATCACATTTCGCCTCTACTCCACTCGCTTCACTGGCTATCTGTCTCAAACCGTATCTCGTACAAAATCTCAACTCTCACTTTCTCTGCTCTCTTTGAAAATGAACCTACTTATCTCTCAGATCTCCTTAAAATCTACACCCCCTCTCGACAACTACGCTCCTGTGCTGACGACCGCCTTCTGCGAATGACTCGCTTCAGGACTACTACTGGTGAAAGATCTTTCTCTTTTCAAGCTCCAGCGACGTGGAACAGACTCAGACTGCCAGACTCTCTCAGACATTCAGATTCTATCTCTTCTTTCAAGTCTAAACTTAAAACCCATCTATTTTCTCATAATTAGTCAATGCTGTGGGAAGGGGGGGGGGTACAATCTAACTCATAGCCGTCTGGGCCTTTTCAAATGTAGCGTATTGGAAGGTCTGTGTATGTTCTCTATTATATGTATTTGTATGATTGAACGTTATAGGATTAAGTTTTTGTAGTGATATTTGAAAAATAAGTGAATGTCACACTCGTAGGATTAGGATTTGTTAGTTATTGTAGTAATAGTATTTGTAGTTGGGTGTAAGGTGTATTATTGTATATGAGAAGGGTGAATGTAGTATGACTTTGTAAAGCGCTTAGAGAAATTCGTTTGATTAAGCGCTATATAAGAAACCATTATTATTATTAAAGAGTGAAAAAACAAGATACTAGGTTTCGGCAGTCAACCCTCGATATGATAATATATCGAGTAGGACAAAAATACGAAAATCGGCAACATAGGCTACAAAAAAGAAGTACTATTTTCCTGTTAGAAGACGCGAGTTATTGTCCCTAGTTCCCGTTTGTGCAAGCTCGCTTACACCATGGTCGGCCATCTTTCATAGTGAGCCACTGACACAGATATTCACTAAGAGAATGCTGCCACCAGCAAAATGACGCGTTCATGAGAGTGATGAAGAGCTAGATGTTGAAAAGGTTGCCAAAACAAGGTCTGAGCAAGCTTTCCTGAATGCATACCACGCAAACTTGGAAGTGCTTAGTCCCAGGCTCAAAAAAGGTCCAACTTTGGTGTGGTGCACTTTGTGCGAAACAGGTTTTCATAGCTGCCAACTGCTACGAGATCGACGTAGTTTGCTACGCCAAGAGAATGCTTGCTACGACGCTACTACGATCATTAAATTGCTACGGCGAAACAAAAAAATTCGAAGATACTTTCGTTTTGTTTGGACAGCGCTAAGTAACGTCTATCGGTCTGTCGGAACTGCATTTCCGCTTTCAGTTTTACTGTAGCACGTTGATTTTTTTTCACAATTTGCCCTCTTCCTCTGCTTCATCTCTGTATAATAACATTTATAGATATACTAAGAGTACTGTAGCTTTAATGTGGTCCGTAAAACTGGTTATAGGCCTGATTTCTTTTAGAACGTGCGCAAAATTAAGTTGCTACTGTCAAATTGGAAATGCTACTGTGAAAATTGTGAAATGCTACTGTAAGCCGCATGAGCAGGTTGGCAGCTCTGGGTTTTAGTTGTGCTCATGGAGGGCGCAACGACTGCATAAAGCATGTTTCGTCAAAATCGCATTAAAAAAAAAAAAAAATGAAATGGTGAAAGGAACACCTTCAATCGTACAAGCATTGAAAAAGGCTGAGGCGAAGTCTAGTGGGGGACCTGGAGCAGCAGGCGACAAACGCTGAGATGATGATCATGATGTGTAGGCTGGTGGCTGATGCGAATCTGTCCCTGTCAACACCGATCGCCTTGTTCCCTATTCAAGATGTTTCACAGTCCTGACACTAGTTGCAGCAAAATTGATCAAGGTGTGTCTGTCACTTTAACTTCTACTGTTAATTATCTCCACAGAATTGTGTGAATGAATGACTTGTGAGTTGATTTTAACGTGGTGACAGCCCTGATGTGGCCCTTTGCGGTCGGCTGGGCTATAAGCAACATTATCTTACCTACCCCCCCCCCCCCCCCCTCCCCCTGTCCACATCCCCATTCCCCAAAAACGGGGGGGAGAAGGGTGGGGGGGGGGGGGGGGGGGGGAGGCGGATGGAGTGGCAGCACAAAGAGAAGAAAAAGATCTGGAAAATGAAAACTGTATGAAAGGTATACATGTGTGTGACTGTCTGAAAAAGATCTGGAAAATGAAAACTGTATGAAGGGTATACATGTGTGTGACTGTCTGAAAAAGATCTGGAAAATGAAAACTGTATGAAGGGTATACATGTGTGTGACTGTCTGAAAAAGATCTGGAAAATGAAAACTGTATGAAGGGTATACATGTGTGTGACTGTCTGTCACTTTGTGTGTGTGTGTGTGCGTGCTGTCTCTCACTTTGTGTGTGTGTGTGTGTGCATGCTTGTGTGTGCGTGTGGGGGTGGGGGGGGGGATGAAAGGGAGGAGGGCATTATAGTATTGTTAGTTGGTTGTTTTTTTTAATGAGATTTTCAACTAGATACGTGTAGTCACACATGTGTGAGTGGTGCACTTGTGCTAGTTGGTGTGAGTGTTTTAGTTTTGAGTACAGCGCAGTGAGTTGGCAGCAAGAATTGCGCGATATAAGATCCATGTTAAAGTTTAAGGTAAGAAAAATTCTCTTTTCTGTCATGGAGTACTAAATTTACTCCATGGAATACTAACGGTTCGATTTTGAGGTAGACAGGTCTGCTATGAAAGTATGATGATCAGGGATATATGTTTTTTCATGAACAGGAGTTCAGTGGAATGCACTGAAATTCAGACCTAGACTAGCACAGTTGCAGTTTCCAGTTAAATTCAGAAAATCTGATCACATAGCTGTTCAGTTATCAAGTCAATGAAAATTGTTTTCCAGTACACTGTACAGTTAAATTGCCAACAGAATATGCAGTAGTTACATCAAAGACTCAAACACATCATATTTAATTTTAAGCTCAGAATTATTCTTTTCTACTCTGCAGATCCAAGTTTTTTGTCAGTATCTTTTCATCCGAGTCAGTAAAATACCAATAACAAAGAGTAATCACAAACTCTAAGTAAAAATGTTGTTTCATATGTTGAAATCCTAGTATTTAAGCCTTAACACTTTAATATTATTTACACTTACCTCAATTCACTGTATTGTATCTTACATTCATCATACTACTATTCATAGTATATCGTTTTGTACAATTTTCATGTTTGTTGTTCGTGACGTGTAGAGATGTATTTGTTAACAATTTATGTTTTGTATCATGTATTAATTAAATAAGCATTGCTGTTAAGTTTATTTTATGTATTTGTTTGTGTTCTGGCTTGATTTAACTAGTGCTGCAGCCTGCTTTGAACAGTCTTTAGGAGTGGGAATTTATCAGGTTTTTCTCCCCCTGAAATTCTGCCCCCCCCCCCCCCCCCTCCCCACTTCCCCCTTACCAGAAGGGGAGTCTTAGTTTGAAGGTAATTCTACACAAAAAGAAAACTGTTCCTGGAATTGAAAAAAAGATCTTTATAGAGAGGAGGTCATAATTGAGAAAGTATTTAATGGGAGGTGTTTTTAAAAGAAAAAAATCTGTTACTGGCTATACACAAACTCTTTTGTCTTTGTATCAAAATCAATATTAATATAACGTGTGATTTTCTTGCACAGTTCAGGTACCTTGCTAAAGTTTGAGTAATACATGAACTAGGTAGTGCTGTTTCCTAATTTATGAATTCAGCAAAAATAGTCTCTGATTCGGCTTCATTCCATTTATAATCCATGTAATCTTCAGCATGAATGAGAGAGAGTGAAGTGGTACAACAAGAGAAACAATGTCAACATTCCTTGAAGAGTGTTGACCAACCAGAATTTGGTGTAGTAGGGTTAAAACAAAATAAGGAGAAAAAAAGAACAGTGGTCTTTAATAAAAAGATTTTCAAACTTTTAGCCCCTGAAGAGGAAATTTATCTGGTTTGCATTGAAGATGACATGAATTATTAACAGAAAGAGCAGGGTATTTCATGCATTAGGCATTGATATTACCAAGTTCATGTAGATTGCAAAATTTTGTGCAGAACATGAAATATGCTGGAACTTGGATTATGCGTAACATTAGTAAAAATGCAACTTGCTTGGTGGGTAGAATTAGCAAAAGCCTTTGCCTGTCTGGCATATGCCATGGTTCCATATAAGGTGTAACTGGAGGCAGTTGAAGCCCTACTTTTGAAATTTGAAACACATTATGTTTCAGACAGGGGGTCTTAATGATGTACAGTGTTTTGCTTGCAGTTGTAGGGGATCTGCTTAACACCAATTTTTGTCAGATTTAACAATTGAGTTGTTTTTGCACTTGCACATAAACAAAAATCTCATTTGCATTGTTGCGAGTCAGTGTGCATGTCAGATTCTTTTGTCAAAGTGTTTGCATAATGCATTGACATTAATTATTTGAATTAAACATAACAGATCTAATTTGGGAAAGAAAATCAAGTTAATGAGTTTGACCTGTGGTCTGAACAGTTTTAAGGAACAATGCATGGATTAATATGGGTATGTCTGAAGTCTGAATTCAGACAGTTTGATGAAGATTCAAGCAGGCATCATTCAGAAGACTGAACACTGTTGATATTTGATGTGATATTTGAGCTGTTAACTTACATAAGTCACCATGAAAAGGTTTCAGAGGTTTATGGTTCCACATCTGTCAGTACCACGACTAGCTTCAGGAATCTACCAGCCTCAGACAGTTCTTTACTTCAACCCAGCAGGCATGCCCACTCTACTTTTTGGATAGTTTACATTCTTTTTCCCACCAAGCATTTTGTTGGAATGGTAAAATGTGGAAAGAAGGATATTTGGGAAAAGTTGCACTCTCGTATTGATCGAATGGAAGGAAGTGCAACTGGTCAGGAATAACTGTACTGTGCATTGCTATCTATATCATTCAAGGGCAGTTCATTCCCCTCTCCTTCCTCTTCCATCTTCATCTTTTTCTAACACTGTTTAAGTGGAATGCCAGCATGTAGCACATCCTAGTATAAATTGTGAATGGTTGTCTTATATATGTACTGTGATTTCCAGGTTATAGGCTCTTATTCTTTTTTTAACAACACGTACCCATGCATCTGCCACCTTGGCAGCAGCCTGCTTTTATAATTTTCTGCAACAAAACCAATGCTTTTTTTGTCAGTCTGCAGTTTTACATTCAACTTGGTCACCAACTTTTAGGGTCAGCAACACAACCAACAGATACAGATTTTTTTATAGCTCCGCCAAGTGCTGATTGCCAAAGTTCTGACAATACAGCGAAATTTAAAGACATTATTTACATGTTTGATCTGGTACATTCTGTGACTGAACCCACACATGTGCATGGTCATATTGTAGACCTTGTGTTATGTTTTAGCCATGATAACATTGTGCTGTCCACTTATGTATGCCATGATCTCACGTCTGATCATGTATCTGTCCTATGTGAACTAAATGTTGAAAAACTTTTAAGCACCGCACTACCAGATTTAATATTAGCTCCATCCATAAGATCGATAACTCAATATTCAAATCTGAATTAGACTGTATGATAACATCTGATATGTCTCTTAACTGATCTGAACTTTTCCCTGTGCAACTTGCTTGACAGACACGCCCCCCTCCATCAGCTTTCACTTTGGGAAGACAGAGCCATGTTTTGGTACAGTCGCCCCACAACTGTCCGGATTAAAACGTAAATGTCGCCAGGCAGAAAGGTCTCACTGTTCATAGGCAGATGTACAACTTTATTAAATGGAACATTGCAGACTTAGTTCAAAAAGCTAAGACTAGTTTCTTCTCAACACAGATCTCAGCAGCAAGACGTGTAGGGAACTCTACTGCAATATGAACCAAATTCTGGGCGAAACGAAGACTGCTGTATTTCCCACCAACGTAGTTCCCTCTATACTACCTGATATGTAGAATTTTTTCTGAGAAAAAATAGTTACTATCCATAACGCATTATCTCCTCTAGTCCTTTACGAGTTAATCCACTTATTTCGGCCCAACTTTGTCCAAGTTTGGACCAGTTACCACTCAGTTTGCGAAAGAGATTCTCCAGAAAACCGCAAAAAAAAGCATGTGAACTTGATCCTATCCTGACATCCCTTCTTTATGAAAATCTCGATTCCCTACTACCTGTCATCACAAATATTTTCAAGTCTCTCTAGAGTGGTTCAGTCCCTGATGACTTCAAAACTGCTATTGTGAAGCCTCTTTTGAAAAAATCATCACTCGATCCAAGTGAATTGAAAAACTTCCGACCAATCTCCAATCTCCCTTTCTTGTAGAAAATTATAGAGAAATTGGTCCTTCATGGCGGGATAAAAAAGGGTCATACACACAAAACTCCACTGCCTGGCTATACAGGGAGTGTCCGCAGGAGTATCAGCCTGCGTACGCAGAAAGAAAAGAAAAAAGGTCCTTCATCAATTATTCCAACATCTTGTGAATAACCTTCTCAATCTCAGTTTCCACCAGTCAGCCTACCATGCTGGACATAGCACAGAAACTACTCTCATCCGAATCTTGAATGACATTCTGACATCTCTTGATGACGGCAAAGTATCTGTTCTTCTCCTCGACCTGTCTGCAGCTTTCGACACAATTGATCATGAAATACTCCTTTCACGTCTGACCACAAACTTCAGCATATGTGACATGGCACTAAATTGGTTTAGATAGTATCTGTCAAACAGACAGCAGTTTGTCTTTATGTAGTTATTGATGAGAAACGGTGTTCTAAAATGTCATCAAACTTTTGTGTTCCCCAGGGATCTATGCTAGGTTAATTGCTTTTCATAATGTACACAATGCCCCTCACTGAGATCATTAACAGCCATTCATTAAGTAATGTTCGCCGGTGACACTCAGCTTGAACATTCTGACATGCTAGATAACTATGACAGTCTCGTAAGAAATCTTCAGGATTGTGTCTCTGATATCAAACAGTGCATGTCTAATCAGAAGCTGAAATTAAATGATGATAAAACAGAAGCTATCTGGTTTATAAAACACTCTCAAGCTCAAGACCCATGTCTTCATCCGTCAATAGTCCTAGGCTCCACTGACATTTATGCCATTTGTTTGTGACCTTGGCTTCTATCTCGATTGTGATCTCACCCTGAAACACTACATAGCAAAAATCTGCCAAGCATCCTTTCTTGAACTCTGTCGCATCAGCTCTATCAGACCTTTCCTTACAGAACAGGTTACGAAGACGTTGGTGTCTTCCTGCATTCTGTCAAGATTAGATCATTGTAACATTCTTCTCTTTGATGTACTCCAGCCACTACAGTGTGTTCAAAATTCAGCTGCTCACCTTATCTGCAAGGTGCCAAAACAACATCATACATCATATCTCTTGAAGAAATTACACTGGCTCAAAATCGAGCTCAGAATTCAGTATAAGTCTGCGTGTCTGTGTTATAAGGTTATCACAGGTGAAGCGCACATGTACCTGTCTCTCTGATCGCTTTGAAATATATTCGTACACGTCCCCTCCGTTCTTACTCTGATGACTGAAATTTTCCAATTCCCTCCCACAACCAAAAGCAGCACAGTTCTAAAGCATTCTCATTTTCTGTAGCAATATTCTGGAATTCACTACCTTTCTGTCTACATCATGCCCCTTCCTTCCCAACTTTCAAGTCTGCACTTAAAACGTATCTGTTCAAACGCCAGTAGCAGAATACCACCTGAAGTAAATTACTAAAGTACTACATCAGTACATGTCACTTGCACACTTTGCTTGTGTATGAATGAGCTGCTCACAGTGTTACATAGTGTGTTTATGTATGCAACATTATGTCCCAGTGCGTGTGTGTGTGCGTGTGTGCGCGCATGCTGTGTGTTTGTGTGTCGTGTATTTTTTTAGATGTTGAATTGTTAAAACTTGTAAAGTGCCCTATAGCCTACGTTGTTAGGATGGGCAGTGACACTACAGAAAGTGTCCTCATTATTATTATTATTATTAAAGTTGTGTGTGAGGTGATTGTTCCTAAAATGAATTTTATTTCTTTGCACAAGTTTCGATGAAGGACCTCTTTAACTTCATCACTATTTTCATTTCCAAAATAATCTGCTTTTTTGTGATATTTGACAATTGATGTGATACTACTGCAATTGTTGCTGAACAAAGCTACTTCAAGCACTGTCTTTCTTTTTCTTTTTTTGTGTGTGTAAAAACCCTCCAATCAAATTCATTTTAATTCTTATCCCAGGCAGCGTGGGGTAAAAATGTGGCTGAATCATCACTGGTTCCTGTGAAGTAGATCAGTAATAGATGTTAAAACACGTGACTTGTTCTTCAAATTCTTCAGAATACACAAACTTTGTTGACATAGTGTTGCGCTGCTCTCTTTATTTATCAGTTTGTATTGCTGTTTTCTTGCAGCTTACCTACAGGTTGCAGCCAATTTTGTTTTGTTTTGTTTTGTTTTAAATACATTTTTGGCATGTGCAGCTTTATGCCAGTGCACTAATAGCCAGGGAATGACAGTAATTATTTGTATCTGGCATTTTTCTGTTTTCTTCCACCTGCAGGGTGGGGTCTGCTTGTTAAACAGTGTTGTCAGGTTATTATATCAGCAGAAATTGATGATACGGTACATATTTTCAGGGAGGAGGAAGAAAAAGAAGCTGCAGAGTCGGAGGGGGAAGGAGAGGGTGGAGAGAGGGAGGAGGGGCGTGACACTGTGTCTGGACCCTGGAACACTTCCGGTGCCCCACCGCCTGCCCCACCAGGTAAATTCATGCATGAAAATTTGTTTCCAGATTGTAAAAGAAGTTTTTAATCAATCTTTAACCAGCTTGTCCATCAGATGCACTGATTCTTGATATTTTGCAGCATCAGGTTTTAGTTGTCACTCTGAAAATATTCTTAATATCATGACTTTTGAAGCAAATCTCTCGCTTCTTTTTTCGCTAAGGTAAAACAAAAAAAAAAAGATTGTGGTTTACATTTGCTCTGCATGTTTCTTGTTCCAGTGTCTTGTAAGGTCTAGTATTCCTGCCGTACTATCACCTGAATCGGAGTAGAAATTAAATGTCAGTGCTGAATCTTCATGTGGCAGTTTGACTATCTTGCACCTCTCTTTGATTGAAGAAAATTATTTAGACCTGATTATACAAAAGATTAAGAAAATGTCATTGATTTTAGGAGGAAACCATGCATTATATTAATAAGATCTTTTGATTCAAGGGATGAGAGTCGAGCAAGTGTGTTAGTATGAATATTAAGGGACAATTATTGACAATAAGTTAATAAGTGAAATTTTGCTGCTATTGGTAATCTGATTCTTATATCAGTTTAGAATTTAGTGTCTAGAGAAAAGTTTCAGAAACCTTGATGTCACTGGAGCAGTACTGCTGAGACTTTACAAATGTTTTATTTAGTAAAGTGGAACTTCTTCATGCATTTGTTGGTATGGCAGTTTGAATGTTAAAATCAAGAAACTGTGGAACAAAATAGTGTTTCAGTAAGAAGATTGTGGGAATGGAAATATGAGGATGGTGTGAATGTGCTGTATGGATGGCGAGTAGAAAGGTGTGAGTGATTTCAAGTGACAACAGACATGAGCTCAGTAAATAGTATGTGGTTTTACCCAAAGGAATATGGTACTAGACTCTCATATTCAAGACTCTTAGAGAAACTGGATTTCTTTTATCCCACATTTCGATTTTGATGTTGAACAAGTGAGTGTGTGCATGCTCATCTGTGGGTATGTGGACAGTTTAATTAAGATATAAAGTATTTGTAATCCGCTAGCTGTTTTGAACTCGTGTCACATTGTGTGAGTTGGTATTGGAATTCTTAAAGGTCTACTTTAGAGATTTTCGATAATTTGTTAAAAACAGGTCTACATGTCATATAACTACAGTATGGTATTCATTTTTCAAAGAAAATCGCCGGAAGAATTTAATAGATAAAAAACAACTTTTGCACACCTGTTCAAACCCCGCGCGGTAGACCGAAAACTGTGACGTCACTTGATGGAGTGGCCGTCAGCCGCGACCTACACAACATGGCAACGCCAAGTGAAATCAACACGAGTTGCGATCCCCCACAGCCTAAAAAGTCACGAGGGGGGGCAGATATTGTGCTGTAGGCGAGTACAGCAGCTTAGCAGAAGACGGATATTCTTTGCACACATTTCCATCTGATCCAGGTACTCGAAAGAAGTGGATTCGGTTCGCGCAAACATGCCGGGCCGCTAAGTTCTTTTTACCACGTCAGTTCCAGCTGGACCGCGGAAACAAGCTATTCCGACAATTGCCGAGCCTGTTCGAGTGGATCAAAAACTTTGTCTGCATTGTGCGCGTATACTTTGAAGGCAGAATGGTAAGCTCGTACAGATGAGCACGATAGTCGCGCGTTTATTCTGTTCTTATATATGGACAGATCACACTTGTTAAATTGAATGAACGCGTTAAGGCTTGAGGAAGGAGAATCTCCGCTTGCCGTCCACGTGTGATCGCATCAAGAAGTCAGTAGGTAGCCTCCCTCGAGACTTCGGTAAAGTCCGTATGCCTTCGAAATGCTGTGTTCGGGCGTCCAGCTGGAACTGAATAGCTCGTTTCCGTGGTCCAGCTGGAACTGACGTGGTAAAAAGAACTTAGCGTTCAAACTGATAAGGTAAAGGCCTTGCAGAAATATCCCCAGAGTCACATTGGCTGTCGCAATCATAGTCACTGCTTTTCCATGATAAATTAAATTCCGAGCGAGATGTGCAAGAACCATCAGAATCGCTTTCTGTTGCCGTCGCTGACACTCATGTGACATCACATCCAAGAGCAGTTAAACCATGCCAAGATTTAGTTGATTACCTCCCGTTTTCTTGATTACAAGTGAAAATGCCCACTTTCGCAGATCGATTTCGTGTGATCGGGAGCGAATCGGATGTTTATTTTACCAATTTATCAAACATTTCATATTTCTGCATAAGCTGACCAATTATCGAAAACCTCTAAAGTAGACCTTTAATGTGGATGCCCATGCTTGCTTGTGCAGAAGCATAGATATTTACTGTGCGCTTGTATGTATACAAGCATGTACATATATATGAGAGGTGTAGGTATATTATTTAATTACACATACTTACCATGGCTCACTAATGCAATAAGCGACAGTGGTTTGCTATCCCTGCCAAGTACACAAAGTCTATACGGACAAGAACCCGGAAGGGGCTTCGTGCCTTACGCATGCCCAGATCATTCCTTTTTTTTTGGTAGCCATATTCCCTGCAAGCCTCATGCACCCCGAGCAGCTAATTTTACTTTTTCTCGCAATTGATTGATTGTTGTTGCTGATTTGTTGTTCTTGATTGATTGTTGTTGCTGATTTTGTTGTTCTTGCATATGCTTTTGCTTAAGGGAGAAACATACGTGAAGCATTTGGGTGGCAAAGCCAGGGTTCGGAAGATTTCGTCTGTTAATCTCTCCAACTCGCAGGCTGGTGCTTTTTCTAGTGTACCGAAGCCCTCCTTCTCTTCATCGCTCTCTCTCCCTTCTTGTTCTCTTACTTTCCAGGGGTCTCCTCAACTCAGCTGCAGTTCTGTCGATCCCATGCAGGGTTCCCCTCAACTCAGCTGCGTTTTGGTTGAGGCGACGGCAAGCCCGTCCTCACCCCACTCACATTCTCACAGTGATTGACTCAGCTGCGGTTCTGTCGATCTCGTTCCTGCAGCCTGTGTACAGCTCAGCCAAGGCTCTGCTGCACACATCTTGGTCGCCATGGCCGAGTCATGGATGCAGGTTTCCCCTTCTTCAGGGGATAAAGGGTCGGGTGAGGCACAGTCTGAAGGCTTGGCCATTTCTTCACCCTCTCGACTGATTTCAGGCCCGTTCCTACCAGCGTGGCTGTCGGCCGAACCAAGGGAGACACACACCCTTTTCAGTTGTCTGACACTCAGTCAGCCCCGGTTGTCTCCCTTCCTCCCCCCTTGCCTGGCTTAGCCCAGGCTCCTACTTCTGTCTCCTATGCAGGACAGAGTGCCTGGTTTCCTTGGCACATGCAGGCAACATGCAGGTGGCTTGTCCCTCAGGGTACCCCTTTGCCGGATTGGGCCAGCAGGCACAGCTTCATCCCCCCTCGGGCTAGCAGGCACAGCCTCAGCCCGCCCCCCCCCCCCCCCCCCCCCACTCTCTGCGGTAGGGCAGGCACAGCTTCAGCCCCCCTCTGCGGTAGGGCAGGCACAGCTTCAGCCCCCCTCTGTTGTAGGGCAGGCACAGCCTCAGCCCCCCTCTGTTGTAGGGCAGGCACAGCCTCAGCCCCCCTCTGTTGTAGGGCAGGCACAGCCTCAGCCCCCCTCTGTTGTAGGGCAGGCACAGCCTCAGCCCCCCTCTGCGGTAGGGCAGGCACAGCCTCAGCCCCCCTCTGTTGTAGGGCAGGCACAGCCTCAGCCCCCCTCTGCGGTAGGGCAGGCACAGCCTCAGCCCCCCTCTGTTGTAGGGCAGGCACAGCCTCAGCCCCCCTCTGCGTAGGGCAGGCACAGCCTCAGCCCCCCTCTGTTGTAGGGCAGGCACAGCTTCAGCCCCCCTCTGCCGTAGGCAGGCACTGCCTCAGCCCCCCCTGTTGTAGGGCAGGCACAGCTTCAGCCCCCCTCTGGTAGGGCAGGCATAGCTCAGCCCCCTCTGTTGTAGGGCAGACACAGCTCAGCCCCCCTCAGGCCCAGGCATACCTCAGCCCTCTGTTGTAGGGCAGGCACAGCCTCAGCCCCCCTCTGTTGTAGGGCAGGCACAGCCTCAGCCCCCCTCTGTTGTAGGGCAGACACAGCCTCAGCCCCCCTCTGTTGTAGGGCAGACACAGCCTCAGCCCCCCTCTGTTGTAGGGCAGACACAGCCTCAGCCCCCCTCTGTTGTAGGGCAGACACAGCCTCAGCCCCCCTCTGTTGTAGGGCAGACACAGCCTCAGCCCCCCTCTGTTGTAGGGCAGACACAGCTCAGCCCCCCTCTGTTGTAGGGCAGACACAGCCTCAGCCCCCTCTGTTGTAGGGCAGACACAGCCTCAGCCCCCTCTGTTGTAGGGCAGACACAGCCTCAGCCCCCTCTGTTGTAGGGCAGGCACAGCCTCAGCCCCCCTCTGTTGTAGGGCAGACACAGCCTCAGCCCCTCTGTTGAGGCAGCAAGCTCACCCCCTGTGTTGTAGGGCAGACACAGCCTCAGCCCCCCTCTGTTGTAGGGCAGACACAGCCTCAACCTCCCTCTACGGTAGGGCAGACACAACCTCAGCCCCCCTCGGGCCAGCAGGCATAGCTTCAACCCCCCTCTGCAGTAGGGCAGAACTCTCAGCCCTGGGCACCATGGCCCCTCACATGGCTCGATGGCTCTCTGCCATGGGACTTCCCCAGCCCCCTGCCCTGGGGTTTCCCAGGTGGCCTAGCTTTATGCCCGGCGCTCCAGCAGCGAAGGCCTCTCCTTTGCCTGCCCCCACCGGCCAACCCGGCGGCAGACTCCTCTCCAGGGGTTCCAGCAGGGTCAGGCCACCTAGAACCGTCGGGTTTACCCCCACGTTCCTCCACACCCAGGTCGGTCACCTCCTCTGCCTGCAGTTCTGAGCAGGTATACTCGGAGTCAGAGGATGAGAACTACATACCCTCTTCCTTCTCCTTCAGTGACTCGATGGCCCACCTGGCTTCCTACATGTCCAGAGCCGTGTCCACCTCCCAAGATGTCTGGGCTCCCTGTCCTTCGGCAGCTGAGCTCGCCTTGGGTGCTTTTCCTCACTCCGCCCCTCTCACCTCTCTCTTTAAGGAGTCAGGCATGGTAGCCGACTCTGTGAGGAGGGCACAAAGTAGGGTTAGGGGCACAGAGGCACACCACATTCCTCCTGGTTCTGTTCCTGATTTCCCAGGGGCCTGGCCATGTGTGAAGTTCCTGAAGCCGGAGAGGCTCCCATTTGCACGTAAGGCCTTTAAGGCCCATGACTCTATCCCAGACTCCCACCTTGCCCTTTCCCTAGAGAACTTCCTCCTTTTGCAGGAGAGGTCTCGGTCTCAGCAGGAGGTCATTTCCTGTTTCTCTCTGGGATATTATGGCCGAATCTCTGTGGTCCCCAAAGCTTCTGGGGGTTGGAGACCTGTTCTGGATCTCTCGCCCCTAAACAGGTTCCTCCGAGACTTCCACTTTCAGGTGGAAACCCCCATGTCAATCCAAGATGCTATGCACCCAGGCGACTGGGCGGTATCCATCAACCTGAAGAATGCATACTTCCACCTCCTGATCCACCCAAGGGGCAGGAAGTATCTCCAGTTCATTTGGATGGACCGGGTCTTCCAGTTCAGGGCCCTTCCCTTCGGTCTGGCCCCAGCCCTGTGGGTGTTCATGAAGGTCGCCCGGGAACTTTGCATGCACGTTCAGGAGAGGGGAATCCGCCTCAAGGTCTGTCTCGACAATTGGCTTCTCCTGGCCTTCTCCAGCACTCTGTGCTCCCAAAGAGCTCTCCAGAAGTTTTTCTGTCAAGACTTGGGGTTTGTTCATGATGGGGAGAAGTTAGACCTAACCCCGCGGCAGCAATTCCAGTTCCTGGGCATGTCTTTTGACACGAGGTGGTTGGTATCTCCAACCCCGAGCGTCTAGTACACCTTCAGGTCCACTTAGCCCACCTCCTGTCTGGATCAGGCACCGGCCAGGAAGTTGGCGTCCCTTGTGGGATTGATGGAGTTGTTGGACCCCTTGTACCTCTTGGTCGGCTCCACAAACGCCAGTTCCAATGCCAGTTTCGGAAGCGTTGGTCCAAGACGTCACAGTCTTGGAACCTTCTGGTTACTCTCAGACATTGGTTCCAAACCTCAGTGATCCAATGGCACTCCCAGTCCTGGTTATCCCAGGGAGTCCCCATCACGCCTCCCTGTCCTCAGGAGTACTTATACACAGACGCGTCCACCTCCGGGTGGGGGGCCCACATAGGTTCTCTGATGGCCGCTGGACGATGGCCAAAGGAGATGAGTTCCTGTCAAATCAACCTGCTAGAGCTGGAGGCGGTTTTTCAAGCCCTCAGGGAGTTTCTTCCCTTTCTGACAGTAAACGCGTTCTCCTCAACACGGACAACACAGTTGTGACTTGTTACGTCAACAAGTGGGCGGGGTATGGGTATGCTCACTCTCCTTGTCCCTGAGGGCGGAACAACAACTTCTCTGGTGTGAGGATCAGTCCATCCGGATCTCGGCCAAGCATGTTCCAGGGAAGATCAACATTCTAGCGGATTCCCTCAGCAGGTTGCACATGATCCTTCCTTGGAATGGACTCTTGTCCATTCGATCCTGGAACCAGTCTGGGCTGCGTGGTTCAAACCACAAGTAGACATGTTTGCGACCAGGTTCAACCGCCGCCTCCAGCTCTGTGTATCCCCAGTTCCGGATCCGGAGGCTCTGGCAGTGGACGCTCTATTCATCCCATGGTCGGGCCTAATAGGCTATGCCTTCCCGCCCTTTCCCATCCTGGGAAAAGTTCTACGGAAAGTGAGGGAAGACTTGGGCCACACCGGCCCAAGCATGATTTCTGGATCTGCTACACCTGTCCCACAAGCCTCCGATAAAGCTCACCCAGACAACAAGGTCCCTGCTCCAGCCACGGTCAGGCATTCCACATGGCAATCCAAACATGCTAAACCTTCATGCCTGGCTACTGAGCGGGACGCACTGTCTACACAATCCACTTCCCCCACAGTAATTGGCCTTCTGGAGCAAGCTCACGATCACAGGACGGGCACACAGGGGGTATACAGTGTCCACTGGAACGGCTGGCTGTCTTGGTGCTTCTCCCATGCGGTGTCACCCCACCTCCCCTCTTGCTTTGAGTTAGCGAACTACTTCACCTTTCTTTCATCTGAGAAAAAAACTTACAGGTCCTCTGTGAGGGTTCACAGGGCTGCTATGTGCACCACCATCTGCCAGTTAGGCGGCCTTTCCTTTGCGGACGACCCACTTCTGCGGGATCTCATCAGGGGAGCTGCTCTGCAAGAGGCTCGAACCCCCCCCCCCCCCGCCGTACCCCGGCGTGGGACCTGTTTCTAGTCTCCTCCCTGAGTCTCCGTCCTTATGAGCCCATCAGGGAGTGTTCTTTGAAGTTCCTCTCCTTCAAGACGGCCTTTCTGGTCACACACACACACACGCACACGCACACGCACACGTACACGCACACACAAACATGATGACTATTTCTTTGCTACAGACTTTAAAGCTGCCAGAATGGACTGCGGTCCTTAGAAGTCTAACATATGATGCATTTTTTTTCATACGAACCAATGTAGTCATCTGCATGACATTTATTCAGCAACTTTATTGATACATATTAACATAATTTTTTTAATAATCAAATGAACACACATAATTTGAATTACCTTGTCAGACTTTAATAGTGAAGGAAAAAAAACCCATGCCTTTTCATAGCTACTAATGCTTGCATTAATAGTAATGCCGAAACATAAATGCTTGCAGATTTTCATGCGCTGTTTTTCACAAACATTTTTTACAGACACTGTCACACATTATTATGGATCCTGTAACACATATTCCATTTCGAAGTACTAATGGTTCTCTGTAACATATAATAGGCTCAGAGCCAAAGTGGTGTTTGTCACACAATCCCATTCAAATGCCTCACAATTTACCCAAAACATCAGTATGAGTATAACTTGTGTAGGGTATGATTACTTCATAGGAGTATAGACACGTAGAAGTGTCAATGTTTATGGGAATAGAGTGTATTTTAGATAACCTGAGAATATCTTTGGGAGGTAAAATATGAAGATGCAAAGAAGTTCAGAGGTAAGAATTCAGACTGTAATATAGGGCCTAGAAATATGTTTGTGTGGCATTCCTTGAATGTTTTAAATGGCTGTTTCGGTCTCCGTCCATTTGTCTGTTTCTTGAATGAACCCTACATTATACATCTTTTCCACAAGGTTTGCTGCAATACCTTTGGGGCGATGTGTTGACGCTCTCACCCATACATTTTCTTTCAGTTGCGGCTGCCGCTCCATCTCCTGAACCAGAAGAGAAGAAAGAGAATACGGCCCCCAAAAAGTATGTCCCTCCTGCTCAACGACAGGCGGCCATTACAGCAGCAGCCAATCCCATCAGTCGTCGCAGCAACAAGAAAGCTCCCAACATCCAGAGCGAAGTGGACTTTCCCACGTTGGGTGGAGCGCCAGCCGTATCAGCTGGTTCTGCATGGTAAGATAATGTTTATGGTTTTTTGTTGGTAAACTTTTTTGACTGTCTTTCTGCCCTTATCTGCCATTACAAGTTATCTCCAAATTTTAAAAAGTTTATTTATTTTTTTCATTTTCTATACATTTATTATTTATTCATTAATTTTCAATGTCATGATTTCATATCTTCCAAAAGTTTGTTTTTCAGTTTATCAAAAATCAGTTATGGCATATCCTCTTAACAGCAAGTCCACACATGTAACCATACGTGTACATGCATAAGCACACACAATCATATACATAGCTGCATACTCCCACATGCTGGGGCATACACACAAGATTCAAGTTCCAATTTTGATTAATCCTTTGACCCTAATAAGGGTTGGAGGGAAAGAGTTCAATAATGCTTAACCAACATCACATGAATCAAAAAGAAAATGAAAGGCTCACATATGTACACAGATTTGTTAAGAGAAAAGAAAAGCGGTGTTGTGTATCACATTGAATGTGAGGAGTGCAGTGAAGACTATATTGGAGAAACTGGTCAGCCTTTGAAAACAAGGCTAAATGAACACACTACCAAAACTTCTTCTGCATATTATGAATATCTGACAACAACAACCCACCGTACCAACAAGTTTCAAGCCACCATAATTGCAGCTGAAACACAGTTCACAAAAAGGAAAGTGAAAGAAGCAATAGAAATCATGGAGAGAAAACCAACCTTGAACAGAGACTGTGGCTATGACCTGCCCCCTATTTACAAGTGTGTGCTGAACACCAATCACTCCACCAGAGATGACAACTCAGAGGACACCAGCATCCACCACAACTACCAGTCAGAGTCAGTCTGGGCTGATGAAGACCAGCAGTAGCTGGCCGAAAATTTCCTTCAGGTAAATTTCATTAGACTGTGAGTCAGAACACACAGAAACATGAATAACCCGGAGTCGGAAAGTGTCTTTGCTCAGATTTGTTAGGGATGTGAGAATGCATATCTGTCAAAAACCTATAACATGGAAATCGAAAAAGTAAATGAGCAAACAGTACACCAAAAATGATATAATTTCAGTGAAGTGGATCAAATTTGCTGATTTTTGTCGATGACTTTTACCAGCAGACAAGAAACTGCAAAGATTTCATGTTGATTTTGGGGTGGACATACTCCTTGAAGATCTGAGTTTTTATGTGTGTGTGTGGTGTTTTTTTTTTTTTTTTTTTTTTTTACATTCAAAGATAAATGGAGTTCATCTCCAAGAGCACCCATCTCACAATTTTGACAAATATAGTTTTCACATGGAGTTCTGTTTTATCTGCTGAACTCAGTTTCAGGTTTATGTCATCTGGACTGGACCTTAATTAACAGGAAGATGAACATATGTGGTAACCACATTATGTAATGTCCTTGCTCACAACATTTCCAAAAAGTTTCTTAACAAAATACATTTAATGCTTAGCTCTAACTCAGTTTCCCAGTTATAATGATCATAAAGAGCTAACGTCACATTTTTACAAGAAGAGAGTTGTGACTCGTGGAGAAAGTCAAAACTGAAACTCAGTCCATAGTGAATGAGACACATTGTTAACTTGTAGGTCATGAAGAATGGAGTGTAATGTAGAAGAATAGTTTGAATCACTTGAAATCAACATGCACCAAAAGTGTATCATCCTGCTATTAACCAATACAGAAACAAGAAATAAACCAGTGTCCCCATACAACATGGTAGTCATGCAACGAAAACAAACTTTCAGCTCCTCGAGTTCCACAATCATCCAGTAAAACAGGAAGTTAAATGTTTCATATAATTCTAAAACAATTCTTACAGGTACATCTTGATGTCTGGCAGCTTGAATCGCAGCAAAGATTGCCTTTTGTGCTTTCTCTTGCAGTTTTTTGCTTTCCTTTGTAAATGTTTCCATTTTTAGAAAACTCATGTTCAAGGTATTAGAAAGAACAAACAGTTTCAAATATTGTGTTGAAATTGTTTCTGAAATGGAATACTACAACTTTAGTGTTACTGTCATTTACTACAAGCTTTCATAATCTACAATAATTAAGTCATGCATTCAAAGCGCTCCTTAAACCAGGTTTTGTGTTTGAAAATGAAATAGTATGAATCACATATAATAAAATTACAGGTGGACAGGATTTCTTAAATTCATGCTGTCAATATTTAGTCCCAAATCTAAGCTTAGAGTAAATGTAATCAGCCAAACAGTGGTCTAAATCATTAATAGAAATAAAAACAGGTAGAGAGATGAATTTTTTTCCTTGTTGCACTCCATGACGGCTTCTGATTTACAACACACACACACACACACACACACACACACACACCACACACACACACACACAAAACACACTTGCATGCTCACATGGTCACACTCTCGCACACAAGCAACTGTAGAAACACAGACAGTGTTAGTTGGTGGATGTGCGTGTTGGTTATCTGCTCAGTCATGTCCATGAGACCCTCTTCTCCGTTGCACTGCTGTTTCATTGCTTTGCAGATGTGGCATAGTACATACACACTAGCCTGCAGCAGTGACACCTTGATGAAACTGAAGCTGCCATTAGCCTGTGAAGGATGGTCTAACATATTTGTTCCTGCATGGGTAATTCAGGAAAGCTTGAAAGTTCAGATGGTGTCTGCTCAAACGGAAATGGCTGCCATTTGCAAAGTGCTTCTATTTGAGCCAAAAACATTTTTAGAACACTGTTTCAGTTCTTGTCAAGCATGTTGAGTGACCGAGACTTTCCATTTATCATGACTGCGCAAGATTTATGTGGGAGCACATGCAACACTGAATCATTGAAGATGGATCAGAACGCAATGTAGCCTATGTGTGTGTTTGCTATTGCTTCTTATTTCAGTGACATTGTATCATGACCTAGAACTAGTAGAAGTGGGCAATTGGTATCAATGTCACAGATCGAATCAGAATTTTTGGAAAGCAGGTGTTGACCGTAATGATCATTGAAAACATTATCTGAGCAGAGAACAAACACATGTACAGCAAACAATTTCCGCTACAATATTTTCATACATACTTGGTGCCTGGGCTTGCCATATTTTTCTGATTTTTTTTTTTTTAGATTAACATAGTGCCCCACTTTCACATGTTTGTGCTGAACTATCAAAAAGCAAATAAAATAAAAAGAAAAACTTTAGTAGGTAATATGTATGCTATGTAAGAGAAAATGATTGCAGTTGAGATGTTAAAAATAGGGAATGAAAAGTGAAATAGAAATAGAAAGAAGATGTTTTCGAGCTGTGCATTCGATACATTATCATCACCATCTGTTTATGCCTCTACTGTAAAAGCTTAATCTCTTGTCATCACTCAGGCTTACTCTTTTCTCATCGCCCAGTTAAAACATATCAAAGTCACTACCATTGTCTGTTGCACAGTTCATCATGAGAAAGCTAATCAAAATATTGCATTTCTCCACCATCCCTGTGCCTGTGTCCTCTCTCCAGCGCCTCATACGTTTTTGCGCTCACCAACCTCTCCTACAGCAGGAAAGGGGGGAGGGGGAGTCTTGCACCGTGTGCATTCTTAAATGGTGCCCCATGAACAATCTGGTCAAGGACAAATGACATGCAATGATGACATGGCGTGTGAAGTCTAATGTGCTTGCAGTGAGAACTAGTTTTCCAGTCTGCAGGAATGAAATCAGGGTTTTGTATAGCCCACTTTTTTTTTGTCTCTCCATTAATGAGGTAAGAATACATCAAGTCCGCAATATCGCTTGCCATGATGAAGGAGATATGTAGCTTACGATACTAGAGAGAGGAGGTCAGCAAGATGAAGTGCAGGTTTACCGAATCAAAAACCAAACTGTCAGAGTGAATGAGCATTTACCCTTGACACATGGAACCACTGAGCATTAAGAAAATAGGAAAGCAGACGGGGAAAGAGCTTATGACAACCTCAGTGTTCAGCTGCATCTATTTATTTTCTTTATTTATCATTGAATTGTCTGCCTCACACCATTTCTTTAACAGGCCCATACATGCATAATCTCAGGCCTGAAAAGGCTGTTTTGTTGAAGACAGGTCAGATCAGTTTGCTTGTACATATGCAACTCTCCTTGCTGCCAGTATCCACACAAAGAGCAGCATCCATACAAAAAGAAGTCTTTGTTTTTGTCTCAAAATTAATGGGTTTTGTTTGAGTTCTGTTATTAATAGTTTTTATTTTTAATTTTGTGATTGTTGTTCAGTGTGATTCAAACTGAAAATGCTCAGTTTATGTTACAGGGGCAGCAAAAAGTATGAAGACAGTGGCGCCAGTGATATAGAATCGAACCCTGGTCAGCGACGAGGGGTCAACTTGTCACTGGAAAACAAATTTGCAGCTCTGCAGGATTGAGCCATGGGACTGGGATTGAAGTGCCAATGTCAGAGATGCTCCTTCCTCTTCCCATTACAGCCAGCCATACTTTTCAGTCTTTTTTTAATTTTCTGAATATCATTTTTTTCTGTTTTTAATTTTTTGGTTGTTGGGGCTTTGTTTTGGGAATTGTCAGTTTTTTTTTATTACTGGTTAGAGATGTCCATTCATTTCTGATATTCACTTTTTAACTTCTGATTTTTGTTGTTGTTTCATTTATGATGATGACATCCTTCAGCAACGTTTCTGCGTTTTTTTCCTGTCTAAATCATTGTCTACGTGTCAAGTATGGGCTGGTTGTGTATGGAACTAAGCATGCTGGTTATTCCAGACATGGTGTGTCCATGCAGGTTGACGAGAACAGGTGAAAGCGATTTTAATTGAGATAGCAGTTAATTAAATGATGTCATGTTTGGAGAGTATGAATAGGTAGATTATTTGAAACAAGGTAAAGATGCCTGACGTGAGATACTACTTCAGCTTAAGTCCTGCTCTGTGTGTGTGCGCGCGCTCGTGCTTGCGTGTGTTTGCGTGTGAGTAGATCAATTCTGTGGCTTAGAAGAACATCTGTCAGGACTGGCATTGCCTGATTTAAAATCGGTCATCTGAGATGTGCGATACAGTCAAAGTCTGTTGTGTTGAAATCAGTCGTAGTGAAAATCTGGTGTGTAGCTGTCAGTTGTGCAGATTTTTTCAGGATGTTCCATATTTTATGAATCGTTCCTGAAATCCCAGTTTTGGTGGGGAAAACTTTTGGGGAAAAAAAAAGGTTTTGTACTGGTCATTTTTGGAATGGGATGTTAACGTGTCAAATAGAATCGAACTACTCCAAGTAATGTTCTATGAAACCTGACGACAAATTGCAATAGGTGCAATTTGTGAACCCCATATTAATGAATTCAAGCAGTTGAGGTTGATAACGCCTTCAATTAAAAGGCAAAATTCCCTCATTGCCGTCTGATTCCGAACTTTTAACCCGGAAGGGTTGGCAGCTGTACAACTATTTGCTTCACCAGCCGTACTGCTTCCCTGTGTCACCAGCTTCAGTCAGTCATGTCAAATTGATTTCAACTTGTATCTCAATTTTAATATGATTTTTGGACTGTGTTGCCCACCAGCCCTGTCTAGTCTCTCTCTCTCTCTCTCTCTCTCTTTCTCTTTTCTCTGTATATATGTGTGTCAGTAAATTTTTTTCCCTCTGGCCTCAGACTATCTTTAGGACCAGCGACAGAAATATAAGATTGCCACATTTTTTTCCAGGGACCAGTGGATCCTCATACAGACTCTAGCTCTGGATTTATTGTGAAGTTGGAGAAAGTGGACAATGGCTGTCAAAGGGATTTTTCTTTGTTAATGTCAGGATTCACTGTTTTATGAACACCAGTCTCATTCTTCTACCCGATCCCAATGTCAGAGAGATCATGGATTTGGCCAGCTCTCCATGCTGGTCTGGGTCTGCTTCTCCCAGATGCACTCGGACCATGATTGGCCTTGCTTCAACCCCAGTGGACTCTTCCTTCTGGGTTGTCTCCCTTCTTTAGAGGACTGATCGATTCATTAAACCAGTCCCTAGCAGAGTAGGACATTTTCCTGTTCATGAGTTAGGATTTCATGATAATTTTCTACCTTGGATGGATTCTCTTGATTGAAGTCAGGGTTCCTCTTCTGCCTCCTTGGTTTCCATACACCACCGTCTGTGCAGATGCGAGCTCCTCGGGAATGTATTTGTATCCTTGATTTCAAGAAGGCAGAAGGATTAAGTTCTCTTAGGAGACAGAGGATGACATGAACATTGTGGAGGTCTGGGCAGTCTTTCAGGCCATCAGAACATGGTCTCAGAGTTTGAAGAGAATGTCTGTAACTGTCTGTTTAGAGGATTCAGCTACGGCTGCCTTGTCAGTCAGGATGTCTCTGAAAACGGTTTGGGAATAACGAAGCAGAAACTGATTTGCTCTGTTCTCTCCCAAATTTTGTGGGGATATCTTGATCAACTAGGGTGAAATTCTCATGTCTGGACAGGTAGGTATTCTAAAATTATACTTTTAGCAATGTGCTTTTGGGGATGGTGGTGGGGTAGTTGGAAGTGAAATGGTGGGGAATGTTATGGGAGAAAAGTTTCTACACTGTTCAACAATGAAAACCTTTTGTTCACGTTCAATGAAGAAAAGAGCGCAGATGTAGTTTCAGAAATCCTATAAAGATAGAGTGTGTGGTGAAGTCATGGGAACTGGCTATACAAGGACTCGTCTTACTTCAGAAACACCTGTGATCCTTTTGTGGTGAACATGCATGTATCTTGGTTGGTGATCATGGTTACACCAGTTGTTCCCCTTTGTTTTCATGTAGCGATTGCTGGCACTACCTTGGAAAGTGTCTCTTCTCTTCGTATCTGAGCATGTTGCAGAAAATGAAGTTTGATTTTTGTATACACCATGTATGTGAAAACAAAAAGGCAAGCACAAAAAGGTAACCATTGATTTTTTTTCCCTGGGAGGTCTGTTCTTAAAACTTTTGTCTGTTTATGCGTAGACACATTGGGAATAAGGCTGGAAACTGATGCCAATGACCCTTTCCCCAGCTGCCGATTCTCATCTTTGTTCCCCTCTTCTTTCGGAAGTTCTGGTGCTTGCTTTTAGGATGAATCATTTGATGACAGTTCCAGGGATTATGAATCTTTGTGTTTCCTGCTTTAAATTTGTCGGTTGAGTGAACAAATGAGCGGATAATATAATTATGACGAACTTGCTACAGAGATGCACATCTATGCTCAGCTGGTTTGGCTGTGGATATTTTGAGTCTTGTATGTTCTGACCATTTTGAAGTTGTGGGATTCTCCGCTGTGTTATTGAATGTCTCTGCTGTTTTTGTTATTCTTACATCAGGATTGTTATAGCTATGTGGAGGAGATTAAAAACTTGTGTGAATTTAACCTCTTTACTGTACATAATGGGTTTGGTGGTCTGTGAGAGACTGTAGTCTCCTTGGATGGGATTGGGCATGTGGGACAGGATCTCTTTTTTCAGCTGAGTCAGTTAGGCATGGACCACAGCACAAAGTATAGTTACTGTCTTTCCTTTTGGAAGTCTCTGATCCACTTGCTTTCATCAAGTCCACAGTGAAAGGTTTACTTTCTGGCCAGCAGAATCTCACAGGCCAGATTGTTGCAGTGGCTTATCATGCCTTACTCCATGGAGATGCAAATCATCCTGTATTTTTCCAGGATTATCCATCTAACCAAAAAATCTGGAATCCCTAGTTTGCTGAGAAAGACATCCCTGATATCAAAAAAGTATCTGGGTAAATTTGTTTTGATAATGAATCTGTGGAATGACATGTTTATAAGTAAAATGCATTGTTCATGCCTGAAATGACACATTCTGGAAGATGGCATGTTCTCTAAGATTGGACAGTTTGGCAAAGCAGTGAATGCTTTGAGACAGAACTCAGGATTACCCCACTCCGCATGGTGGGTGTTCAGTTTGTACACCTGAAGGTTGTTAACCATGCTTTACCAGTGCTGGCATTTTACTGTTGATCCATTTCCAGATACTTGCTGTACTAGTAATACAGTTTGAGAGTACCTTTTGCTTGCATACTGTAACAGAGATACAGGATTCCAAAGCAATAGGTGATGCAGTTCATGTTCACCTAAAAGCGAAACATGTTTTCATATAAATATAGATATATATATATATGAAAAGAGACAAAGCACAAATGAGAAAACTTCTCTTGGAAATGGAAGCTCTAAGCTTCGCACATATACCATTACCTGACTTTAGCAAACATTATTGCAGAATGAATGCACAGACACAACATATATGTGAGGTCTTAAAGATGTTACACTGAACACAAATATTAGGATGAAAATACAGATAATATCTTAGTGTATTTGGTTTGCAAGTAGATCTTGCAGTGAGGCAGGAAGGGGAAAACATGGTGAATAATGAATATAGTATTTTATCCCATTGAGAACCCAAATCACATAACTTTGTGCCAGTGCTTCTACCCTGAAGCTCCACATCTTTGTTGCTTGCATTGATGGGTGGTGGAATTTTCAAGAAAAAAAAAAAAGAAGTAAATGTCTGTACAAAATTGTCAGACAAGGAGCTGATTTAGTTTTGGTCAGAGATACTCGGAGAGAGAAATCTAGAAAATGGAAAGATGTCTTCAAAAGTAATTCAGTCCCATGACTGCCTTGCATACGTATCTTGTATCAGTCTCTGTATCGCCTCTCTACAGAAGGAAATACGTTTCTCATAATTCTCATTTAAAAGATTTTTTTCAGCAAACTAAAGATGGGAGTGCCCTTCCATCAGACAGCTGATTCATTGACATCAATTATACATGACCAGCTACACCCAACTGCAGCAGAATGGAATCCTGTTGGCTAGTTAGTACCAGACACCCTTGTCAGTCAAGGCTAAAGATTGGATATGAGCCAATGGCTGAGTTGCATTTCCAATGCTTTTTCAGGTGGAGTTAAGTCTAATTGACTGGGGAATCACATGTTCAGTGGCTGGTGTGTGTGTGTGTGTTATCTGTATTTAGCATGAGTAGAGAGGGCTTGAAGTTTGGTGACCCACATGGATGGGATATGGCACAAGCATGTCGTTCACCCAGTGGGCCATATGGAAGGTAGAATAATGAAAGGGGGGGGGGGGGGGGAAGAAATACAAAGATAACACAAAAAGGAGAGGATGGGGGTGGGGTGGGGAGACCAACAATCATATGGGTAAGTAATAGTGGTGATGATGGGAAGAGGGGGTGGCAGACTCCAGTTCTTGCAACAGCTTCCAATTCAATGTGCAGGTAAGATGGTAAAGAGAAGTCGGTAAATGTGGACGCTTCTATTATTCATCAGTTGTTAAGTGAGTTTTTGGGGGACTAAGGATGATACAGCAACTTTTTCTTAATGGAAAAACGTGTTTTTTTTTTTGTTTTGAGAAGGGGTGTTAATTTTGTTTTTGTGTGTGTGTCTTGTTAATCATCGTCATGGTTCCATCTCATCTCCTCCCTTCACCTTCCTGTCCCCATGATCCTTTTTTTTTCTTTTTAAATGAAGAATTTGTGTGTGGGTGTGTGTATACAATTTGTTATTTGAATACACAGGATGTCTATATCGCTGGGTCACCGTTTCTCACTAGTATTGCCAGGAAATTCCATGTCATGTGTGGTGAAGTACTTTTCCCATATCATCAATATGCCTCCGTGCTGAATGCGAGGACTTTGTTCCCTTTGGATAGTGGGGCATACTCACACAGGCTTGTGCTCTGTCAGTGCAGAGTGCATTATGTTCCCTTTGGATAGCGGGGCATACTCACACAGGCTTGTGCTCTGACTTTGTGCCCTTTGGATAGATAGATAATGTTGCTTATAGCCCAGCCGACCGCAAAGGGCCATATCAGGGCTGTGTGCCCTTTGGATAGCGGGGCATACTCACACAGGCTTGTGCTATGTCAATGCAGAGTTATGATGTGATCAGCTCAGAACCTGCCTCATACAAATGATACAGACCATCACAGCCCAAACACTTATAATGCCTCTTCTGATTGATTGGATATGATTTGATGTGTAAGAGAACAGCGGCATTATCTCTTTCCAGCTGTTGTAGCTTGGTTGCATTGTCCTCGGGGATGGATTACTGTTTGCCTCATTGGCGTTAGGCACTTTGTTTCCATTGGTGTCATTTTCTCTCTGTTCTTTTTGTTTGTTGTGCCTTTTGATGCCATTTTCTCACTGTTCTTGGTTTTTTTTTCTGCGTTCAGGTGACTAGCAAAGCGTTAGACAACTTGTATTATCGGTTTTGAAAATGTTTTACCCCTTTAAGTGTGTGTCTAATTTTTTTTTTAGTCTATTTTCTTCTAAATTATGGAAAATCAAATGAGTTTCCTTCAGCAGGTTGTGTTGACTCTTTCGAGTGCATTTTGGGCAAAAAAAGTCATTTTCCCTCTTCAGGTTCCACTGAGAACAATCAGACTCGATGCAAATGCCTTTGTTTTTCTCTTAGTGTCAGTATGACATTAAATTAGAGTGTATTACAGGTGTGATGTGTGGTTCATGGATGTATTCAGCGTGTATTTTTTAAAGTTTGCATGTATATGCTTGTAGAAATGTGTGATTGTCAAAGAGAATGCAAGATAGCAAACAGTATACACACCTTGCCTTCTATATTATAAATAACCGTATGCTGTGTTTGGATGGGTACCATAGAGCGCTGATTGACTCATGTTCTTGTGTGGACAGATTTTTAATTGTGATGGACATGTTGTGCAGACCTCACATTACCTGTGTGTCAGAAAGCATTGGTTGCATGTTGCAGGTGATAGAGACTATGATATGAAGATAAGTGCTCTTCTCTGTCCCAAAGATCTTCATAAAGCACTTGATGGTGGCTTAGGTGGCTGTAAACCTTCCGTTTACTCTCTTTCAGTCTTCAGCACTTTCACTTAGGTGCCAAATGAGATTTTGGAAGTAAAGTCAAATGTGGTGCAGGCAGGCAAATGGAGGAAAAATAAGATGTTAATGGAGGAAAAATATGATGTTGAGAACAAGATGAATAAACAATGTGCTCAACAGAGAGCTGAGGGAAACGGGGCCTGCATTCAAAGGACTGAAAACATTTTTCCATCCTCCTTCCCAGTCCACAAAGATCATAGCAGTGTCATTGGTACACTTTTTTTTTCTCCAAGTGCATGTGTTTTTTGTTTGTTTTTTGTTCCCTGTAGCATTCAGTGTGCATATGCATTACACACATGAATAGTGTCTGTTCATGACTATGGTACACACACAGTCACAGCTGGTAGTGTCAAAGGTCATTGTAAGGAAAGCCTGTTATACTGAGGGGATTTTGTTTGGTCTGTCACATTCTTTTGTGTCGTGAGCTCTGGTTGAAATGAGGGCGACTATTATACAGCTAGTCTCTTACTTCCCATAATTTTGGTACAGCTAACCTCTCACTTTCTTCAACTTCGATATAACTAACCTGGAAGCATTCACAGACCGTACTAGACAATGCATCATGTGTAGAGTTTTACAAACTTGTTCTGTGTGAGGCTAGTTCAGTTTGCCTTCTCATGATTTTCATGATGATCTCGTCTAAACTCGGACATTGGTTACTATGACAGTGTGCACAGGTTTATAAGGACATGACATGTGGGGTGTATGCATGGAGCCATGTGTTTTCTGTGCCTGCCACCAGGCCTGTGACCAGTTTGTCAGTGCAACAGCAGTGATCTGAGACCCATAAATTCCAAGCTGTACGTGTACATGAGAAAGTATTGCTGTAAGGATGTATTTGTGGATGGCTGGCAAGGAAATCGCCCCAAACAGCTCCCAGTTGTAGCTGAGTGTGGTGTAGTGGATACAGGTGGATGACTTGCTGGAAAGCTTGGAGAGGGGAGGACACACAAAGCCAGTAAGACTGTGCGCTTAGCTGAGCGGTGAAAGTATGAACAGGAGAACATGGCACCTGCAGTGATTGTGTAGCTGTGAGAGAAGTCTGTCGAGAGCATCAGTGCTGTCCACATGGGTTGTGCAGCAGTGTTCGTTGTTGGTCTTCCACATCATAACCTTATCTCTTGTTCCCAGCCCCTTTTGTGAATGTTCTGACTGAAATATGTACAGCTTAGTGAATGTTTGAGGCCACCTTTCAGAGGAAGCACACTTCAAGGGGAAACTGTGTAAAATTCTGGTGTTTTGCCTTAGGTTGTACATCTGATGGGGTAGAGAGAGCTTTGAGCAATCACAAAATGTTTTCCAGATTAGTGAACATGCACTGCTTTTCTATTTCTCTCAGTTTGCACTCTCACACATATCAGGTTCTATAGTACAACTGCCTTAGGGTCTTCACAAAGTAACAGAATAGCCCTTAAAGGGATTATGTGTGTGTATATGTACGTGTGTGTGTGCATGCGCGTGCACGCATTATAGTAGAACTATTGAATGATGAATTGTTAAGCAGATATACTTGTTGGATAAAGTAAATGTTTGAAGATATTTTTTCCCTCTTTCCTCTACAAGTGTTTGTGTGTGGGTCTGTTGCTTGCTGTCTTTCTCTCTGTATACACGCACACACACACATGTTCATGCACTCTCATACACTCACATATATGCAGAGAAAGCAAGTGAGCAGATTGTACTGTTGCAGTGTAGTTGGATTTTTTTTTCAAGCGCACACATGCATTTCCCATGGTTATCTGCCTTGTCTGTAAATTTATTAACTTCCATTTTCTGAAATTGATGTCTATTTGGTGACTTTGATGGTTTGTTTTGATGCTTTTCTTGATTTGATATCCAGTGCAACTAGCAGAGTTACATTGCAGTTAGATTATTTGAATGACAGCTTAAAGAATGACAAAACCGTTGAGATCAAGTTAAAGCAACCACAGTTTGCATTGACAAAAATTTATTTTTTTAGATCAGCTCAACAAGCAAGCAAACAAAAAGCTGGAACACATACTTTCTTCACAGCTAATTTTATTAAACATGCTCAGATTATGCAGGGAACAGTTAATCAGAAAGAATGACAAAGACACAAGTCGTTTTGCTTCTGAGGAAATACTACATATGTGGATCTGTTTAAGCTGTCTCTTCTTTTTTTCTTCTGCGTACGCAGGCAGATACTCCTGCGGACATTCCCTGTATAGACGGGCAAGGGTTAATCCTATCTACCCAACAAAGGGAGTGGAGTTTTGTGTGTATGACACATTTTTTATCCCGCTATTAAGGCAGCCATACTCCAGCTTCGGGGAAGGTGCATGCTATGTGTAACGTGTCATCCATACCAACGGCCAAACTGGCCTTCTCTTCCGAAAGTTGATGGGATTTTACGTGTGTGCAAGATGTTATGCGTGTGAACACGGAACCTCGGTTTATCGTCTCATTCGAAGGACTGTATGGGGAATGGAATCAGAACCAATGTTAACTCTGAGGGAAAAATCCCCCTGTACAGAAACAGCCCGGCAGAGATTCGAACCCGCAACCCCAAGATTATGAGTCCGGCGCTCTACCACTGAGCTATTCCAGCCCCCAAGCTGTCTCTATGATTAGGTGAATTTCTGTTGATAGTACATGGGTTTTTTTTTTAACCATCCCAGAGGAGATGCGGGGTCTTTCAGGGCAAAGGTTATCCATGACTCCTGCAAGTTCTCTCCCAGTAACTGCCTCTTTTCTATCGCATTACTCATTTTCACACTGCTTTTTTTATATATTTTTTTAAATCTTTCTTTACAGCTGTCGACCACCAGCGGAACAGCGGAAATCATCACATCTTAAAAAAAATATTATTGCTATTAATGGAATAGTTTTCTGAAAACAAATCTGAAGAAATGTTTTTACCAAGAAAAAAGTTGAGAAATTTTAATGTTGTATAGGTATTGTTAAAAAAAAGGTCAAAAACTGTTGAGAGTTAAGTAATATTGTTGTTATCATCTTTTTCCTGTTATGGGTGGGGCCATAATTTCCCTGTTTTGACAGCCATGAGAAGTCCCTGCATGGTTCACTGGCTGGCAGGGCTATGAAAATAAAGGTATGCTTGAAATCAAATACATTGTCCAGAGTCCAATCTGCAGTGTCTATTTGCCCATGTGGCTTTTTAATGTAATTTTTTAGGCATTCAGATGTTTTTCATTCGCATGATTTTTTCAAAACGCAGGAATGAGAAGTGGAGGGAAACGTCCGTTGCTTTCAGTACACCCCAGTTTGATCCGATTCACAGAGATCAGTGGTATAGATAGCATGTCATGAATTGCTTTTGTTCTTTGTTTCTCAGGATATGATTGTCTTTTTTTTTTAATGATCTGACCTGTTCAGGATGTGGCTTTTTTTTTTTTTTGCTCCCCTCCGTCACTATTCTAGTGTGACAGCCTTGAAGTAGACTTTTGGCCAGGACAACTTCATGAGTGCTGTGTGTGTGTGTGTATTTGTATGTGTATGTATAAATGGGGTATGTGCATAGTACACATGGGAGCTCCGTTTTTTGTCTCATTTGAAAGACTCGTTCTCGTACTTTACTTAGGTCTAGTTGTTAGTTAAAGGAGGCGAGAAAGGAAAGGCCTCGTGGAAGATTTAAAACCACCAATTCTGGATTTTCTCACATCCTTTCATTTCCCACAAAGCCACTTTCTGCCTGATACTTGTTTGGACAAGTACTTCCTTTTCATCTATATTGAGTGCCATTTGTTCCCTGGTCAGAAATTTAAAAAAAAAAAAAAAGCTTAAAATCAAATGTTGACATTTGCAGCTTTGAATCAGAAGGAAAGAATAGAGAACACATCTGAAACAAAATCTGTGTGTGTTGAAATCCTCTTTTTTTGTTGTTGAAGGATTTGTGTATTTTCAATTTTCTTTGACTGCTGCAGGTTATGTAAAGTTGAAGATTTTTAAGATTTGACTGAAACGATCCCTCTGTGTTTGATGAAGTAAGACCAGTGGTGTCTTTCAGTCAAACGTTTGGCAACAAAATATGACAGACTTTCCCTCATCAGTCAGATAAATCAGTACTGGTGACAGTCATTGTGGCGCTCACACCGTTTTTAAGCCTGTGTGGATGCATGCCTGTGTTTAAAGTGCATGGTTATTTTCCCCATGCAATGTGTACAACGGGGTTTAAAAAATCTGTTAACATTGTCACTAAGACCAGCTGATGTGGAGGGCGATTGTACATGGGACAAATGACTGCAAGTGCAACATCAAAATAAAAGTTTTCTTCTTCACAGTGTGGTCTGTGCCAACTGGTGGGCTTCAGGCCCTGTGGGAGGTGTGGAGTGAAGTGTGGGAGAATAGTTGGAAGTAGATTGCACTGAAAGTGTGTTCATGTTCAGGATTCCTACTGTTCAGCAATTTGCGGATTTCAGAAAAATGTGTTAAGTCAGAAACAAAAAAGTAGAATAAAAAAGAAACACAAAACAACTGCTACAAAAAGAACAGGGAGCTGTGGAGGAGAACAATTTGCCGTGGGAATCTGTAGAGTATTGATCCTTTTTCCTGGGTATGTTGGCTCTGATTGTCAGGGTAAGTTTTTGCAAGAGGGGGCAGCTGCCATTTTGCCTGTCTAGTTGAAGATTAAGTAATGTCACGCTCATATGCTGTGTGCCAGCCAGACGCTGCAAAAGTCAACAATTAACAAAAGCTATACAGAAAAATGGTCCTGGTCATGCTTGGGCAAAAAAAAAGGAACAGAACATTACTCAATTATAGAATTTGTGTCAGATTGTATGTACCATTGAAAGTGTCAGGATTTTTGAGGGAAGGGGCGAGTTGAGGGTGAAGGAGCCACGCCCCAGGCCCTCCAGAGATTTGTATTGTTTTTTAGTGAGAGCCCTAAATACCAAAATACCAAAGTATGATTTTTTTTTCTTAAGTGAGCAGCTTTATATGGAAATTTCTTGAATAAGTTTTTGCCCCCAGTACAGTGAATGACTGTGTCAATAACTGAAATTGTAATCAAGGGTGGTACTTCACACTCATCTTCGAAAATATCGTTTTACTCACAGCATCGAGGAGTTGGCTTTTTTTCCTTCCTCAAGTGAAGAAAAAAATTCCATTCTCAACTTCAAAAAGTTTGTACTTCCTTTCCTCTTACAAAAGACGTCATTCTCATAGGATGGAAGATGGCTACAGTGACTGGTTTGAAGTTGTCACCGGGGTAAAGCAAGGTTGTATCCTCTCCCCTCTCCTCCTTGCACTTGCCATTGACTGGGGTTTGAAACACGCAACTCAAGGAAAGGGAATCAAGTGGACAGAAGGAAACGGCCTTTCAGATCTGGATTTTGCCAATGACATTGCCGCTCTTGCAAGCACCACTCAAGATCTGCAGGTACTTGTACACAATATCAGCAAGTTCGCAGGCAGCATTGGCCTCATTATCAGTGCCAAAAAGACTAAGAACATGCTTATCAGTAAACACCAAGGGCCAACAGATGTTCTCATCAACCAAAAACAAGCAAAAGTAGAGAACTTCACATACCTAAGCAGCTCCATCAACAACACCAGTGACCTCAACCACGAACTGAAGTGTCGTATTGGGAAGGCTACATCAGCATTCGATCAGCTGAACAAAATATGGAACAGCAAGAAATTCTCCCTTGGAAGCAAACTGAAATTTTATAACTCCAGTTTGATTTCAACGCCGTTATATGGCTGTGAAACCTGGCAACTGAAGACCACCCAGGAGAAGAAACTCAACGCTTTTGATACTAAGTGCCTACATTTTTCATCTGATCAAAGATTTTATGGAAGAACGAATTAACGAAGTTTCTGGTACGCTTTTAGATGTATTTTAAAGAGATGTGTGACAAGTTTTTTTGTTTTGTTTTTTGATGACTTGGGAGTTGATTTTAATGTGGTGACAGCCCCGATATGGCCCTTTGTGGTCAGCTCAGCTATAAGCAACATTACCTTACCTTACCTGCCTACATAAGACAGTGGAGAGAGACCTCAGACTCTTTGACAGAGGATGGAGTGACACTAGCAAACTGGCTGAGGACAGTGCACAGTGGAGTGCATTGACTGCCTCATGCGTCGCAAGACGTGGGAGCGTCTAAGTAAGTAAGTAAATTCAAGAATCTGCTACTCACTTCTGTTTTAAAAAGCTTATAGTCACCTCACAGCTTTAAAAAGCTAATATTCTTTTCTGACCTTAAAAAAGCTGGTATTCTCCTCATTTATAAAAAAAAAAAAAATGGTATCCTCCCTAATGTACGAAATCCTGGTATTGTTATCTTTAAAAAGCTTTCCATTCAATTTTTTTTTTTTTAAGTATTCTCAGCTCTACTTTTAAAAGCTCATTTTCTCCTCTCAGCTTTATAAAGCTGGTATTCTCTCAACTTCAAAAAGCTTGAACTCCTCTCAACTTCAAAAGCTGGTATTCTTCTCTCAGCTTCAAAAAGCTGGTATTCTCCTCTCAACTTCAAAAAGCTGGTATTCTTCTCTCAACTTCAAAAAGCTGGTATTCTCCTCTCAACTTCAAAAAGCTGGAACTCTTCTCAACTGTAAGGAAACTGGAATTCTCTCAGCTTCAGAAAGCTCATAATGTCCATCCAATGTTGAAAAGCTGGTACTTCCCTTTTATCTGTCAGTTTTAAAAAGCTGGTACTTCCCTTTTATCTGTCAGTTTTAAAAAGCTGGTATTCTCCTTTTATCTTTAAAGAGCTGGCGCTGTCCTCGCAGCTTCAAAAAGCTGGTATTCTGTTTCAATTTTAAAAGTTTGTATTCTTCTCTCGACTTTAGAAGGCCGATACTCTCCTCCCACCTTCAAAAAGGTAACATTTTCTTCTCAACTCTAAAAACCAGGTATTCGCCTTTCAGCTTCAACTGGTGCTCTCCTGTCTATTTCAAAATGGTAGAATTTTCTCGTCTTGAAAAAAACTGCTACTCTCTCTTTCAACTTTCCAATAGCTCCTACTCTTCAGTTTTAAAAAGCTGGAATCTCCTCTCTTCTCCATAAAGGTGGCCATGTGATACTATGCTCTTGACTCTAAATGGTGGTACTCTCCTCACATCTTTAAAAAGGTGGTGCTCTCCTCTCATCTTTAAAAGGTGGTACTCTCCTCACATCTTCAAAAAGGTGGTACTCTCCACACATCTCATATTTAAAAAGGTGGTACTCTCCTCACATCTTTAAAAAGGTGGTACTCTCCTCACATCTCATCTTTAAAAAGGTGGTACTCTCCTCACATCTTTAAAAAGGTGGTACTCTCCTCACATCTCATCTTTAAAAAGGTGGTACTCTCCTCGCATCTTTAAAAAGGTGGTACTCTCCTCACATCTTTAAAAAGGTGGTACTCTCCTCACATCTTTAAAAAGGTGGTACTCTCCTCACATCTTTAAAAAGGTGGTACTCTCCTCACATATTTAAAAAGGTGGTACTCTCCTCACATCTTTAAAAAGGTGGTACTCTCCTCACATCTCATATTTAAAAAGGTGATACTCTCCTCACATCTTTAAAAAGGTGGTACTCTCCTCACATCTTTAAAAAGGTGGTACTCTCCTCACATCTTTAAAAAGGTGGTACTCTCCTCACATCTCATCTGTAAAACAGGGGTGGGAACTGGTAACAGACAAAAAAGAGGAAATCTAGGGGGTCCGGGGGCATGCCCCCCGGAAAATTTCTTTTCTTAAGGATGCATATCTGTGCAATCTGGTGTATTTTGGGCAAATAAATGAAACATTCAGAGAGCATAAAATATGTTTTTTTGGGGGGCACGGTTTCATCTATAGATCACATGCAAACATTACAAAAATACTCACCCTACTTCGAAAAAAAGAACTTTTTCACACAGAGAACAAAAAGCGAGTCCAGGAGCCAGAATTTTTCTCATGAATGTACACAGCCTTTCGTTGTCTGCTGTCTTCTCCATCCACTCCCATCTCCATGGATTTTTTATGTTGCTTTCGTCAAATTTCTGAAACCCGCGCTTTACGATGTCTCGTCGGTACGCCATTTTTGAATGTATCCCACAGTTCTTAGCGCCGGATATAGGCCTACTGTATCCTGCTAGACAGGCCATCTGATTACCGAAATCGACCGTAACCGAACAAGAGGTAGGCCCTATCTCCGCGAATTTCATTTTCCGAGGAAATAACATTTCAAATCCGAGGAAATCTTTTGCTTCTACCGCGCAACTCAAGGAAAGGGAATCAAGTGGACAGAAGGAAACGGCCTTTCAGATCTGGATTTTGCCAATGACATTGCCGCTCTTGCAAGCACCACTCAAGATCTGCAGGTACTTGTACACAATATCAGCAAGTTCGCAGGCAGCATTGGCCTCATTATCAGTGCCAAAAAGACTAAGAACATGCTTATCAGTAAACACCAAGGGCCAACAGATGTTCTCATCAACCAAAAACAAGCAAAAGTAGAGAACTTCACATACCTAAGCAGCTCCATCAACAACACCAGTGACCTCAACCACGAACTGAAGTGTCGTATTGGGAAGGCTACATCAGCATTCGATCAGCTGAACAAAATATGGAACAGCAAGAAATTCTCCCTTGGAAGCAAACTGAAATTTTATAACTCCAGTTTGATTTCAACGCCGTTATATGGCTGTGAAACCTGGCAACTGAAGACCACCCAGGAGAAGAAACTCAACGCTTTTGATACTAAGTGCCTACATTTTTCATCTGATCAAAGATTTTATGGAAGAACGAATTAACGAAGTTTCTGGTACACTTTTAGATGTATTTTAAAGAGATGTGTGACAAGTTTTTTTGTTTTGTTTTTTTGATGACTTGGGAGTTGATTTTAATGTGGTGACAGCCCTGATATGGCCCTTTGCGGTCAGCTCAGCTATAAGCAACATTACCTTACCTTACCTGCCTACATAAGACAGTGGAGAGAGACCTCAGACTCTTTGACAGAGGATGGAGTGACACTAGCAAACTGGCTGAGGACAGTGCACAGTGGAGTGCATTGACTACCTCATGCGTCGCAAGACGTTGGAGCGTCTAAGTAAGTAAGTAAATTCAAGAATCTGCTACTCACTTCTGTTTTAAAAAGCTTATAGTCACCTCACAGCTTTAAAAAGCTAATATTCTTTTCTGACCTTAAAAAAGCTGGTATTCTCCTCATTTATATAAAAAAAAAAAATGGTATCCTCCCTAATGTACGAAATCCTGGTATTGTTATCTTTAAAAAGCTTTCCATTCAATTTTTTTTTTTTTAAGTATTCTCAGCTCTACTTTTAAAAGCTCATTTTCTCTCTCAGCTTTATAAAGCTGGTATTCTCTCAACTTCAAAAAGCTTGAACTCCTCTCAACTTCAAAAAGCTGGTATTCTTCTCTCAGCTTCAAAAAGCTGGTATTCTCCTCTCAACTTCAAAAAGCTGGTATTCTTCTCTCAACTTCAAAAAGCTGGTATTCTCCTCTCAACTTCAAAAAGCTGGAACTCTTCTCAACTGTAAGGAAACTGGAATTCTCTCAGCTTCAGAAAGCTCATAATGTCCATCCAATGTTGAAAAGCTGGTACTTCCCTTTTATCTGTCAGTTTTAAAAAGCTGGTACTTCCCTTTTATCTGTCAGTTTTAAAAAGCTGGTACTTCCCTTTTATCTGTCAGTTTAAAAAGCTGGTATTCTCCTTTTATCTTTAAAGAGCTGCCTGTCCTCGCAGCTTCAAAAAGCTGGTATCTGTTTCAATTTTAAAAGTTTGTATTTTCTCTCGACTTTAAAGGCCGATACTCCCCCTCCACCTTCAAAAGGTAACATTTTCTTCTCAACTCTAAAAACAGGTATTCGCCTTTCAGCTTCAACTGGTGCTCTCCGTCTATTTCAAAATGGTAGATTTTCTCGTCTTGAAAAAACAATGGTACTTCTCTTTCTAACTTTCCAATAGCTCCTACTCTTCGTTTTAAAAAGCTGGAATCTCCTCTCTTCTCCATAAAGGTGGCCATGTGATACTATGCTCTTGACTCTAAATGGTGGTACTCTCCTCACATCTTTAAAAAGGTGGTGCTCTCCTCACATTCATATTTAAAAAGGTGGTACTCTCCTCACATCTTAAAGGTGTCTCTCTCACATCTCATTTAAAAAGGTGGTACTCTCCTCACATCTTTAAAAAGGTGGTACTCTCCTCACATCTCATCTTTAAAAAGGTGGTACTCTCCTCGCATCTTTAAAAAGGTGGTACTCTCCTCACATCTTTAAAAAGGTGGTACTCTCCTCACATCTTTAAAAAGGTGGTACTCTCCCAATCTTTAAAAAGGTGTACTCTCCTCACATCTTTAAAAAGGTGGTACTCTCCTCACATCTTTAAAAAGGTGGTACTCTCCTCACATCTTTAAAAAGGTGGTACTCTCCTCACATCTCATATTTAAAAAGGTGATACTCTCCTCACATCTTTAAAAAGGTGGTACTCTCCTCACATCTTTAAAAAGGTGGTACTCTCCTCACATCTTTAAAAAGGTGGTACTCTCCTCACATCTCATCTGTAAAACAGGGGTGGGAACTGGTAACAGACAAAAAAGAGGAAATCTAGGGGGTCCGGGGGCATGCCCCCCCGGAAAATTTCTTTTCTTAAGGATGCATATCTGTGCAATCTGGTGTATTTTGGGCAAATAAATGAAACATTCAGAGAGCATAAAATATGTTTTTTTTTGGGGCACGGTTTCATCTATAGATCACATGCAAACATTACAAAAATACTCACCCTACTTCGAAAAAAAGAACTTTTTCACACAGAGAACAAAAAGCGAGTCCAGGAGCCAGAATTTTTCTCATGAATGTACACAGCCTTTCGTTGTCTGCTGTCTTCTCCATCCACTCCCATCTCCATGGATTTTTTATGTTGCTTTCGTCAAATTTCTGAAACCCGCACTTTACGATGTCTCGTCGGTACGCCATTTTTGAATGTATCCCACAGTTCTTAGCGCCGGATATAGGCCTACTGTATCCTGCTAGACAGGCCATCTGATTACCGAAATCGACCGTAACCGAACAAGAGGTAGGCCCTATCTCCGCGAATTTCATTTTCCGAGGAAATAACATTTCAAATCCGAGGAAATCTTTTGCTTCTACCGCGGATCCGAGGAGAATTCCCACCCCTGGTAAAAAGGTGGTACTCTCCTCTCATCTCATCTTTAAAAAGGTGGTACTCTCCTCACATCTCATCTTTAAAAAGGTGGTACTCTCCTCACATCTTTAAAAAGGTGGTACTCTCCTCACATCTTTAAAAAGGTGGTACTCTCCTCACATCTTTAAAAAGGTGGTACTCTCCTCACATCTTTAAAAAGGTGGTACTCTCCTCACATCTCATATTTAAAAAGGTGATACTCTCCTCACATCTTTAAAAAGGTGGTACTCTCCTCACATCTTTAAAAAGGTGGTACTCTCCTCACATCTCATCTGTAAAAAGGTGGTACTCTCCTCTCATCTCATCTTTAAAAAGGTGGTACTCTCCTCACATCTCATCTTTAAAAAGGTGGTACTCTCCTCACATCTTTGAAAAGGTGGTACTCTCCTCACATCTTTAAAAAGGTGGTACTCTCCTCACATCTCATCTTTAAAAAGGTGGTACTCTCCTCACATCTCATCTTTAAAAAGGTGGTACTCTCACATCTCATCTTTAAAAAGGTGGTACTCTCCTCACATCTTTAAAAAGGTGGTACTCTCCTCACATCTTTAAAAAGGTGGTACTCTCCTCACATCTCATCTTTAAAAAGGTGGTACTCTCCTCACATCCCTTAAAAAGGTGGTACTCTCCTCACATCTTTAAAAAGGTGGTACTCTCCTCACATCTCATCTTTAAAAAGGTGGTACTCTCCTCACATCTCATCTTTAAAAAGGTGGTACTCTCCTCACATCTAATCTTTAAAAAGGTGGTACTCTCCTCACATCTCATCTTTAAAAAGGTGGTACTCTCACATCTCATCTTTAAAAGGTGGTACTCTCCTCACATCTTTAAAAAGGTGGTACTCTCCTCACATCTTTAAAAAGGTGGTACTCTCACATCTTTAAAAAGGTGGTACTCTCCTCACATCTCATCTTTAAAAAGGTGGTACTCTCCTCACATCTCATCTTTAAAAATGTGGTACTCTCCTCACATCTCATCTTTAAAAAGGTGGTACTCTCCTCACATCTTTAAAAAGGTGGTACTCTCCTCTCATCTCATCTTTAAAAAGGTGGTACTCTCCTCACATCTCATCTTTAAAAAGGTGGTACTCTCCTCACATCTTTAAAAAGGTGGTACTCTCCTCACATCTCATCTTTAAAAAGGTGGTACTCTCCTCACATCTCATCTTTAAAAGGTAGTACTCTCCTCACATCTCATCTTTAAATAGGTGGTACTCTCCTCATATCTTTAAAAAGGTGGTACTCTCCTCACATCTTTAAAAAGGTGGTACTCTCCTCTCATCTTTGAAAAGGTGGTATTCTTCTCTCAGAAATCTGGTACTCTCTCCAAACTTCAAAAACTGGTACTCTCTTCTCATCGTCAGAAATGTGGTATACTTCTCTCAGCTTAAAAATCTGGTACTTTCTTCTCGTCTCTAAAACTGCAGAATTCTCTCAATGTCAGAAAGCTGTTTTCTTCCTCTCAACTTAAAGCTGGTACTATCTTCTCAAAGTAAAAGAAGCTGGTAGTCTTCTCTCATGTTAAAAAGCTGATACTGTCTTCTTCTTCCTAAAATACTGGTTCACTCAAAAACGAGTAGGTCACCAGGTCTCGGGTTTCAAGAGCTTGTACGGAAACTAAGCTCTGAAAGCTGGGTTACTCCTTGGCTTAAAAAAGGTGGCTTTTTTCCTCTGAAAGCAAAAGACAGTATCTTCTGAGTTCAGACAGGTACCCTTCTCAGCTAAATAAAGCTGGTGCTCCTTTTAGCTGTTAAGATCTGATACTCCGCCTCAAATTCAACGAGTTGTGAACCTTCCAGGTGTTGCGGTTTCTTTGTGCCAGGTAGCAGTGGCTTTCTTTCAATTTGTTTCAGTGACCACAGTGGTGGTGCTCAAGGTACTACAGTGCCCCTGTACCAAGTTCTCAGTACAAGACTAGCCTTAGTTGTCAGACTAATCTGTGCCACTGGCTGTGTTCTGATACCAAACTGGCCTTGTTCCACTTACCAGTTAGGTCATATTTCAGATAGCAGAGTGACCTTGCTCAAAGACATCACAGTGGCCGCATTGCAGGTACTAGGCTAGTTTTGTTGCTGGCACCAGACTCACTTGTTCCACGTATTAAAGTGGCTTTCTTCCAAGCTTCATACTGGTCTTGTTCAAGATATGGAGTGGCCTTGTTCTAGGAACTAGTATAGATAGACTGCTTGTAATGAGTTCAACTAGCTTGGAAACCACATAAATTAACCACAACCCGTTCACACGGAAAATTTACGGGAAAAAATGCTTCTGTACCCTCTTCTCTCACTGAAGTGTATGTGTGTGCGTCTGAGAGAGAGTGTATGTATGTGCGTGTTTGTGTATGTGTGGCTCCATCACCAAATTATTTGTTCTGCATATCTTATTCATAAGTCTTTGTTGGTGGGGTTCTACCTGACTGCTTCTTGGTCTAAATTGATGTCCAAATTAAAGACTCAATTAATGCACTGCTTGTTTATCAAAAATCTTGGTGATGGCATGAAATAAACAAGTTGATTTTTTTCTGTAAGTGAAAATCTCATCAGTAACACTAAATCAAAGATACCAAATTAAAAGAGAGTGAGAAAGAAATGGAAAGACATATCCCAACGCACACATCCTCCTCCAAATATTTACTTGCCACTCTGACCATGCTTCGTTTTACATGCCACTGGTAACAGAGAAAATGATGAAAAGTTAATATTTGTTTATAACTTAGAGCAACATCAACAACAACAAAAAAGAAGAAAAGATGAATTATCTTAGAGCAAAAAAAAAAAGACGAAGATTTCTTAGAGCAAAAAAAAAGACAAAGATGACAATCTTAGTTCTGGTTACTCTCAACTCAATGACCAAGGACCTAACGAACCAAAACTGCAGCAGCAACATGATGGTGGAATGTATAGTAAGGCACAATGGTTGTGACATTCAAGCAATGATAAAGGGCATTTGAGACAGCGCATTTATCCTTCAACCTCAAAGGGATCCACCCTTTATATCTGGATCTGCACCAAAATTTGATCTTTACTATGCTTCCTGATTCACAAGAGCTAGACCGACAAGAAAAAACTTTATATATCTGGACTATTAGAAGTATTCTAATGAAATTTGAACTATCTTTTAGAAATGCAATTACTTCTATGTCAGTAAATTTTGGCATCTGTGCATAAAAAAGTGAAAGAACTAGTTATTTGTACTGTATGCTTTCAGTGCAGTGGGTCCTGGTAGACCCATACTTTTCAGAGTGGTGACAGAACACTGCAGTGCATTGAGAATGGATTCAGAGAGACTTGGACTGTCTTTCAGAGTGGTGACAGAACGCTGCAGTGCATTGAGAATGGGTTCAGAGAGACTTGGACTGTCTTTCAGAGTGGTGACAGAACGCTGCAGTGCATTGAGAATGGGTTCAGAGAGACTTGGACTGTCTTTCAGAGTGGTGAAAGAACGCTGCAATGCATTGAGAATGGGTTCAGAGAGACTTGGACTGTCTTTCAGAGTGGTGACAGAACGCTGCAGTGCATTGAGAATGGGTTCAGAGAGACTTGGACTGTCTTTCAAAGTGTAACCTCTTGAGGACGTGTTCAAGAGTATGGGTCTGCCAGGACCTGCAACATCTGAATTAGGATAAGCACCGTAAAAACACTCAGTAAAGCCTATGTAAAATGCATGGGTACCTGGGGGCCTGGACTAGTCAAAAGGGACGTGTGGTAAAGGTAAATGGGTTTGCCCTTGGACCGCATTCCATCTTTCCATCATTACAATTTGTCGCATAGTTTTTAGGTAACCATGCCAACAGGCAGATGAACGACAGAGAGCGAAAAGGTGAAAGCATAACCATCTCGGCAGAGATATTCAATTCCATTTGAAAATGTGAAAATAGAACCATCTTGGCAGAGATATGCCATTCCATCTGAAAATAGAACCATCTCGGCAGAGATATTCCAGGAACTGAAGCAAAAACAATAAATAAGCAAATCAGGACATGACTAAGTCAACAGATCATTCATTATACTTACAGAAAAAAGAAAAAGAACAACCTCACACACACACACACAAAACCCTCCTGAAAGACAACTTGCAACAGAAATATGCAGACATTCACAGCATAGATGCAGAGCAGGTTGGAATCGGCATGAAAAAAAAATCAATAAAATGCTGTCAAAGGACATCCAGTGTCCAGTGGAATGGTTTTCAAGACAGGTGAACCCTGAACAGGAAAGACTATGGAGAACAACTCAAGAAAACCCACAAACAAAAAGACCCACAAAAAAGACCTGAGCAAATTTGGAGCATTCTTCTGCACAGCAGTAACAAGTTGGAATAGCTCAGCTGGTACAGCACCGGATTCCAGATCCTGGGGTGGCATGTTCCAATCACCGCTGTGTCCATTTCAGTACAGAGTTAACACCCAGTCTGTCTCCACTTCACAAAAAATGAGACTACAAACCAAGCTTCCTTGTGTGAATGCATGCATAACATCTTGCACACACATACAATCCTATCATTAACTTTCAAAAGAGAAGGCCAGTCTGGCCATTGATGTGGATGACATGCTACACAGCATGCACCGAAAGAATGAAAATATGAATGAAAAGTCATTGGGGAAATGACTGAAGGTAGTGCCAGCAGGCAGCTCTTCAGTGGGCGCTACCCAGGTAGGCAGCCCATTGTGCCAATGACAGCGTGCATTGTAAAGCGCCGAGAGCTTGGTTTATACGTATTCTTAATAATGATAATGATGATGATAATAATAAGCTGCAGTTGATTCATCAAAGAATGCACAGAGGCAAGAGAGAGCCTTGAGTTTGCAAACTGCAGACTCTGTACTAAACAAAAATATTAACAGGGATTGCTCTATTGTGAATCCTGTCACAATCATATATCCCCACCAACAAATAAGATTGCCCATTACATTGGTTCACAAAAAGGACATGTACTTACAATCTGTTCACAAATGGATGTGGGGAAATGCCACATTTGCTAACCACCTGATCCCACTATTCTTGCACCACTGATGTGACACATGCATGTGGCTCCATTGACTTTATGTCTGTGCAATGTAGAAGGCACTACATCATCATCAGCGGCCCACAACAAGTGATGCAGGGGCACTGGATGCACTATGTCTGGCACCTCAAACCAAGATGTTTGTTAAAGTGTCCCACGACACATAAAGCAGAGTTAAGAACAGCTCAGAACTGTGGTCTGTTAGCTTTTTCCCTGTGTGGGACTACTACTTTTCTGCTTCTTGACATAATGTGCATTTTCACTAACACCAATCAAATTACAAATATGGTCATCGAGTTTATATGATCTAAATGCAAAGCGATGAACAGTAAGCATCACAGATGCAACTGAACCATGTTCTTTTTTATCATACAACATAAACTGAATAAAGGGAATGCAAGATGGAGGCTTTTGCTCAGCATGCATGCGTGTGTGTGTGTGTGTGATATACTGACCTCAGTAGAATCTAGAATGTCATGTGAGTCCGGGAGCTGGGAGACGGTAATACTGTGCAGATTATGAAACTCATGTGTGTCTGGGTTTTAGCAGTCCACTTGTATGGGCCAAGACACTTGAACTTGTATGAAATTTATCTGTTAGTCTCTGTATTTGCGCACTGCTAAGCATGCACAACAATAAATAATTTTCTCTGCCCGATGCCATGGTCATAATCCACATCAATCTTTTTGGCAGTAATTCAAAAGTTATTCTTCAGACTTTTTTATACTTCAGTTGAGAAGAATTGGAACTTTAAAACATGACTGTCATCAAAAAGCAAACCACGCCTTAAAGTTACATAAATTTAGAATGGAACGCACAAATGGGGAGAGAGACATTCATATACACACATGTTCGCATGCGCACACACAAACACACACATAATACAGCAAACTGTGCACATGACGCATTTCAAATGAATGAATAAGCAAAATTCCTTTAAAAAAATTTCAAAAATGTACACATCAATGTACACATCTATCATTGTTCAAAGCTTCAACACCTAATTTAGGGCTGTGAGAGAGAAAGAAAGGACTTGCTGCCTGCTATAGAGAGGGGAGGGAGGGGGGAGAATGACTGGTTAGAATAAAACCGAAGAACAAATCATTGTGTCCACACTCTTAATGCGCGGCTTTCATGGTGACTACAGCTGTGGTTTCCTCTCCACATCTATGAAGTTGAACTGGTTCTGTCAGGGTCACTGGTATAGGCCAATTCATGGGCATTGCTGTTGAACGGACATAGTGGCACCCTCCAGAGAGAGGACTCACTCATGCCGGCTCTGCTATTTAACAGTTAATGTCGTTGGTATGGGGCTTAGTAGGTGGTGTCCTGCATATTTCAGATCAGAACAGGCACCACTGGACACCACTGATGTGACACGGCAGCAGTGCAGTGTCTCCTCTGGTGGGTTGCCTCATGACGAGTTGACATTGACAGTTCCTTGTAGATTGCTGGTGCCAGGGCTGTGGAGGGACAGACCTGGCTGTGGATGAATGAGCGGCATGGGCATAATTCCATTGAAGTGGCATGGAAGATGCGAGAGACAAAAAAAAAAAAGAAGTAAAAAAATGAAAATGATAAAGCAGCCACAAAAGCACTCAACACACAGAACAGGAAAGAACCAAGTAAGAACCAAACACTTCCACAAAATCAATAAATATAATGAACATAGTTTTGAAAAGTTCAATTTTATAAACTATTTCCTAAGCAGTAGTGGCAAAACAGAATCCTTTTCTCTTAAAGGTAAAGAAACTACAAAGATGACAAAGTATGTGTGCCACACAAAGCAGCTAACAACTATTCACTCTACCATCCTTCCCTGCCTCCCCATCCTTCCCTGCCTCCTTGATCTTGCAGCCTCTCCCCTATCCCTTACATCTTTCCACAAACATCATTTATAAAGTGAAAACAAAATTTATGTCTAGATAAGGAGATCATAAAGTTGTTTTTCTATCAGTCACAATAAACTGCTATACCAGCGATGATAAACGTACCATTTAGCTATTGTTATGATAAAGGAATGTAGCTTCTGTTAGACCAGTCTTTGAGTCTTTCATCATTATAACCCAGCCAACCACAAATTGCCTCCTCAGGGCTGTAAAGACACAGGTGGGAAAGGTTACATTTTGAAAACACACACACACACACACACACACACACACACACATATAGAGAATAAATACTGAAGTTATCCACAAACGACAGAAACCAATGATACGGTCACTAAGCAACTGAACCCTCACATCATCAAGACTAAGAGACGAGCTGACACTTCCAAGCATTCCCCTTAACTTTTCACTCCCAGGTGAAAAAAAAGAAAGAAAGAATGTAAAAAAAAAAAAAAAAGAATGAAAGAAAACGTTTCCTTGTAACAAAATTTATGAGCAAAACAGACATTGCAGGACGGGCAGCTAGTGTCCCTCCCCGACAGTGTGTACAACCTTCACCCTCTACTGCCACATCACAAAACAACAGCTAGTTGTCCCTCCCTGACAGTGTGTACAACCTTCACCCTCTACTGCCACATCACAAAAACAACAGCTAGTGTCCCTCCCCGACAGTGTGTACAACCTTCACCCTCTACTGCCACATCACAAAACAACAGCTAGTGTCCCTCCCTGACAGTGTGTACAACCTTCACCCTCTACTGCCACATCACAAAACAACAGCTAGTGTCCCTCGTACAACCTTCACCCTCTACTGCCACATCACAAAACAACAGCTAGTGTCCCTCGTACAACCTTCACCCTCTACTGCCACATCACAAAACAACAGCTAGTGTCCCTCCCCGACAGTGTGTACAACCTTCACCCTCTACTGCCACATCACAAAACAACAGCTAGTGTCCCTCCCCGACAGTGTGTACAACCTTCACCTCTACTGCCACATCACAAAACAACAGCTAGTGTCCCTCCCCGACAGTGTGTACAACCTTCACCCTCTACTGCCACATCACAAAACAACAGCTAGTGTCCCTCCCCGACAGTGTGTACAACCTTCACCCTCTACTGCCACATCACAAAACAACAGCTAGTGTCCCTCGTACAACCTTCACCCTCTACTGCCACATCACAAAACAACAGCTAGTGTCCCTCGTACAACCTTCACCCTCTACTGCCACATCACAAAACAACACAAAACAAAACAAAAAGCTGCCAAATCATAAACTGTCACGTAAATAGCAAATTCTGGAGCAATGGCAATTTGGTAGAGGTGTTTGAGGTGTTCTGGATACTTTTCCCATTCCTTTGTTTCTTCGAGTTCTGTATACTGTCTTCTGCCTGTCCCATCCATGATTTTCCACGTCCTAGCTGAGTGCCTTTTCTTTCCTTGACCGCTGCATGAAGTGGGTTTGGGGGATTTCCAAGTGCTCTGAAAAGCGCCTTCACCTGTTCCAGCTTGTGTCTTGCCTGCATTGAAGGAAGGTCGAGCAGGTATCACATAGTTTCAGCTGGTGTATCCTTTGTGGTTCCCAGGATCAATCTCACTGCTTCATTTTGAATTCTTTCTAATGCTGTTGGACAGTGTTGTAAGCCCTAATCCACAATCAATCACACTGAATACAAGTGCGTGACACAGTCAGTAGAGATGGCGCTGTTCAATGCCTTTAGCTGCCATTGCTTTCATGGCAGATAAGCCTTTTTTGCATTTCAGAACAATATTCTCAACATGCTTTCTAAAGGTTAGCAATCTGTCAAAACCCACACCCAAACAGCATAGGTTGTTAGTTGATTCAACTGGTATTCCATTGAAGGAAACTGGTGAGGGTGAGGGTACTTGTCCTGATGTCTTGTTGTTGAGAGTGCAGACTAATGTCTGGGATTTTGTAGGGTTGATGGACGATCCAGTTTCTTGACACCACTGAGCAATGTTGTTCAACTGTTGCTGAACTGCTTTCGTTCTTTCTTGAGCATTCTTTGATGTTTTGTAGATCAGGCCGTCATCTGCTAGTGTCAACACTCATGCAATTCCGTTTCTGTTGAGATCTGCAAAGTCTTTAGTGTAAACATGGTATAAAAACAAGGGAGAGAGGAGAACCTTGAGGTAACCCCATAGAAAGTTTATGAGGCTCAAATGTCCAATCTCCAAATCCTAGGATGATGGTTTGCTCCTGAAGTGTTGTTTTGCTGACTCCATGGTCAAGGAGTAGTTCCATGAGAAGCAAGAGCTGGACTTTGTTGTATGCATCTTCCAGGTTGATTGCAACTGCCGATGTTTCTTCCTTTCTTTGGAATCCTTCGTACACTTCATAGGCAAAAGCGGCCGCATTTTCCCATGTACTTTTACCTGTTCTGTAGCCTCTTTGATTTGAAGGGAGGATTTTTCAACTTTGAAGGTCTCTTGTGACTTTTCTTCCTATGATTCATTCCATGAGCTTTCCTGCTATACTTTGCATAGAGAGTATGCGGTAGCCATTTAGCTGGTGATTATCTTTTCCTGGTTTTGGTACAGCTTTCAAGGTAGCTGTGTCCAGTCTTCTGGTTCATAGCCTTTATCAAAACCCTCCTGGTGGAGACTGAGGAGTTGGGCTCTGTCCTCTTCTGAGAGCCGTTTGATAGCTGCATACCATACTTTGTCTGGACCTGGAGCACTATCCTTAGTGCATCTAGCTATTGCGTCATCCAGTTCAGTACAGTCTACAAACTTATTGTACTACCAGCTGTAATAATCAAAAAGGAAACAGTTACTGTTCTAAAAGCTGTGATAAACAGTTATTGTTTTACAGAATACAGTTATTGTTCTTCTAGCCACGACAAACACAGTCACTGGTATCTAGCCATAAAAAACACAGGATCCAGATATTGGTAACTAGCTATGATAAACACAGGGTCCAGATATTGGTAACTAGCTACAATAAGCACAGGATCCAGATATTGATAACTAGCTATGATAAACACAGGGTCCAGATATTGGTAACTAGCTACAATAAACACAGGATCCAGATATTGGTAACTAGCTATGATAAACACAGGATCCAGATATTGATAACTAGCTATGATAAACACAGGATCCAGGTATTGATAACTAGCTATGATAAACACAGGATCCAGATATTGATAACTAGCTATGATAAACACAGGATCCAGATATTGATAACTAGCTATGATAAACACAGGATCCAGGTATTGATAACTAGCTATGATAAACACAGGATCCAGATGAAATTGGTCGCTAGCAATGATAAACACATGATCCAGATATTGATAACTAGCTATGATAAACACAGGATCCAGATATTGGTAACTAGCTATGATAAACACAGGATCCAGATATTGATAACTAGCTATGATAAACACAGGATCCAGATATTGATAACTAGCTATGATAAAACACAGGATCCAGGTATTGATAACTAGCTATGATAAACACAGGATCCAGATATTGATAACTAGCTATGATAAACACAGGATCCAGATATTGATAACTAGCTATGATAAACACAGGATCCAGATGAAATTGGTCGCTAGCAATGATAAACACATGATCCAGATATTGATAACTAGCTATGATAAACACAGGATCCAGATGGAATTGGTCACTAGCGATGATAAACACAGAATACAGCGACTGACAAGCCATGATAACAGTGCACATGATTTCTGTTCTACCATCCATGATAACAGAGCAAAATATTAGTGTTCTACATACTTGGATAAACACAGCATGCCATAACTGTTTTACGGTTGGATGAATACAGCATATAATCACTGCTTTACTAGTTGGGATAAAATACAGCACGCCATAATTGTTTTACAGCTGTGATAAATAGAGCATGTCATTAGTGCTTTAAGAGGAGCAGTTGTAAACACAGCATTCCATTACTGTTTAATAATGCATTGACAAGATACATCACATATGGCCCTGATACATAAAGCATATGGTTATTGTAATACCATCCATAATAAACTGAATATTCTCTTGAATATTCTTTTGAACAGTTCCTTCTTAACATTTTTCTCCACTCATTGACAAAAGGCATCTGGCCAATGATTCCTCTTCCATCATCAGACACTGTTTCATCACTGTGTCTTCTCTCATTCTCAGTGGGAATTCAACTTTTACATCTTTTGTATTATAGTTAAAACAAAAACCCAAATTTGGGATTTGGGTGTATTTTGATTCCATCTCACTTTGTGTTGTTACTGTGGAAAGATGCAAATTCCACAGACTGAACAGGAAAAAGGGCCATAAAAAAGGTCTACAGCTACTTTTGTTGAAGGATTTCTTCGACTTTAAGTGTTCCCTTGAAACATTGTGTGTGGAGGAGATCTTCAATGGAAACTTTTTCTTTGATCTGTAAGTCTTTGCAGCATCAAAAATGAAGCTCTGTAGGGATGTGCCAAGCATCATTTTCGTGCTACTGATTCACTGATCGTATACATTCCAGGCTTTTGTAGACTGAGTACTCGACAAATGTCGGTCATTCTTATTACAATGGAACTGTCAATAACTTAAAAAATCTGAGAAATCAGTCTAGAGAAAAGAGATCTTATTTGGGAGTTCAATCTGATATAAAGACAAAAAGAACCATGTCCCAGAAAACAATCTTCATAGGGTAAAAAGTCTTCAGAATCGTACAGAGTTTTCTTAAGATTTCCCTGTGACTGACTTGAGACATGAGATATCATGGCTACTGTTCTAAATTTACACGGGCAGGGATTTTTTTTTTACGTAAGTTATTACTTTAAAACAACAGCTCATTCTCTTCAGTGGTACTGTATGTTAGCAAGTCCATTTAATTCATGTGTGTGATATCATCAACAACAAAAAAAAGACAAAAACTCAATAGACCACAATGTTATCAAATGTATGCCAGACACCTTAAAACAATATATTTTTCACACACAAAAAATCTTAGGCCAAATGAAAAATCTGCATTCTTTTAAAAGAAACTACAAAAAAAGCCACATCCGGTGCAAAGTCTCCATGGAGTCTGCAGGACTGAGTGGCATCCTACAGCTCCCTTGATACTGCCTTGGAAAGATGGAGTGCCCCACGTCACACTGGATCATACATCTGACAGATCGACCGTTTCTTCACTGAAAAACAAACACAAAATAGAAGAGAAAAAAAAATCAGGTGATGGTTTTCATATGTTGTGAAGACTACAAAAACTTCTCTTTACTCTAAAGTGAAGGAATTATATCTAGATTCTATTTCCCTGATTTTTAATTCCCATTTTCTTTCTTTTCCCCTCTGCCGCCCCCCTCCCTCTTTATGAATCTTTGCAAAGTCATCAATGTAATGACAGAGGAATTGTTAGCCTGCACTTGTTTTCCCCTACTTCTGAACTGTTCAACAAGAGGGGAAGAATGTGTCAGCTGGTAGTAGAATAAATGTCAAAGGGCAACATACTGGGTTGTTTTGTGCTGTAAGTGGATTTTTCTGAAGAATTTTTATCCCCTGGGACAACTCTCTTGAAACATGTGTGGCAGGCAAGACCTCTGTTTATCATGTCATCCCTAAGGACCAATGCTCAGCCTAGTATGGTCTGGTGGAGAGAGAGTGGGACCGGAGCCCTGTCCATGCCAAACTGAAACCATGAACTTTGATGTCTGTCGGGCCGATACATGGGGCAGTGATGGTCTGCTCTACCACTCCGGGCCTTGACCAAATGCATGGGGCGAATTCATTTACTACAGATCTTCACTGCTAACTGTGTATGATCCACCGTTTTTGTCAATCTATTTGTTAAAGCTCTGCTGTCAACACCCAGTGTTATGGTCTTTGTGATGTGTTTCAGAGTTTGTGCCTTTTCTCTTCTTCATAAGATGGTATACTGTATACATAGTATGTCTCAATACACATCCATATTTACAGATAAATTTAAGCTGTTAGGCTAGATACAAGCATACACAGACATGAGGGCAGACAAGATGTCTCAAAGACACAGATGCAAAATAGTCTGTGCGCACTCACACACACATACACATGCATGCACGCACATCTGATAAACATAAATGACATCATTAGTGAGTGACAGGCACACACAGACACAAAAAGATAGATACAAATGTCCAACACACCTGCCTAAACACACACAGACATATATGCAACCACTCCTTCACACTAATCCTCTATAATACTAGTTACCCCCTATTCCCATTACAGTGCCCCCCCCCCCCCCTCCCCAATTTAAAAGATGAAAACCAGGAGATGAACACACACACACACACACACGAATACCTGACGTCACACATGTCTGGATGGACATCTGAAATGTCCACCATTAACCTAGATAACAGACAACAGGAGACCCAACAGGCCTTCAGGGCGGTGGTGAACTGAACCAGGATGTGGGTGTAAGACAGGTGAAGGTGCAGGGATTTGGAGAGATGGGGGGAATGAGGCATCTGCTAGTGTTGAGATCTGGATTAAAAGATCTGGTTGTGATGGGCTCTGGAGAGATGGATGGTTGACAGTGGCGCCAGGTTGAGGAGGTGTCGAGTTAACAGCCGACAGAGGAGCTGTGATGGACAAGACATTTGATGCGCTTAGGACAGGTAGTGCTTCAGAGAAGTTGAAGGTTTCTGAAAGGTGCTTGGTTAAGGGGGTGACGGGTGTAAATGTTGTGGTGCTGGTTCAGGGTGTCAGTGGTGACATAAAAGAAGTGTTGTTGTTTGTACCCTGA